>PVJH01000345.1:0-344972 GCA_004026705.1 Nesogale talazaci
CTTTACATACCATGGAGTTTTGGCCTTCAGTCCTCTGGCTAGAGGACCAGTTGAGCCCAGTTGAGGTAGAGCCTAGTTCATCTAGTGGGGTTTCCACATCAAGTCCCTGTGTGTTGCCTTTTGAGTATGCTGTGCACTTCGGAAACATGGGGGCCAATGTGCCAGTATTCTAAGACATATGGCCTGGTCTCCAGGGGGTCTACAGACAGTCCAATGTGCCTTCTTTGGAGCTTATTAGAAAGTGCAACATTTTTAATTCTGGAAAAAATATTGACTGTCATTTGTTCAGATTTTAGCCATTCTAAGTTATTAATATCTGTGTTCCAGATAGACAAGGGATTACTAAAAGGCATTAGCATAGAGGGGACATTGATCTGTAAAATACACACTATATTTCAAGATCTACTCTGATGCTAGATTTTTTTTAAAGCGCACAGAGAGACAGTTCAATACACATTGTTTTCTCTAGAACTTAAAAAAAAGAAATTTTTGGTGTAAATATACAAGAAAATCTTTGCATTGGTAACAATGTTCTCTATTGGAGATGTGGATTATGCAAGAAATATGCTGTATAATACAAATATCTAACTGTGCTATCATTCTATGATGTTAATGTCTGATGACCCAAATTTCATTGATGAAAAGCAGTGTCTGTAAAATAGATACTGTAGGCTTTTCTTAAATCTATCTGAGATATTTCAAAGCCCACCAAATTAGTTTTGCTCTTTGCTGCTGCAGCTTCTGTGGAATATGTTCTGTGGTTGGTATCAACATAGAGGAGCACGGCTGGTGGTACTGATTGGGATAGTGGATAACACGCCTCCTGTTGCATTGTCTTCCGTGTGGAAGTTCTACAATTCCTGGTGCTTCCTGAGCAGCCGGGGCAGGTCCACTGCTGTAGATGCTCTCGCTGCTCTTGAGTCAGTTCTGACACATAGTGACCGTAGAAGAAAGGGCATGACAGCTCCTGTGGGTTTCTGAGACTGTGACTCTGCAGGAGCAGAAAGCCTTGTCTTTCTCCCACAGGACAGCTTTTGGGTCTGAACTGCTGATCTTAGGGGTAGCGGTCCAATTCCTAAGCGCCAGACCAGCAGAGATCCTTGCTAGACAGTGCTAACGGTCTTGCTTCCATTGTAAAACATCAATTGCTAGTGTTGCTACTTAGGCTGAGGCTAACTCAGCCCTTCTGCTGAAAAGGATGCATAGGGGTGACATTGCTTCTATAGTGTATGACCGATTATGGAGACTTTTAAAATGTAGTTTAGCTATTAAGGCAATAAGGGTCTAGTGAGACTTTGTTGCCCCCCTCCTCCCCCACCCAAGAGGATTTATACACATCATGCTGATGCTTAGGTAGGTAGAATGTCGGTATTAATTTAGGCTCTTCCCAGAACTATAATTTCCTTTGATCCTCAGAGTTTGAGGAAACTCTCACCAACCTTTCATATAGTTTGTTTGAGATTAATTCTCTCCCAGTTCCTAGTTATCTTTCTGGAAAGTTGACATGTGTTAGTGCCTGCCTGCCTGTTCTCGGTTTGCTATTGTGTGCAATGCATGGTCATTGTTTAGAAGCCCCTCAGCACTTGGGTCAATTCATTGCTGCAATTAGACATAGGGGAACAGGGTTTGCGTGGGAAGTTTCATGAAACAGAAAATGCCATTAAGAATAAATTTATACATGTGAAAGTGTGGATAATGCTCTTTGCTTCTTATATTCCCCGGGAGGGCAGGTGTAACTGAAACTCCCTTGTATTATTGTGAGACATGTATCCATGGGGAGGGGAGCAGAGGAATGGGAACCCACCCCTACTCTGTGCTAAATATTTACTATTACTAAGACACAAATTATAAATACCAAGTTGTAAAAGAATGTGCCTAACTTAATTTTTCTTAGGCAAAGCTGAAAGTGGTTACAACAGAAATCTCAGAATGAGCGCAAAATGTGGCAGAGAAGGAATCTAGGAAGCAGCTAAGTGCTTTGGAATTTATTGTTTCACTGTGCTCTTTACTCTGTCTCAGGGAAGTCTCATGGTATGGTGGTTCAGTGCTTAGCAGCTAATCCCAAGCTTGAACCAACCAGTCATGCCATGGGAGGAAGATGTGTTTCTTGGCTTCCTTAACAATGACAGTTTTGAGAATGCTATGAAGGCATTTGGCTCTGCCCTCAATGGTAACCAAGTCAGAATGGACAGGAGGGAAGCAAGTTTTAATTCATTTGTTACCTGCCTCCTCCAATTGTTGTGCCTCAATTTTATACCCATCTATTTTCTAGATCATATCTCAGGTGGAATTTTATATTCTTTCCTTTCAAGGGGAGTTGTAGGTATGATAAAATTTTATTAAAATGTATTTATTATATAATTCTCCATAACGAAAACTCTGTAGTTTAATTTTACTTTGCTCCATTGGAAAAATTCCATAATCAGCTCACAAGACATGAAGAGGCCCCAAGAGATTGGGCAGTGACCTTCTGGAGGTATAAATATTCTTCAGGATTTGCTGAGAATGGACACATCTGGTGCTTGAGACTCTAACAAAGCAGGGACCAATATGGATTAGTTAGCATCATGTGGTGAGTCCCAAGGTCAAAAACAGATGAGAGGAGGACACAGGACTAGAGAATTCTGGCACTGGGAAAGATCTTTTCAATTAGTGAAGTCCAATCATACTGACCGAGACCTAGGTCATTTTTTTGGTTAAAGAAAGCTATTTTTAACATCATGTTCCACAGACTTTGAACAAGTTCTCATCAACCTTCCATCTATGTCTGGATAGGTATCTGAAACAAAAGTTTTGGGCACACACACAAGTAATGATACTCTATTTACCATAAAGAAGCATTTTATAATTTTTATTCTATCCCTAACTCACTTGGTTTCTTATTCCATTTCTGTTTGTGACCAGTGATGAGGGACCACTGTTCTAGATTATCATGATGAGTTCTTTATTTTTATAGAGGAATTAGATTGGTCCAGCAATGATGTGAATTTCATAAGATCTGCTGCTAGTTACCTATAAGCCAGGTCTTCTGATTTACATAGACTCTGATTCCAATACCAATGTACTATTAGTGGTGCAGAGTATTGATTTTTAATGTTTCTGTTAGATATTGACATGCTCTGCTGCATAAAGGCTGTAGTTATAATTAATTGAATTTAAATATGAACAGACATTGAAATCCCATTGTTTAGATAATGAAATGTGCCAATTTCAGTTTTTACACTCTATGTTGAATTGGGGGAGACCTGGAGGTCAAATAAAATGAAGAGTGAACTCCCAAGTGTCAGCAGTTTAGATATTTTTGTATCCTAGTGCAATCAGTGGTTCCAATAATGGGGTGGCTCAGGACTGTATGAGATTTTGTTCTGTTGTATGTAGGTTCACTATTGGAGTAACATTTCAGTTTCCTTAGGCCACTCCATGGTGATTCACGGTCCTGCATGCTCTTATGTAGAATTGCTTTTATGTGAGTAGCAAAAAGCCTACTTTTGGGAGGAGTCCATAGATATCCCTAACCCTTAACTAGTCTCTTGTGAGAAGTACATGCTCACCAGGTAATTCCTCCTGTGTGAGTTTTTTTCTGTCTCTCTCTCTCTCTCTCTCTCTCTCTCTCTCTCTCCTGAATGAGCGAACTCTCAAGTATATAGTACATATTTTGAATAGTTTTCCAATACAGTGGTATTACATTTCAGTAAACTCCCAGAGTTTCAGTACAGTACTCAATAACCCACATTACTAAACCAGTCGATGAGCATTAGTCAAGTGTTTAGCTTGATTATCAGAAAAAATGAAGACATATGAGGCCTGACAGAGCCAATGAAATGAAGGTCAAGAATTGACCTCTTTAGTAACCCCTCTGCCTTGATGGACACCACCTGGCATTTTGACTTTGATTAGGGTCAAACTCAACCCAACTCTTCCGTTACATTGATTCTGACTCCTTGTTGCTGATAGGGGTATGAGGGATGCCATCAAGCCCGTTCTAACTCATAGCTACCCTGTGTACAACAACATGAAACACCATCTCACAGCAGTTATACTTAGCCTATTGTAGCCACAGTGTCACTTCATCTTATTGAGAGTCCTCCTCAGCTTGCCTAAGCATGATGTCTTTTTGAAGGTAATGGTTTCTCATCATATGTCAAAAGTATGTGAGATAAAGTCTTGCCACCCCAATTTCTAAGGAGTATTGGCTTTACTTCTTCAAAGGCAGGTGTGCTTGTTCTTTTGGCAGCCCATGGAACGTTCAATAATCTCCCCCAGCACCACAATTCAAGTGACTTGACGTTCCTTCAGTCTTCTTAATTCAATGTCCAACTTTCACAGGTGTAAGAGGTGGGTAAAGATGCAATGACTTGGGGCAGGTGCACTTTTGTCCTCAAAGTAATGTGGATTTTCTGCTTTTCAACTGTGGCAGTCATGTGCTTATGTTAATTTTATAATTGAAATGTAGGGGTGGAGTCTGACCTGTTAATCAGGAGAAAGCCATTGAGTAGCTGATGAGGCCTCTGTGTGGGCATGGCTTTCACCTGAGACTCCAGGGAAATCTCACGATATTTCCCTCGTGAAGATGAGAAGCTATCTTCCCCAGTTGTCGGGAGTTTGTTTGAGAGATGATTAACCACAGGCAACACAGAATGGTGGCGGCTGGGAGGCTGGAGTAGCCGGTGCAGAGACCACACGGCTCAGCCCTGATGAAGACAGACCTCTGAAGCTGGAGTGGCATGCTGTTGATGGAACTGAGCCCTGGAAGCGAGGAGCCATGGGGAGACCCCTGCCAGCGCCAGAATTCTGCACCCACTGACCTGTGACTTCCTGAGTCGGAAGCAGACTTTATAGACTGATTTCGGGAATATGGGTTAATATTGGATTTATGACTTTGCACTGGACTGGATTGAGATGCCTTCTTAGGGTCACATTTCTTTTGTATATAAACCCTTTCCTTATATCTATATGTGTGTCTTTGAAATTTGTTCCTCTAGTCTACCCGGACTAACACATCAACCGAAGAGGTCTTATGTATCCAATTTACCTACTGCAATGCTTCTTCTGATCTCTTGACTATTGCTTCATGAGTATTAATTGTGGATTTAGGAACAATGAAACAGTGACCCTGAGATAGGGTTTTCAAGACTAACTTTTCATGAGTGCGGACAGCCAAACTTTCTCCCTCAGAGCAGCTTGTGGGTTTGAACTGGTGACCTTGAGGTTAAGAGTCCATCATTCACCGACACTGGGGGTTCCTCACTATAAAAATGTTGTTTATCATTCTCTCTAATGAATGGCATTTACAGTATATATGGAAGAATCATTTATGTATTGCATAGCCCATGACTTAGCTCTTCAGTACTTCTGTAAGAGAAATACCCTCAGAGGGTAACTTTAAATAATAGAATATATTTTTTCTCATTTGTGAAAGTTAAATGTTTAGATCAACATCTCTCTTTGTTGGTTGTCCCAGGTATTCCTGGATTCTTTGGTTTGTAACCAATCCATACACAACTATTTTATTAACCCCGGTGTTTGCATGTTCCTCTTCTTTGTATACCTCAGAGAGCCTTAGGGTTAGCATTTGTCCTATGGTTTTATTCACATACAAAAGAAATCTCATTGTGTTTGTTTGTTTTTAATAGGGTTTTTCTATGAGCACTTTAAAAATAATTTTATTGGGGGCTCATACAACTCTTATCACGATTAATATACACATCTATTGTAAGCAGACTATATTTGTACATTTGTTGCCATCATCATTCTTGAAACATCCTCCTTCTCCTTAGGGCCTTGGTATCAGCTCCTCATATTTCCCCACCCTTCCCACTCCACCTCCCTCATGAACCCTCAATAATTTACAAATTATCATTCTTTTGTTATATCATCCGCTGTCCGATGTGTCCCTTCACCCACTTCCCTGTTGTTTGTACCCCAGGGAGGAAATCCTGTTTTCACACAGCATTCTGTTAACTCTTGTAGTGATTAGGATTCCAATCTAGGATTCTCCCTATTTTGAGAGACCCAACCTGATTGCTAATGCCTCACCTCATATTTCACAATTTTCACTGACTCTGAAGCAACTGTAGACCAAAAGTGCTTAGTGATTTAGTGTGTAGGCTCTTGAGTCCAGCCTATTTCCAACATGCATTTTATGTAACCCTGAGCATCTTTGCTTCCTATCTTTGTACTGAAATTTATTTAACTATAAGATGGAGATGCCATTATTTCTTATACCCTAAAGTTGAAGTGAAGTGAATGTGTTATTTCATAAATGAGCTATCACCAGACCAAGAGCAAGAACTCCTTCAATAACTCACCATCAGCCATTGCTTGCCAACTCAGAGAAATCCTAAAGGACAGAATAAGATTACGTGTGGCTTTTTTTTTGAGACGGAAACCATTCAAGGGAGTAGAAAGCTCTGCCTGTCTCCCAAGGAGCACATCGCGGTTTTGAACTGCTGACCTTGCAGGCCAACTAACATCAGAGCAGTGAATGAATTATTGCAAAAAGAAAAAAAGTGTTAACAACACCACCAAACTGGTAGTAAGAACTCCTTCAATGTAAGTACATAATTGTCACTATATTCTGTATATGTATTCTTGGGTGCTGTCTGTTCTAACCCTAGTAACTACACTATCAGGTTACTTTTGCAGAGGAGGTAAACTACAAACATTTTAGAGATTTGCCAAAGTCGCACAATATGAATAATTTGAACCAGATTTCAACCCCAGGGAGTCTGACTAACTCATCACAATTGCTCTTTTTGTTCCTTGTTCTAATGTGAAGTCTTTCTGATGGAACCCACTCTCTTGTTTTCTGAACCCTGGCCCTTATTTTGCTGGCATTTATCTTTTTACATACTGATGCTGGCTCATGGCAGCCATTTGTAAATTGCTATCTGATCACCATGACTGTGGTATACAAAGGAAAAAAGAAAAAAAATCATGATAGCATTCCTCTGTTCCCAGGTATCTTAATTTTGACCCTGGTTTTATTTTGTTTCTGATACTATCTTACAAAATCCTGGATACATGGATGTATATAGCCAGTAACTGGATTGCCATAGAGACATGGCAGGGAAGGATGGAGGAATGGAATGAGAAGCTAATAACAAAGAGGGAAGAGAATAAAATACTCTAAAATTGATTGTGGTGATGATTGCACACATCTGTTCAATATGATTGAATACTTAAGTTATATGACATGGGAAACATCTATAAAACCCATGCTGGCATCTGTCTCAGAAGAAGTACAGCCAGAATAGACTTTAGAAACAAGGATGGAAAAATAGATTTCTTTATTGGTGAGATTTTATCTTATGTACTTTGGCCATGTTCTCAAAAGGCCCGTCCCTGGAAAAGGACCACATGCTTGGTATGGTTGGAGGCTGTAGAGAAGCTGAAAGACCCTTGAAAAGGTGGATTGACACTGGCATGGGACAATGGACTCAGACATAGGAACAAGGGGCAGGCCTCGGTGGCATCCTGTTCTGTTCTGTTGTAGAGTTGCCATGATTTGGAGCTGACATCACGGCCCCTGACAGCGTCACTAACAGCACCAAAACACACACACACACACACACACACACACACACAGGGACGCATGCGCAATCAACAATTAAGAAGTGACTTATGGGCTTCTACTGCTCACTGCCATTGAATCTGTTCGAACTCCTGGCTGCCCGTGTGTGCAGCACAGGGCTGCTCCATCCGCGTTTATGTGACGCTGGTATTTTGGAAGCAAATCAGCATGCCTGACCTCCTACACACCACTAAGTGGGTTTGGACTACCAACCCTCCAGCAAATACTTGAACATCTAACTGGTCTCCCCACCCAGGATGCTTTGCTTTACGTGGAGTGGGGCTTAATTAAGAATATGTTAAGTTAATGAATGAGTGGCCGGAGCAATCTATCAAAGAATGATTGGGATAAAAGACCCCGAAAATGCAGATGGCAGCTTTATTGAAGACGATTTTATTTTAAACAATAACAGCAGAAAAACAAAGAAGGAGACCTCCATGTGCACCATTCAGTTGAAAAATACGAAGCAGTGCCCAGGGAGATATGCTAGAAGACACTGAAGTACCTGGCTGAGTCAAATTGCAGAAGAGATGGGTAGAAATGGAATAAGTGTCCAGCTGGAAGAGTTATCTTGGCCAACATGATTCTTTTCCTTTCTTTTTCAGAATGAAAAATAGAAATCCATGAGGGAGCAAAGCAAAGTGTTTGGGATGGAAATGTAGGTTCCAGGAACAATAAATGGACTGCATGCCTCCTCCCATTTTGTTCCTGTGTTTGGGGTGCAGATCAGCTTGAAAAGGGCTGATTTAATCACTTGGGTGGCCACTTATACTTCCAGGATTCTTAACCATCAGCCCCTGTCACTGGCTCTTTGTTTGAGGTTTTTACCTGGCATTCTTGTCAAAGGTTCTCTGTCCGAACATGAGCTTTCTTCTTACAAAGGACATGCACTTCATCTGCACAAAGGGGATCTATGCAGTCAGAGGTGAGCCTGGCTTGTGAATTTATGCTTCCATTTAAAAAAATCTTTGCAGGAAAACAAAATAGCTGTGGAAAGGCTCCGCATTTCTATATTGGATGAAGATATAGAGTGTGTTGGCAAGAAATTGTTTTTATTGGTTGGAAAAATTTGGAAATTTTGAAAGAGGTTTGCACATTTGTCAGAATGACATCATTTTGCCAAGGATAAGTTACAAACGACTTGTTTAATCGGTCAGCTGTGTGAGAGGAAATGCCAGTTACAAAATAATGAGGTGAGGAGAGGCAAGCCCTCTGGTCTCTATCAAATGAAGAAGTAGCTAAGCAGACTCCAGGCCCATGTGCCAGGGCAGTGAGAGCAGGCTATGAGAGTTAATAGGGAGCATAATTTTGTACTTTTTTTTATTGTTGTTAATTTACACTGTGTTCTTATGATTCAAGAATTCCTGGTGGTGCAAAAGTTGAACACAATTGGCTCCTAATCCAAAGGTCAAAATCTATGCAGAGGCTGGCTATATTCCAAAGACTGAGAACCACTGAAAACACTGTGTAGCATAATTATATCCTGACACAAGTGAGGATGCCAGTAGATGAGATCAGCTTGATAACAACTGGTTATCTAGGTGTCAAGTGCAGCTTGATGTTAGCATGGCAGAAATGTCAGTGACTTCTCCCTTGAATTCTAGACTTTAAAGTGCTTCAAAATCTGTGGTTTCATGGGGAGATAAGCCAAAATCCACTGCCACAGAATCAAGTTCAACTTCTAATGACCTATAGAGCAGACTAGAATGGTTCCTTAGGGTTTTGTGAGGTTGGGCATCTTTATAGTAGCAGATAGCTTCATCTTTCTCTTGTGGAGCAGCTGGTTGGTTCAAACTGCTGGCTGTGTGGTTAGCAGACAAATGCATGACCTGGTATGCCAAGGGTTCCAGTGGCAAGGGGTCACTGCATCTGAAATAGTTTCAGTATCAGCATCAAAATATCAGTTTATCATATTCGTATCAGAAATATCACATTCAGTGTCTGTACCTTACTGTCATCTTTAAGAATGCCGACTCTAAGTCCCACTGCCAGGGTTCAAGTCCTACATTCTCTCTATCTGATATGTAAAGAATGTCAAACAATGATGCTTAACTTGTGGAAGGAAAGATTAAATGAGGTTGTCGAAGCATAGGCTTTAGTGCCTCCACCGTAAATCTTCAATAAATGCCATCCATTGTGGTTATTCTTTCCGATCCTCAGAAAGAAATTGAAATTAGAGCCTGAAGAATGGAAGGGAAATCAGAAAAGGAAAAAAAGTTTCACCCTGACTTTATTACAAAAATCTGCTCTGGTCAGTTTCTGTGGTTTAAATAGCAAACAAATGTGTAGTGACAGCAGAGATAACTGCAATGGTAACGTAAAGATTAAAGTTAGTTTAGCTGCCAGGTAGACTCCCTCGTGCGTGCGTCTTGGGGGTGGGTGGAGCAGGCATCGTGCTCCTTCAGTGAGTAAGACCCTGGGTTTGCCACGTTCAAACCATGATTTCATTCTCAGAGTGTCCTGGGCAGCAGTGACTCATCACATAGAGAGAGCAGAGTGTGGGGAAGACCTCTGAGAACAGAATGAGGCAGTCCATGAATGTGATAGGGGAGACGATCTATGGGATTCATGTTTGGGGACTTACTATATTTAATTCTGAGATAAAACTGGCAGAAATACCTTGAATGTGCATCATATTTTAAACCGAGCCACAGCACATTATCAGTTGCTAACAAGTAGACACCATCCTTAGAATCTGTCTCTGGGTGACACAAATGGTCTCAAGATTGGTGGTTCAAACATACAGGGTGGTACCCTGAAAGAGAGACCTGGAGGTCTGCTTCCATCAGGATGTCAGCCAAAGAGCCCCTCGGGGAGCAGTTCTCCTCAACAACACATGGGGCTGTCACAAGTCAGCATTTGTGTTCTGCTTCGGGTCAATAGAGTCATGGAGGAAAGCTGCTGCTCAGGCTTAGCAATTCTATTATCCTGTAGGGCAGGGGTGGAGAACCTTTGCTGCCAAGAGCCATTTAGATAGCTATAACCTCCTTCACAGGCCAGACAAAACCATCAATTTAAAAAACAACCTCCTATATATTTGGTCAAACACTCAATTCACTCATCCTTAATGTGTTGCACCCCCAGGAACGGTGGTGGTCTAGTGGGTATGCATTAGGCTGAGATCCACAAGGTCGGCGGTTCAAAACCACCAGCATCTCCATGGGAGAAAGACTGGCCTTTTTACTCCAATAAACAGTTACAGTTTCAGAAACCCACAGGGAGTCGCTGTTAGTCAGTATTGCCTCCATGGCGGTGAGTTTAGAGTTTCTAATGTGAAGGTTAGAATTGTTTCTCTTTGGCGAGGCCTGTTAGCAAATATGGATGATTTTGTAGGCCTTTAAACTCCTCCCAAAGGGCCCTGATGGCAAAGTGGTTACGCTTTGGGCTGCATTTTATAAGGTCATCAATTTGAAATCACCACATGCTCTGGGGATAAAAAGACAAGGCTCTCTGTTCCTGAAAGAGTCATGACAACTCACAGGGGGTAGTTTTACTCTATCCTATCTATACTCGTCCCTACGAGTCAGAATCAACTCAATGGCAGTTTGATACCCCCACAGGTCAGACATCCATCCCCCCCACCCCCACCCCACCCCATGCCATCTTGCTTGATAATGTAGAGAAGTGGCAAAAGAGAGGAAGGCTCTCAATGAGATGGATAGAAACAGTGACTGCAAAAACGGGCTAAGAGGAATCAAGGTGAGGAAGGTGTAGGACCAGGCCGTATTTCCTTCTGTTGTGTATTGGGTCACCCTGGGTCTGAACAAATCATATGGCATCTAATAACAACAATATTGGGTTTTTGCCCTAAGTCTAAGTACCTGTAGCTAGCATCAGGTAAGACAGTCTATCTGGAACTCAACTTTCTCATCTGAAAAATGATGGAGTCTACCTAGATAGTCCCTAAGCATTCTTCATAGTTGCATGTAATGATTCCAAGGAAACTCGTGAGTCTTGATGTACCTGAAGAGGTTGAGTGGAAATGAGAGAAAACCAGGGGACGAGAGAATCTAAATATAAGGGAGACTTGGAAGGGCATAAGAGAGAAACAAGCAAGCAATGATAGGAACAGATCATCCAGGGGGACAGACATAAAATAAAACAGGCCAACAGTGGAAAGAGATGGGGTGAACTAGCTCTATAGTCATTATATTGGTGAATGGAGGAGGTGATTTGACAAGAAAGGCCACAGAGGACCTCTCCTTCCAGTTGAGAAATCTTAATGAGTCAGATGCATGTTAGAAGAAAGGTGGAAAAAAAACACAAAACTTTAAGAGATTAATTTGAGAATACTTGAGAATGCACAGATTGCGGCTGGTGGGGGTAGGGGTTGGGAAGTTGTTTGTGGTGGTCATGTAGTTCGTGATGTCAATTTCATGATTGGGATGTAGGGGTGGAGTCTAGCCCATTAAACTGGAGATAGCCAATGAGTAGCCATTGAGATCTCTTCATGGGCATGGCTTTCTCCTGAGAATTCTGGGGAGTCTTGCACTATTTCCCAATTGGAGAAGAGAAACTTGATCTCAGTCTCCGAGACATGAACTACTGAGAAGATGAGATGACAACATGCTGACTCACCCTGATTCCTGGAGAACAGAGGAGCCGGAGAAGTCACATGGGCTTGCTTTAATGGAACCAGACCTCTAGGGCTGGAGAAGTCACAGAGAGACCCCTGCCAGTGCTGAGATGCTTCTACTACCAATGGATACTGCTGATGGGCCCTGAGCCCTGGAAACGAGGAGCCATGGGGAGACCCCTGTCAGCGCTGGGATGCCTCTGCCCCAGCTGGATACACAAGACTCTGCACCCACTGGCCTATAACTTTGTGAGTTGGAGGGAGACTTTATAGACTGGTATCAGACATATGGACTAATCTTGGATTTATGACTTTGGACTGCACTGGGTTGGGATATTTTCTCCATGTTCCATTCCTCTTGTATATAAAACTTTCCCTTATATCCATATGTGTGTCTATGAATTTGTTTCTCTAGTCTTCCCGGACTAACATATTGTTCTTAGGTGCTTTCTATGGACTCCAACACACAATAGTCCTATGCATAATACGAACCATCGCCCTGTCTGCACCATCCTCACAAGTGTTCCTATGCCAGAGTCCATCCATGCAGCCATATGTCAATCCACAATGTTGACGGCCTACCTCTTTTTCACTGCTTCTCTACCAAGCATGGTGTCTGTCACCAGAGACTGACCTCCCCAAACCACATGTCCAAATTATATAAGATAAAGTCTTGCCGTCCTTTTCTCTAGGAAGCACTTGGCCCTTCTTCCAAGACAGATTGGTTTGTCCTGGTGCTTTCAGTATTCTTCACCAGCATCACAATTCAAATGCATTGTCTTTCTTATGCAACTTTCACATTCATAGAAAACAACTGAAAACACCATGGCTTGGATCAGTCACTCCTTAGTCCTCAAAGTAACATCCTTGCTTTTCAATACTATAAAGAGATCTTGTACAGCAGATGCACCTGATGTAACATGTCATTTGATCTCTTGACTAGTGGATCATTGATTGTGAATCCCAGCAAGATAAAATCTATGACTGCCTCAATCTTTTCTCCACTTATCATGATGTTCCCTGTTGGGGAAGGACAGAAAAGGGGGAAGCAATTCAAGGTACGAGGTATCCCATGCCTTCTCCTACATAGCTGGCCTCCCCAAAGGCACTGGTTTCAGAGACTTTTGTGAGCCAAGAGTTCCCTAGCTTACCTACAGTGCCTACAATGGGGGAGTTGAGGTTATTTTCTTTAGTATTTCTGGCTCCATATGTATAGGAAGTATCTAAATTTTTATTCATCTCAGTGAGGCCTATGATACCCACAAGTCAGTGTTCAGACACTGGAACCATGCTGGCACTTCAACAACAGCCTCCCTTGGTTACTTTTCACTTAATACTCTCAGGAAAAATGAAGAATCTACATATTTTGAATTCCTTATTTATTTCTGCATGTGTGTCACGGTGGATAGATCTCATAAATAAATGTCTTCATCAAGATGGGGTTTTGTTGTTCCCAAACACCATGGGATACCAAAGTCAAAATCTCTACGTCATACAACTACAGGAACTATCAAGAAATAAAAGGGTGACAGGTTCTTAGCAGGAACATAATCAATAAGATTGAGATGACGTTTAGGCAAAATCAGAAACTAGGTTACTAAAAGTTTGTGCTTCTGAAACAGTCATTGATATTCCTGCCCTGCTAATAATGCTCATGATTCACATAGACAGAACGCATATCCGAGAAGTTCAACAATCTTTCATAGTGTACGGTATCTGTGGTCATTTCATTTCATCACCCAGTATATTTTATTTGTCATTAGTCTGTTGATGAAAGATAAGTTTATTTGGCATGGGTTAGGGACTGGATCCAGATGTAAAGACAGACAACAAGAATGACTACCCAGGCAGTTCAAGGTTGCTTTTACCAGACAACTACTTAGACAAAAACTCTCTGCCAGAGGGAACATGGAGTCCATAGGTGGTGTTATATGCATAGATGTTAGTTAAAATATTAGACGGTTGATGTTAGGCAGCAGCAATTGGAAAGCAAGTTTTGATCATCTATTTCTGGAAAACCCTACAGAACATGGCTCTGTTCTGAAACACCCGGGATTGCCACAACACAGAATGGACTCCATGTTGACTGGCTTGTTTGGCCATTGTTTGTCATCCCAGCTGCCATTATCTGCCTGGTATTCATAGTGGTCTGATGTCTCCCTTCTTCATGGAGTATCCATTTTCAGTGGTAAATGCTGCTTGTACTAAGCGAAAGACCCAGGTTAACCGGGCTGACAACCACAGCTCACTGATTTGTAAAACCAGGTGGGGATGGTATCATGTGAGGATATAAGCAGGGATCTGTCTCTATTATCTAAGCCTTAGCGTCTTTGTGTCACAACTTCTGTGTGCATGATCTCAAATTTACCAATCACTCGTTGTTGTTAGGTGTCACAGCACTATCTAGTCTTGTGACATCCTCACAATTGTCCTTATATTTGAGCGCACAGTTGCAGCCATTGTGTTAATCCTTTGGGTTGAGAGGCTTTTCTCTTCTTCACTACTCTTTTACTTTACCAAGCATGATGTATTTCTCCAGCGACTACTCTCTCCTGACAAGGTATCCTAAGTATGCAAGAGGATGCTTCGCCCTCCTTGCTCTAAAGAGCATTCTAGTTGTACTTCTTCCAAGACAGCTGATTTATTAATCAAAACAAATAATAGCTGTGTGGATTTCTGTTCTTTCTTCCATGACTACCTGGTGACATACAGTTGTCTTGGTAAACCAGTACAACTATCATATGCAGGTTTCTCCTGCTGTTAGAAATTGGAACATTCTCAGGAAACCTAAGTATAAGTTGAAATGGCACAAGCAAATAAGTAATTGTCTTTAATGTAGAGTGGATACAATTTACAGCCTCCCCCACCCCCCAGTGACTTAGCAAATCTTGTCAAATAACACATAAGACTTAAAAGAATACTAGCATACAGTTAGCGTTCACAGATACAAGTGAAAGCTATGGTGTCTGGTGCTCAGATGCTGGGGTCTTTCTTGGGGAGGGAGCATGGCCATGCAGCTCTTGTTGCTTGGGGACACTCTGCCTCTTAGTTGTTATGCACTCACAAGCATGGAACACAAGTGTGTTAGTCCGGGTAGGTAGAGGGAAAAATTTCATAGACATGCATATAGATATAGGGAAAAGGTTTATATGCAAGAGGAACAGGACATTGAGCTCAGTCCAGTTCAACGTCCTAAGTCCAATATTAACCCATATACCCGAAATCTATGAAGTCTCCTTCCAACTCACGAAGTCACAGGTGAGTGGGTGTAGAATCCCAGTGCTGGCGGGGGTGTCCCCATGGCTCCTCGCTTCCAGGGCTCAGGGTCCATCAACAGCATCCAGTGGTGGTAGAGGCAACTCAGCATTGGCATGGGTCTCCACGTGGCCTCTCCAGCTACAGAGGTCTGCTTCCATCAGGGTAAGGCCAGATGGCTTCTCCTCCAGTTCCTCGGATGCTGCCATCTTGTCTTGTCCATAATTCATCATCTCTGAGACTAACTCCCAATAACTGGGAAGATGGATTCTCATCTCCACCAGGGAAATATCGTGAGATTTCACAGAAGTCTCAGGAGAAAGCCATGCCCACATGGAGGCCTCATTGGCTACTCAATGGCTATCTCCAGGTTATCAGGCTAGACTTCACCCCTACATCTCAATCATAAAGTTAAGATAAGCACATGACTGCCACAGCAAGTTTTGCTCTCTTTCACTCTTTGGGGTTCTTTTAGCTAGTGGAGACAGGTGCTGATGTTGCGGGGTTTTTTTCTGAAATAATGTTATTGGGGGCTCATACAACTCTTATCATGATCAATACATGCATCAGTTATATACAGACCACATTTGTTTATTTGTTGCTGTAGTGGTCATGTGCTTATGTTAATTTAATGATTGAGATGTTGGGGTGGAGTCTAGCCTGTTAATCTGGAGATAGTCATTGAGTAGCCAAAGAGGTCTCTGTGTGGGCATGGCTTTCTCCTTAGACTTCTGGGAAAACTCGCAATATTTCCCTTGGGATGAGAAACTATCCAGAGTCCAGTTGTTGGGAGTTAGTTTCAGAGACAACAAACTATGGACAAGACAAGATGGCAGCATCCCAGGAGCTAGAGGAGCTGGAGGAGAAGCCACTTGGCTTTGCCCTGATGGAACCAGACCTCTGAAGCTGGGAGAAGACATGGGGAGATTCCTGCCAGTGCTGAGTTGCTTCTACCACCACTGGATGCTGTTGATGGACCCTGAGCCCTGGAAATGAAGAGCCATGGGGAGATCCTTGCCAGCACCAGGATTCTGCACCCACTGACCTGTGACTTTTTGAGTCGGAATGAGACTTTATAGACTGATATCGGTCATATGGACTAATATCAGACTTACAGCTTTTGGCTGGACTGTGTTGGGATGCTTTCTCAATGTTGCATTCCTCTTGTATATAAACCTTTCCATCATATCTATGTGCATGTCTGTGAATTTGTTGCTCTAGTTTACCTGGACTAACACAGTTACCATCATTCTCAATGTTGCATTTTAAAAAAGTGAATAGTTTTAGAGAATTGGTTCAGGTGTGAATACAGAATATATCATAAGACAAACTTTGCATAAGTGGGTATGTATTGTTATTAATTCATTAAAAGCTATTCTTAATAATTTCTACATTCTTTGTGATTTAGCTCTTTCTATGTTTTGTGTTTTAAATGTTGATTTATTTTTTTGTGGTTCAGTATGATTTTCTACATATGGAATTCAGGGTGGGCAAAGATATGGAGATAGTATATAGTTTAGTAATTACCTAAGGGTATGACAGGGAAAGTTTGGGACAATTAGGAAGCTAATAACAATGAGTTCAAAAATTTGTGAAATTGTGGTGTCGATTGCACAACTTTTGATAATATGATTGGACTATGGAATTGTATGATATGTGAATTACATATCAATAAAATTCCCTTCAAATATCTTAAAGTAAGTCACAAGAATAATTTCAGATGATAACGCAGACCCTGTAAAGACAAATAGTTTAGACAAATTTCCCTTACAAGCAGAATCTTTGAGAATTACAATTGCATGCTTTTAGAGATTAAGTGTTGCCAAGTTCCTAGAAACTGGAGCAGTGAGACAGAAATGCTAATCTGAGTACTAGTACTCTCTCAATTCCAGAAAGTGACAATATCCATTGTAGTTTGGATTATTGCTCCCCAAACTTTACGCTCACCCTGTACCAGTAATAGGATGCAATCCATTTACATCCTTTGTAATGCCTTCTGTCTCATAGCAACTCAAGCAACAGGGTACAGCTTCCTCTATGGGTTTCTGAGACTGTAACTCTTTACCATATTAGAAAACCTTGTCTTTTGTCTAAGGAGCACTTGGAAGTTTTGAACAGCTGACCTTTGGGTTAACAGCCTATTGTGTAACCACCAGACTACCAGTGGTGTAGGCAATGTCAACGTTTCTAACCTATTCACTTTGGAGTTTGATGAGGGGGGTCTACTTTGGCTCATGAAATGTTAGATGTTACATGAACTGAAGTCCAAGTGTGTTTGCATGATGAGGCATAGTTTCTTGTCTTTCTGCCATCTCAATGAGAAGAACATCTCTGGAATCCTAATTATGGAACAAGAGGCATGTGGAGCAATTCTGAGTCTGAACTAGACTTGATCTCTCATAGACCGATTCTGGCCAACTTGCAGACACATGAAAGTGTAATGGATTTCTGTTGAGGCTACTTACAGAGATTCTTGTAGTTGTGTACTAGACAGTATTATCATAGCAGAACTCTGGCTAATATACCTAGGATATTTTCCAATCTGGATTCATTTTCTCTCTCTTTTATAAAGATAAATAATTTTACTGGGAGCTTTTATAGCTCTTATAGCAATGCATATATCAATGGTATTAAGCACATATGTACATATGTTGCCATTGCCTTTTTCAAAATGTTTTCTTTCTACTTGAACCCTTGGTATCAGCTCCTCTCTTTCCCCCCACCACTCCCACCCTCATACCATCATGAACCCTTGATAAATGGTAAAGTATTATTATGTTCATATCTTACACTGTCTGCTGTCTCCTTTCACCCACATTTCTGTTGTTCATCCCTCTTGGGGGAGAGTCCTAAATATTGATCATTGAGATTGATTTCCCCTTTAAGTCCACATTCTCCCTAACTTCATGGTATTGCTATTCCCATTACTGTTCCTGAGGATTTTATCTGTCCTGGATTCCATGTGTCCTGAGAATGCTCATCTGCACCAGTGTACATGCTTGGTTCTACCTGGATTTGTAAGGTAGAACTGTGGTCATGATAGTAGGTGGGGAGAGGAAGCTTTAAAGAACTAGAGGAATGCTGTTTGTTTTGTTGGTGGTATACTGCACCCTGGCTGACTTGTCTCTTCCTTGTGACCCTTCTGTGAGGGGATGTCCAATTGCCTACAGATGGGTTTTTGGTCTCCACTCTGATCCCTCTTGTTCACATCCATATGATTGTTTTTGATCTTCTAATCTCTGATACCTGATCCTGTCAATACCTTGTGGTCACACAGGCTGGTGTGACTTTTCCACATGGTCTTTGTGGCATCCCTGAGAGATTGTCATTTGTTTAACTTCAAGCCTTTAAGATCCCAGACACTACATCTTGTGGTAGCTGAGTATTGTCAGCTTTCTTCATCACATTTGCTTATGAACCCATTTTAACTTCAGTGATCTTGTAGGAAGATGAGCATTGCAGAATGCCAGGTTATTAAAAAAATTGTTCTTGCATTGATAGGTGACTTGAGTAGATCCCCAATGCCCGTCTTCTACCTTGATACTTAACATATAAATGATATATGTATACAAACCTATATCCCTATCATTATACATTAATATGTTTACATATAGCATGCCTATATTTATACCAATATCAGTGTCTTTTGCTTCCTTGTTCTTTCTTCTATTTCCTTTTACTTTCCTCCTGTCTCACTATTATGCTTTACCTTCATTTGTCCCTCAGTAATTCCTCTCGGCAACATGTCACTTGATCAATTTCCACCTGGGAATTATATAAAAGGTATAATTTTATAATTAAAATATAAAATTAAATAAATTATATGATTAAAGAGTTATATTTATTTCTTTTCAATGACTATATGGAGATATATACAGAGCTGTGGTGAGGGTTTCACTGTCAGATGTCAAGAAGGCTGCAAAACAGATGCATATTACTCATTCAAATTGAGTTCCTATTTCCTCTGGTAGCATTGTTATCCAGAGATAAGCTTTAGTGGGAAAAAGAAAGTAGGCCTATTTGACATACTTATGCTTTTTGCAAACACACGTGCATGCGGATGCATATGCACCAATGCACATCTTTAAAAAAATCCTTTTATTGGGGCCTCATACAACTCTTATCACAATTCATACATAGGTCCATTGTGTGTCAAGCACATCTATACCTCCAGTGCCCTCATCATTCTTACAACATTTGCTTTCCATCTAAACCCTAGGAACCAACCCATTTTCCCCTCCCTCCCCAAATTATTACTTTATTATATTGTACACTGTCCAATGACTCCCTCCAGCCACCTCCCTGCTGTCCGGACCCCAGGGAGGAAGTTTTATGTAGATCTCTGTAACTGGTTCCGCCCTTTCTACTCCACCCTCCCTCCACCATCATGCATCTTTTAATGGCATTTTTAATTTCCAATGTCATACCTGACATTGGTTTGGAATCTGGATTCTGTTGCTTTAGATAGCTAAATACCAAGAATGCAGAAATTTGGAGTCATATTTTAATCCCCTTTCAGGATGTAGGAAGGACAATTTGGAATAATTGTCCTTCTAATGTGATTTCTCATCCCAGAACACCTTGCTGCTTTTTTATGCCTTGTCTCTTTCAGGCATTGTAACAATGATCTGAGCCAGTGACTTTGGCACCTTCTTTCGTGGGCATGCCCAGCTTTATCCACCCTCAGAGACAGCCTGAAAAACGCAGGAGTAGATAGAAAATGCACAGTGGCAGTCCTACCCTGTCCTAGAGATTGCCCCCCCCTCCCACCCCCAGGTTTGCCAAGAGTCAAAATAAATTGATGGTGAGTTAGAGTTATATGTCTGAATTGACCGGATGGTTGTGGTTTGATTTTTGGAAGGTAACCAGGCCCATCTCCACCAGCAGGAGGAGCTATCGAGCTGGTCAACCCCTTCAAGGTACTCATTTCCTGGCCCCAAACTACTCTTCCTTCAGTTGGCCAGATCCTGCTGAGCCAGTGAGTCTGTTGGGTGTCTTTCTTAATCCCTGGTTTCCATATGGGATCTCTTCATTGACCTCAACACCGACGAGTTTGATCAGAATTTGTTTTTCTGAACTATTTTATAAACCTTCTTTTATCTGGGAACTGACTCTTATTCATACATTCTTTATAAATTTAGCATCATGCATAGAAACCAAACTCACTGCCATCCAGTCTGAGTCTCTTCCGACTGTTTACCGACCCTGTAGGCCAGGTTGGAACTGACTCTGTGTGTTTCTCAGTCTGGAAGTATTTACTGGAGTAGCAAGGGTCATCTTTCTCCCTTGGAGTGCCTGCTGGTTTCGAACTGCTGACCTCAGTGTTAGCAGCTCAAACACATAACCTCTTCACCTCCAGGATTCCTTGGCATCTTAAATAGGCCCTTATTATGAATTACATTGTATTCTCCCCTACCCAACATATAATATTGGAATTCTGAATGTTTCATGCATGTTTACATGTTCAGGATTAGTTTTTCTTTGTATGTCAGTGAGATCATATCGATGTAAGATGTACTGCATCTAAGCACTTAAGAGTTACAAGAAATAGCATAGACAGACAAGAAAATTGAATCCTGAAGGGTAGAGGCAGGTGGATGCCTCATGAAAATACCCCCAAATTAAGGAATGCTGGATTATACTTGGGGATACTCTCAAAAAACTGGAAAAAGTTCCACTGAGTGGAGGTTTCATAGTACACATATTTCCCACTAGGCAAGCATCCAGCAATGTGCCCTGAGTTAGTGCACCTAGTGGCAGTACCTGGGAAGGTTCTCTCTGGTCACATTCTGGTCATAGTGATTTTTTTGGTGAAAGCACTTTTCCTCTAACTTCATTTTTTTGTGTGTGATGGGAAATTTAAGAGAACAGCATGTGACTGTGTAATTTTGATTCCTGCTCCAGATAAAAGCCACAGAAACTGTTGTGATTTTGAACACACATATAGTGACAGCACTATGGGGGAAAACTCCCATTTTGAGGAGTTTTCTTGCTTCAAGAAAGGTGAAATGTAGTTTAATGACAAACCTCATTTTGGACAGCAATCAACTTCCCCAACAGATGAAAATGTCAGCTCATGGTGCAGTCAGAGTTGGCTCCACCACGTCAGGCTGTTAATCATGTTTTCAATAGAGAGGTTCTGAAAAGATTGTGTAGCAACATGTGACAAAAAAGGTGTGCCTTGTGGCAGACAGGGGACTGGTTTTGCCATCACAACAATGCACCTGCTCACACAGTCATTTGAATTGCACATGCTTGGGGGAAAACCCTCTCTTGCCTCTCTTGCCCCCCACACTCAACTCACCTGACACTCAACTCACTCGCCCCATGCAACTTCCTTGTTTCCTTGAATGTAGAGGGGCATGAAAGGACAGAGATGTGATGATTTAGAAGAGGTGAAGGAAAAGAATAAGGGAGATGCTGTCACCCATCCAAACAGATGGGTTTGAAAAATGTTTCCGAGAATGGAGTAGTGGATTTGACAAATGTACTAAGTGTAATGCAGAGTACTTTGAAGGTGATTGTCGTGGTCATGATCTTATGTTAATTTCATGATTGAGATGTAGGGGTGGATTCTAACCGGTTCATCTGGAGATAGCCATTGAATAGCCATTGAGGCCTCCGTGTGGGCATGGTTTTCTCCTGAGGCTTCTGGGAAATCTCGTGATATTTTCCTCATGGAGATGAAAGTCTATCTCCCCAGTTGGTGGGAGTCAGTCTCAGAGACAATGAACTATGGACAAGATAAGATGATGGTGTTCAAAGAGCTGGAGGAGCCAGAGGAGAAGCCACACAACCTTACCCTGATGGAACCAGACCTCTGAAGCTGAAGAAGCCACATCGAGACCTCTGCCAGTGCTGAGTTGCCTCTACTACCTCTGGATGCTGTTGTTGGACCCTGAGCCCTGGAAACTAGGAGCCATGAGGGGACCCCTGTCAGTGCTGGGTCTCTGCACCCACTGGCCTGTGACTTCGTGAGTCATAAAGAAATATTATGGACTAATCTTGGACTTATGACTTTGAACTGGACTGGGTTGGGATGCCTTCTCAATGTTTCATTCCTCCTGTATATAAGCCCTTCCCTTACATCCATATGCGTGTCTATAAATTTGTTTCGCTAGTCTACCTGGACTAACACAGTGATCAATTTGTTTTATAAAAAGTAAATAAAACAATGCATATTTTTTTAAAAATCTGTTTTTTTTTTGCGGGGGGGTTATGCCTCATAAATGCTCAAAGAGATAAGATCTTGTCCAGAGTGACAGAGAAAGAGCCTTCCTTTAGAATCGGGGTTCTGGATTTGGGATTTCTAGACCCCTAAACTAGAACCCTGGTGGCATTTTGATTGCATGTTGGGCTTGTAACTATGAAGTCAGCAGTTTAAAACCCCCACCTTCTTTGCAGGGGATGGGGGAGGTTTGCTACCTTCATGAAGAGTTGCTGTCTCGGAAACCCATAGGGTCAATGGTTCCCTGTATATAGGGTTACCGTGAGTCAGAATCAAAATGATGGCAGTGAGCGAGTGAAACATTGAGGGGGGAAGGGGAAGGGGGGAAATTCAACTTTTGATTTCTGAAGACGCTTGCTTGAGGTGTTTCTATTACAGCAGCCCGAGATACTCAGACAAATCGAATCCACTTGACTCTTAGCATGACCCCGTGCTTCTGCTTATGCCCATATGGCAAGCTTCCCTACTTTTCATGTTACACTTCATTCTGGTAGCTTCACATATGTGGATGTCCTGCCCCTCACCACTACTGACTGTCCACTACAACTCCAGCCTACCCCTATCTCACTCATTCATTGCTTCCTTCTTCCACTCACCAGTCCAAATTTCTTCTGAGATGTGCGTATAAATTATGATGTTTGTTTCTGGATCTGCTTTATTAACTCATCCATTTATTTTTTGAAGGAATTTTTTTCTGTTATTGATGGACTTAGCTTTATTTTGATGCATGTTGTTTGAACTTCTGATGGTGGTCAAGCGGCAGATAGTTGGATCTTTGATTCTTGGGTGCCAAGGATGAAAGAAACCTGAATAGTTGCAGTGTGGCCTGAGGGATGTGCTCTTCCAGATCATTTATCTTGAAGCTTGTAGTGTGGCTTCAATGCAATTATCAATGCACAGCAAGTGAGTTGGTGAAGTTACCCACTGGGTTAAATTATGTGTGGCATTCGCTGCAAAGTGGTTGAGGACGAGGTGGGAGGGGCAAGGTGGTGGTAATCAAGTGTGACTAGACAGCGATTCTCTTAGCAACAGCATCTTGAAGCTGCTGTTCAGTGAAAGGCTCACCACTCTCTGTCCGCTTAAATTCATTTCCAGGCCATGTGTTTTCATAACCTGTGAAACTCTAATGCTGAATTTCCCCCCAGACACCAGAAACTTCAGCTAAAGGGAAAAAGTCATTTTCAATTGAGTAACTTGTGCTTGTTCATTTATGTTTGTTTCTTGGTTCTGGACCAACGGAAGACCCACTGGGAGAATGGTGGGAAAACTTGCCCTGCCTAAGAAAGTGTACACAAAAAACATGTGATTTGAAAGAAGTACAGCCAGATTCTTCCTTAGAAGTGAGGGTCGTGAGACTCAGTCTCACACACTTAGGACATGCTATCAGGACAGACCAGTTCCTAGAAGTGGACACCGGGCTTGGTGAAGTAGAAGATCAGGAAGAGGAAGAAGACCCTCTGCAATGAGATGGATTGGCCCAGTGGCTCCCACAGCAGGTTTCGAGAGAACCATCATCACAAGCATGGCACGGGACCTGGCAGTGATTCATTCTGTGGTCCATGGGTCATTAGGAGTCAAACAGACTGGAAGGAAACAAGATAGTGAATAAGGCAGAGGGCTAAGCCGCTGGAGTAATGGTGAAGCAAAATCTCATCTACTTTAGATATGCTATGAGGAAGAACTAGTCCTGCAAAGTGGACTTCCTGATTTGAACATTGGAATAGTGCTCAAAGGGTGGTGGCTGGGCTGTCAGGGAGATGGATTCACAAAGTGGGCTCCAACAGGACAGAATTATGAGATGGCACACGAGCTGAGTATGTTTCCTTCATGGGAGCCAGGACAGACCAGAGCGCTCTTCACAGAAACACTCTAAACTGGAAGAGGGTGTGTAAATGGGAAATGAGGAAGTACATAGAAAGATATTTTTTAAAAAGACTTTGAGATCAAAGAAGGAGGAACAAAGGAGATAAAGCAAAACAGGTAAATAGGAAAGTGGAATAGGTGTGGGTGGAAGTGGGGGATGAGAGACTGAGAAGACATTATTGTAGGGGGCAGGTACATAAGACCTTGTTCTGCACTGCATGGAGAGCTAGTGTTATTCAAAAGGCCAGAGATCAATGTACTATAAACATGTAATAATCACCAACTATATTCTAGCCTGCCAAGAGCCCCAGTGACACAGTGGTTACAAGTTCAATTCCAATCTGAAAGGTTCGCAGTTTGAAATTTCCAGCAGAGTGGTTCTCAAACTTCCTCCTGTCATGACCCTTTAATATAGTTCCTCATGTGGTGGTGACCTCTCAACCATTTTTTGTTATTTTTGTTGCTACTTTATAACTAAGACTTTGCTACTATTATATATCTGGTGACTTGCTTGACACTCAAAGAAGTTGCGACTCACAGGTTGATAACTGCTGCTCAAGCAGCCCCATGGGAGAAAGACTGGGATTTCTATTCCATTAAGGTGTGACAGACTCAGAAACTCAGAGGGCCAGTTATACCTTATTCTGTAGGGTCACCACGAGTCAGCATCTGTCTGCTGGGGCTGTATTCCAGGCCTGTCTGAGACACTTCTATTGCAATAGTGAAATGAGAGTAGGGGGATCTGTGTTGCTTTAGAATTTCCATTTATGATATGACGGCACTGCTGGCATGGTGGGTTATGAATTGGTCTGCTAATCACAAAATGTTATGTGTGTTAAATGATGACAAATGCTATGTAAATAGAGGAGCCGCGTAAGGGGGATCAAGATACCAAAGATAAGAGTGCATTAACATTTATAGGTGTCCTGGGTTTTTGCTTTATGGAGAAGGCAACATTTGAACACAGACTTGCAGGAGGTGAGAAAATGGACCACATGAAGATTTTAGAAAATGACCCCGACTGACAGCACAGCCAGAATGACCTTCAAAGAACAGGTCCACAGAGCTTCAGAGATGCCACAAGACCCAGAACATCTGCACCAGGAGCGCAGAAAGGCTTCTCAAGCACAGGGCTCCCTGAGGTGAAGTGAGTGTGGGTTGGAAACTCGGGAAGAGCTAGCATTTGGAAAAAGCAGGTGACAAGAGTCAGCACGTGTCAAATAGAGGTCCCAGCAAGGCTCAGGATGCAGGGCAAAGAGTATAGAGACTGGCTATCATGGTTCAAAACCAAAGCAAAGAGCAACAAAAAAACCCTCCTTTCAACATCGAATCAATGGTGAGTCCCAGTGACCCTACGGCCTGACACTGTAAGAGTCACAGTGCTTACAGGGGTAGAAAGCCCTTTCTCCTGCGGATGGGCTGGGGTTTCAGAGTGCTGACTGAGGAGCACAGCACAAGGGTGCCCACTCTGGCACCAGGGCTGCTACTGGGGCTGGGGGAGGACTCAGCCTCAGAGTCTCCTTCAGGAGGCGAAGCCCTTCACACGTAGGTCCTCAGCTAGTATAAATCAACTCAAGGGACATGGGGGACACACAGGAAAATCTGGATTTGACTGTTTATCCCTGAAGACACAATCTTCAATTAGAAGGAAATAGTCTTTTCTAATTGGAACCATTATTTTTGTCTATGTGTGTTTCTTTAGTTTGAAACAAAAATTAGAGTTTTTAAGCCAAGATAAATTGAGTTTTAATTTTAGAAACATGTGAAATATACTTGCCATAGGAATGGTATAGTTACGCCCATTTTTAGTCATTGAAGATTGCATCTTGGTGACAGCATAATATTTATCCACGCATCTGTTATTGATAAAGAATGTATTGGGTACCTCCCAAATACAAATGTTGACTGAGGTTCTAAGAGAATTCTGGCTTGTTTTGAGACACTAGTTCTATCTTTTGGAGACTGACAATGTTTAATGTAAACATTTTTTTTGTTACTGGAAGCATACTAAATCATTTTACATTTTTACTTTCAGAGAGAATCAGGGAAATTTGAAGATGGAAATTAATTTAATTGAAACCTTTTCTCTGTTATTTGAACAGATCTATTTTTTCACATTTATTACTTCTCTCAATTACTAACTGCGATGGTATTTTAGATGTAGGGTTGTATTAGGGGATATTTGATTTCAAGTCATGGAAAGCAAAATTGAATTCATCTTAGCATACAGTCAGTTCTGATCATTTGTGATTGTTAGTGTTTGGTGCTATTAAGTCAGTCATGACTTACAGGATGCAATGTTTTACACAATGACACACTGGGTAGTCTTGCACCACTCCCATAATTCTTCCTATATTGATCCCAGAGTGTCAGTCAATCTTGTTGAGGATCTTTTTCTTTTATTATGGACTCTCTACTTCACCAAGCATGATATTCTCTGGAAACTCATCCCTCTCATAACATGTCTGAAGTACATGAGCTAAGTCTTGCCACTTCTGCCTCTAAGGAGCTTCTGGTGGTGCTTCTTACAAGATAGAATTGTTCATTCTTTCTTCTGGTAGTATATGATGTATTCCACATTATTTGCTATCATACTTCAAATGCATCATTTCTTTTTCACTCTTTCTTATTGGCATTATGGGTAAACATTGGACTGCTAGCCTCAAGGTCAGTAGTTCAAGCCCTCCAGTCACCCTGAGGGAGAAAGAAGAGGCTGTAAAGATTTTTAATGTTAGAAGCTCTTTATAGGGTCACTGGGTGCCCTGGTGAACTTGAGGACACCTAACAACAACAATCACATTCATGTATCTTTTTATTCAATGGATATATTACATTCATTCATTATTCACATTTCACATGCATATGAAGTGATAGAAAATATATATCTTTGGTAATGTGCATCTTAGTCCTCAAAGTTGTGCATCTTTGTTCTTAAAGACACTAAAGAGATCTTGTGCAGATTTACTGAATGCAACTTGTCATTTTGTTTCTCGACTGCTGTTTCCCTGACTGTCAATTGCAGAACCATTCAAGTTGAATGAAGTCCTTGTCAATACTTTGTTTATCATTATATGGTGATTGGTCCAATTGTGAGGACTTTTATTTTCTTTACCTTGCAATACAATCCAAACTGTAGGTTTTTAATCTTCAATAATAAATGCCTCAGGTCTTTTTCACTTCACAGGTCATTTCACAAGGTAATGTTATTTGCATATTGTATATTGTATTGTATATTATATTGTATATTTGTATATTGTAGATTGTTAATAAGTATTCCTCCAATCTATTCTTCTTCATGAAGTCCACTTTCTTTCTCAACTTAATTATGCAGCATATAGATTGAATAAATATAACAAAAGGCTACAATCCTGATGCATATCCTTTTTTATTATCTTTAAAATCATTTTATTTGGGACTCATACAACACTTATCACAATCCATACATCCATTTGTTGTATCAAGTACATTTGTATGTTTGTTGTGATCACCATTCTCAAAACATTTACTTTCTACTTAAGCCCTTGGTTTCAGCTTCTCATTTTTCCCCTCTCCCTTCCCCTTCAGAATTTATAAATTGTTATTATTTCGTTATGTGTTACACTGTCCACTGTCTCACACTTTTCTGTTGACCATGCCCCAGGGATAGGGCTAAATGTAGATCTTAAATGGGATCTGTTCCCTCTTTCTACTGCACCTTCCCTCCACCCTCCTGGTATCACCACTCTCATTATTGGTCACGAGGGGTCATGCAACCCTGTGTTTCAAGTTCTTATCTGTAACAGTGCACATCCTCTGGTCTCCCTGTAAGGTAGAATTTGAATCATGATAATGGATGTGGGATGCAAGCATTAGAGAACTAGAGCAAAGTTGTATGCTTCATTGGTGTTATTCTGCACCCTGACTGACTTGTATCCTTCCTCCTCCGACAGATGGATTTTGGGTCTCCACCTGGCAAGCTCCCTCATTCATAACAATATGATTTTCTTTTGTTTCTTGTTATTTGATGCTTGATATCATCAACACTTTGTGATCACATAGGCTACTGAGCTTCTTCCTTGTGGGCATTGTTGCTTCTGAACTAGATGGCCACTTGTTTATCTTCAAGCCTTTAGTACCCCAGATGCTATATCTTTTGATAGCGGGCACCACCTGGTGTTTATCTTTACTGATTTTAAACCACACAATATTTCCTTTTTGCATTTGAATGTTTGCCTCTTAGTCTAGATGTATGAGTACAATGAAATGTTCTGGAATTCTCCCTCTTCACAATACCATTCATAGTCTGTTATCATTCTCTAAGTAAAATGTCCCTGCATAGCCAATGAAACACAAGTAAACATCTTCTTGGCATTATCTATTTTCAGCCAAGATCTGATTCAGCAATGAGATCCCCAGTTCTACATTCTCTGCTGAATCTCTGCTTGAATTTCTGATAGATACCTATGACTTCACTGCTGAAATTTGCTATTTGTCACTTTTTTAAGGGGCAGGGCTGTACATTCAATCTTGTGATGGATCCCCTCTTTCTTCCCCTCTCCCCTGAGAGTTCTTATCTGTGCTAATGTGTGTTCTCTGGTTTAGTCAGATTTGTAAGGTAGTACTGAATCATGGCATTGGGGGGAGGAAGCTTTCAGGAAATAGAGAAATGTGTGCTATAGTACACCTTGGTTGAATCATCCCTTCCTTATAACCCTTTTGGGGGGGGGTGATCAAATTTTCTACAGATGGGGCTTTGGTCAATGTTCAAATTTCATGTGCATATGAGGCAATTGAAAATACCATGGCTTGGGTCAAGTGAACCTTAGTTTTTCAAAGTAACATCCTTGCTTTGCAACACTTAAAAAAAGTTCTTTTGTAGTATATTTTCCCAAAGATATGCTTTGTTTTATCTCTTGTCTGTTGTCTCTTGTCTGTTATCTCTTGTCTCTTGCTTCCAAGCCGTACACAATCCTGGACAACTTTAAAATTTTCTCTATTTATAATTATGTTTCTTCTTGTGAGGGTTTTGGTGTTTTTACATAGAGCTGTACTCCATAGTGAAGACTCTAATCCTTGATCTTAATCAACATGTGCTTTGAGTCTTTTTTACTTTCTGCAATATATTCAGAGATAAGTAATCAATATGACCCCTCTGTCCATCCTTTCTTAGATGATGATTTATAATTCTGGATTCTATGCGTGTGGTGAGAATTCCATTTTGGAGAGTGTTTTCTGCTATGCTAATGGGGAAAGGATTAATGTGTGATTAAGTGCCTGTTTAATACATGATGTGAAGCAAGTCACACCTTTTGCTTCCTTGGAAATATTGACTGCTGAAGGACAAAAGCCACCCTCAAAGCCATTCCTCTGCATCTAAGACACAGAGAAAATATGGCCACCCCTCCATGCCAGTTACAGCACACATGGATCATGTATTTGAATAATGTTAAACTAAAAGATTAGAAGAATGTTTCAATTTCTTCATCTTAGGCTTTCATGTTACGTATATAGATGTGCATATATTCTAAGTGGTCTTTCTTGTAGGCATATGAATATTATCCTATCACTGGCATCATTTTACCTCAGGATAGACGTAAAACATTGTTTGTATTGATAAACATGAGGATATTACACTTCTTTGGGTCATCCTCAGCATAGTAAAACATAGATGGTCCAATTAAAAATGGCCAATGCCAGTGTGTTTGGTGTTTTGATTGTGGATGAAGGCCCTCATTAATTCAGCCCTGGCGTCTCCCTCTGGAGCAATCAACCACTGTTGGTGGCGCAGGATTATGGAAGGGTTGATACGGGTGGGAAAGATGGAAATGGCACATGTCAGAAGAAAATAATGCATCTAAAACAACTCTGAGGACTTTTGTTTTGTGGTTTTAATAAAGCTGACACCAGAATAATGCACTCACTCAGATTACAACTATCCACAATATGTCTGACTATGGAAAATTGTGAATATTAAAAAATTTTTAAAAAGTGACTTGTTTTTTCTTTTCTAGATTTTACAAAATTCATTTGAAATTGATATTTATCATGAAAGGTGCATTAAATATATCCATATCTTGGTACTACATTAATATCACCTGAGAAAATTACTTAGCATGTTTCTAAGATTAATAATTTAGAGTGCATGTTATTTCAGCTCGCTGCTGAAAATGAGAGAGTAATAAAAATTATTTAGTTATTCTTTAGACAAATTTGACTCCCTTCAGTTTTACATACCTCCCTTGGCTTTCTCATGTGCGATCTATTTTCTGTTTTGATTGCTCAAGTGAACTTGTCATTGAGTCATTTTGGAATGAGTGAGACACAATAAAAATGCACCTCTATTTTTCATCTTAAATGTTATGCTCCCTGGATAATTAATTACCAGCTATAGTACAAACAACAATTACAAAGAATTTATACAGTTTCTATTTTTAAGTTATGAGAGAAGGGTAGAAGTAGTATAGACAGTTCAAAAGTATTTGGTGTGTTCATGACTATCCTGTTCACTATGTGTGAACTCATGTTTAAAGAAGGTTCTTGATGGACTATGGCTGCTACTTGTGAATCTTTTGCTAACTTTGAATCATGAGGTATGAGCTCGAGCCTTCACATCTTTGTGTCATAGGGTAAAAACGGGAAGGTCGGCAGTTCAAATCCATTCGGAGGTGCCTCTGAAGACACACCTGGGATTTCAAGTTCCATGGAGCAGCTCTACTTTATCTCCATGGGGTTGTAAGGAAGTGCAATGGGTTTGACAGCAACGAATACTAACAGTCTCAGAAGAGAACATTGCTGAGACTCGGAGTCAGGCCCCAACCCAAATACATTGACTCAAACTGAATTGGAATGCCAGGGGTTGCTACATAAGGTTAATTAAGTCGAAACATCCAGGTACATCTGCTGAGTGGGGGTTGGTTATTGATGAGAAATAAATGGCATAGGACAGCACTATGCAAACTTTGAGTACCTATGACCATGACACTTTTCAGATATTGAAATTTTTCTGATTTCAACAGGGTGCAGCTTTATCATTTGTCTGTCATTCATTTTAATAGCAAATATGTGAGCTTTCCTTCTCTGATAGATTTCTGCCATGCAGAGCGGCAGAGTGACGCTTTTGTCCAACAAAAGATTGGGTGGACGGGTGTGTTGATCTGGGTAGACTGCAGAAACAAATTCATAAACACGCATATGTATATAAGAGAGAGTTTTATGTAAAGGGTAATTGTACATTAAGAAAACATCCCAGCCAAATCCAGATCAGGTCCATAAATCCGATACTAGCCCAGAAGTCCGACAGCAATCTACAAAGTCCTTCAGACTCCTAGAACACATGCACTGATGCCAAATGCAGGGCAATCACAAGCCAGTGGGTAGAAAGTCTTTGGATTCAGTGGTGTTGCAAGCCTCTCAGTGCTGGCAGGAGTCTTCACGTGATTTCTCTAGGTCCAGGTTTCTTGCTGTATCAGCGTAGATCTATGTGGCTTCTCGTCAGGGATGTCTCACAGGAGCCAGCCTTACCAGTCGAATCTCTTAGGCCATAAGCATTGCCAGTAGAAAGTCTCCAAGGAAGAGAACTGAGAGAGATAGTGTCTTTGGCTCCAAGAAGGAAGTTGCCCCATTTCCAATAATTCTCAGGAGAAGGTCATGCCCACACAGAGGTCTCATTAGCCTATCCTCAGATTGACAGGTGAGACTTCACCCCTACACTCTTAATCCTCAAATTGACACCAGATTAGGTGACTTCCCCAGTGGGACTATATACATAGGCCTTGAGTAACACTAATAGAAGGGACTGGTAGGTTTTTGTTACCTCCTTAAAAGTTGATTATAAGGATGAGCCATTTTGGAATAAAAGAAGAGAGAGAAAGCCCAGACTATCATATTCAGAGCAAGCCTTAGATCTTTGACTGGAGTGTAGGAGGCCAAGACCACAGGCACCAGATACCATGGCATGGAGGCCAAGGGACAGAGGAAAGGAGCCAGGATGTGAACAAGGGAACTCTGAAACCAATAGAGCAACAAGCACTGACCCTAAGGGATTGTGAGGCAGGACAACAGGCAGGTTTCCTGGAGCATGGACAGAGGAAGAGGCTGAGGAACCACGTGCTTGAGTGCTTGGGGACTGGAGAGAGACTTGTTTGCTGTTTAAGGTGATGTGTTGCTGTGGACCAATAACCATCCTTACTGTGTCCTGACTCACGGCCAACCTATTTTTTTTTCTCATGGTAGCCTATTAATTTCCATCATAAACTCCTGTAGTTATGAGTTCTGTGTGAGCATTGTAACTCATTGCCAAGCCCAGCACAAAAACCACGTGCCATGGGTGGAACAGATGCTGTCAGTATGGAGTACAGAAGGATGGAGGAGGAAGGCGTGTCTAACGCCAGCCTCATGGTGGTAGGGAAGTCAGAAGATGTCACATAGGAAGCCCCTCCTTGCTGCTTTACACACACAGCTTCTGGCTCTCTCAAGTTTTCCTCTGTTTGCTAACCACTGAAACAGAAGCTGGAGTTGTTCAGTGCCATTGATTCAGTCACAACTCCTCTTGAATGTATACCACCTTTAAACCTACAACAAAGCTGGGGTGGGGGTGCGAGCTCAAAAGGGGGTGTCATCTTTATGGGTGGGTACAATATGGAGCAAGTACAACTGAGAAAATTTTATATCATGTATTCAAAGATACCTGGCTATGAACTTGGGCTCAAATTTATACTCTTGAAGAATTTGTATTTGAATTTATTATTCACTCCTATGGCGATTTTGATTGATTTGTCAGAGCTTTCTGTATGAAGCCACCTTTTTTCCTTCCTTCCTTTGTTTATGATCAGAAAAACTCAATGGCATTGGTTTTTTTTTTTAATGTGGGCATCACTGCTCTCTGGTGGTGGGAGTAGAGCATTGGTTTTTAATAACTCAGTAGAACTGTTTTTCCAGGTGGGGTTATGAGACTCATTAAAGTATTTATGCCCTTTCATTGTGACCCATAGCAGATATTTCCATGTCCAGCCAAGGATTCTTGTCTTAGCAGTCTTTTTCTCGATGTGACACTAAATGACTCTATGAATGTAGAACTAGAAACCTTGTAATTGTTGTGCCCTGCTTTCCTCCTCAGCGCTCCAGGACATTGTGAGTAGTGACTTCTGGGAGCATTTCTCTGATTCCTATGGCCATCAACTTCCAGCCGCTGGTAATGCTTCCTCTCATACAGTATACTAAACATTCAAATACATATGCATACAAAGGATCTATCTTTATAATTTCATGTGAAGAGGTTTGTGGAAAATGTGTCATCATTTTTCCATGATTCTTTATAAGTTCACTGATGTTTTCACATGCATATTCTCATTACAATCAGCAAAGCAATCATGTTTATAGATAAGTGACTTTCCTGTTGAGGAGAACTTTCTCACATAACAGGAACTTTTGATCTATTCACTCTTCAGGCAGCAAAGGCATAAGGCTCTGACTGGATTAAGCAAGATCTTGATCACTCGCCTTTGTCAAAAGATCTCGTCATCAATCAATGCTACCGTGGCCACCATGAGCATAGGCAGGACTTGCTTCACTCCCTAATCATCCCCTTTGTTCCCTGCAATCACCACTATTCACTACCACACTATTTAGCCATGACAGACTTGTTTTTATAGAGAACCCTGAAGCTAAATTTATCCCCAAACTATTGCTTTAAGTGTGTTGAAAATCAAGGGCATAAATGAGGTAGTAAGAGGTAAGACTGAAAAGAAACAGATAACCTTTTTTATTGTTCAGCATCTGGGAAAATAAACTCCTGCAATCAATAAATACAGTTTGAGTGGCATTGACATTCAACACAACTTAAGTGTGCTAAATTGAAAATATGACTTTCTTTTTCCTCTTTAATATCTTACTGTAATTCAGGTGTAAGTTTACAGAGCAAACTAGTGTTCCATCCAACCATGCATATACCTTGTATTTCCTGACATTGAGTGCAATCTTCACAATGTAATAACCCTCTTCCTTCTGGTCACCAGGTTCCCTTTTCCATTCACCCTGCCTTCCTAGCTCTTTCTACCATCTGAGTTTTATACAGGGGCAAATGCTGCCCTTTGTCTATGGAATGGGTAGTTCTCTTCTGTAATTGTTCACTTTGTAGGCTGATGTGTTGTTTGGCTGAGTTAAGCCATGGAGGCAAATTCAGATCCTGGCTTGAAAGGTGACTGAGAACCATAGTCTCTAGGGTGACAGCAATATCTCTTTCCATCCAGTAAACATGGTCTTTTTTAGTGATTTTGATATTTCCCCTTATACTCTATTTAAGATCTTCTATTATGATCCCACAGGATTGGTTGGTAACAGTTTTCATAAGATTCTCAGTTGTGTTTCTTGTGTTTCTTGTCCTATGTGTTTCTTGTCCTAACCCATATTAATCTGGAAGGTCCCTGGAAATCTAGCCATCATGGTGATGTTGGATTAGAAATGCTCATGGCAGGCGTTTCTTCCAGCATCCCAGTGATGTGAAAAAGCTCCACAGGTCCACATACTGACAAGAGTGAGGGGAGTGCACGTGCTGTGTTCTTTCATTTATATAGATATCTTTTGGTTTCTTGTAGCGGTAGTTTCTTTGTATATATATATTTATATATATACATATATTTGTATATATATACACATTTGTATATGTACATATATATTCTCTTTAGGTATTTTCTTAAGGATTTTATATTTGGGGTGGCTATTTATTGCAAATGATATTATTTGCAGAGTTGTATTTGTTAGTGTTGAGTTCCCAAACTGGTTTGAGCTTTTCAGAAAAAAAAATACTCAGTGCCCCCAGGCAATTAAACCTTCTACACTATGGTCTATAATTCAGGACAAGATGTATGTAACCTCCTCCCCCATTGGGTCATTACAGAACCCTCAGGTGTGTGGGACTGCTCTTTTGGGGAAACACTGGTGTAGAGGAATCTGACATATTTTTGTATGTTTATCTTGTATCCTGCTATTTTGCTGAATGTTTCTATTAGTTTCAAAGGTTTCCTTGTAAGTCTCTGAAATTTTTTATTGGGTCCTATCATCTGAAATCAGAGATAATTTCACGTCTTCTTTGCTAATTTGCATGCCTTTTATTTCTCGTGCTTGCCTTACTGCTCCCACTTGAACTTCCACCATCTTATTGAATTAGAGTGATGATTGAAGGGAATGTTTTCAGTCTCTCTCAACTGAGAATGATAGAGGCCATTGGTGTTGTACGTTGTCATTGTTAGAGGCCACTGAGTCAATTCCAACTCACAGAGACCACATCTCTCTAGAAGAAAGCTGTAGAATCCTGGTCTTGTACCACCCTCACAATTGTTATGTTTGCCAGTCCATCTTGGTGTGGGCCTTTACTTTTTCCATCATTATGAAGGACTCTGGTTTGAGAAGGAAGCTCTTTCTGTCATATTTTGTGTGCCTACTCAGAAGGTGGTATCTCTGACAATGTTCTGGTGTGATTAATGATATTGTCAGTATCTAGCAATATTTCTGCTTCCATAGATTTTCAGTGGCGAATTGCCCGGAAGAGGATTTCTTCTTCAGAGTCTGTTTCTAGTCTGGAGACGCCATTGAAGCTTTTGCACTTTAAGTGAATCTGCTGGTATTTGGATAATCAGTGACATAGCTCTCTGTATCACAGCAACACACAATCTGCCACAGTATGATAAACTAACAGACAAGTGGTGCAGAATGAGAGACACCATTGCTTATAACATATTCAGCCCAAATAAATATGAGTGAGGTCTATCATTGCTTATATTTACTTAGCTGAAAGCAGACAACACTAGAATGCTGTTTTCTTGTGTGTGAATGAGTTTGTAAAGATATTCCTTGATACAGATCATAACAAACTATGGACAACATTGAGATGAACAGGAGCTGTAGAACACTTACTAAACTCATGCAGTCTTGTACATGGAACAAGAGGCAGACATTCAAACAGATCAAGAGATGACTGCATCATTTAGAATCAGGAAAGGTGTGAATCATGTTTTTATTCTTCCCCCATATGGATATAATATGTAACTGAGTGGATAATTAGAGAGGTCAAACTACATGAAGAAGTAGGCATCAGGATTGGAGGATGATTTATTAACAACCTTCAATATGAACATAACACACCTTGCTTGCTGAAACCAAGAAGGACTTGAAGTATATGCTGATGAAGAAAGTTGTTCTAAAATTAATTGTGGTGATGATGATCACACAACTCTTTAAAACTACATAAACCATTGAGTTGTATGGTATGTGAATAGTATGTCAAAAATGTTTAAAAATGAATAACTATTCAAGATAAGAAGGACAGTATTTATATAAGGGCAAAATTCAGAGGTATATTAAAGATGGAAGAATGGAAATAATAAAAGAGGGATGATGTGGGAAATATAACATCACATCAAGGGAGATTGCAATAGATGAGGGAACAAAATGTATACTAGCTGTAGAATGCAACCTTGATGATCTGCTCTGTATTCACTTACAGAATTTACAATAAAATGTGACTTGATAAATAATAAAAAAGCAAAAAAAATCAAATGATATATTACATTAGACAGATCTGCTACACAGTCCCTTTTTAATGGGTTGAAAAGCAGAGATATATCTTGTTCATAGTTTTTTCATATCCTCACATGCATGTGAAAGGTGAACAAAAATAAAGGAAGACCAGAGAATATTTGATGTGTTTGAATTATAGCATTAGTGAAGAATAATTAAAGTATCATGGACTGCCAGAAGGACAAATCTCTGTAGGAGGAAGTACAGTCGCGTTCCTTCTTAGACATATGGATGACAAGACACTACTATCAGATACACTTTGGCAAGCTTTTAAGAGAGAATTGTCTCTGGAAAAAAAGATCAGCCCCAAAGAGAAATACCTTCAGTAAGATGTAGTAGCATGGGTGGCCATAATAATGGGCTTGAAGCCGTGTGAATATGGGGTACCATGGGGCAGTGTTTCACTGCGTTGTATGTAGGGCTGCCGTGCACTGAAAGTGAAGGGATGTGAGACACAAGAGTCAAATAGGAGTTCAGCTATGGAAGGGACTCGAGTAGAAGACGTTGCTTTTCTCAAGAGCACATTTTTTAAGGGTGGACTTTTCCCAGACCTGCAGACAAGCAGAGAAATCTTGATGGTTAGACCTGGCACCTGTTTGCTTTCGCGCCTATGTCCCAGGGAGGACAAATCCCAAGAGTCTCAAATATTCATTCCACAATCAGAGACATTGAAAAAGTTGTGGCCTTAGAGATGGACCTATGTGGTAAGCACATAACTTTTGAAATCTGTTACTGAGAGACTTTGTGGATTAGCAGTGTTGAACTAAGAAGTGGACCTAAGAAATACTCTTTCTTTTCATCTTTTTATTTATTTAACTTTATTATTATTATTATTTTTAATCATTTTATTGGGGACTCTTACAGCTCTTATAATATTCCATACATGAATTGTATTTGTACATATGTTGCCATCATTATTTCTAAAATATTTTCTACTTGAGCAATTTTTAGCTTTTGCTTGTTTTATTAATATCCAAATATTTGGAATAGAAGGTGTGGGGAGAAATTTTCATAATTTTCTCATTCTAAGGAGGAACTAGCAGCAGTGTTTCTAATGTATTCTCACGTACCTAGGCTCATAAAGATACTTAGTCAACGCCATATCTCTGGGATGGAAACAGATACATTTTAATCATCTCCCTCCTTTATTATGGCTTAAAACGCCTGCTGGTAAAGCAGTTTATCAGTGAGGGAATACCTGTGGTGCTTTGGTCTGTGTTGTGATATTAAGGGATAATTGATGAGATTGACAATAAATTAATGCCTCCAGTACCTTCTGCTCTTAAGATAGTCCAACCTCTTCTTCATGTAAAACATAGCCTGGAATAGGTGACGTGGCCAAGTCTCAGCCATAAACAGATGCTCATTTGGATGCTGTTAACATTTCATGGACTAGGTCCCATATTTTGGTTACACATACTGATAAATTATATATTAAGTATATTCCAAGTGCATCTATTATTACCCAAATTAAAAATCCTTAAAATGATCCTGCTGCCTTAAAAGGAAGGCATTGTTCTCTTTGTGCCCCCAAAGAAATCATAAAATAAGGACGTCTCTTGCATTTAAATTTCCAGCATGGAATTACTCACCATAACATCAAACTCTGTGTGTGGGCAGTTCAGAGGCATGTGTTGAGGAGGGAAAACCGTTCATCATCATCGTCGTGGCTACTCATAGCTCCACTCATTATCTGAAGGAGCTCTTGGTCTTCAAGTGACACACGTGGCACTCTGCTCTGTGTAGGCACAGAGAACCTATAAAGACCCTGTTTATGCAGGAGCTTCTACCTTCTCCCAACTACTCTGCACTATCAGAGGAAGCCGGGCTCAGACAGAGGCACAAGTCAGGAGAGCTCTGAGAGAGGGAACAGACAGACCATGGGCGACAGCAGTTATGCAAACAGGACTGAGTAGAAATTGCTTTGAGGGAAATTGTTGAGAGCTTTTATGTAGCATGCAATTGGGATCCGCAGGAGAGATGAGAAATTACGAACAACTTGAGCCTCTTGACACTGTCTAGGACAGCAGACATTAAAGCACAGAAGCAATAAAAAGAGAACTAAATGAGACTTGAAGGATTTGGGTTCAGCTAATGATGGGTTGGGTTGGCAATGGATTCCCAGGGGAACACAAACCCTCTTTTTATCTCTTCCTTTTATGTTTCCTTTCCCCCATTTAATAGTTTATTCTAATCTGTATTTTAAAAGGAGGAAGCTACTATTTCAGTAGTGCCTAGGGGGCAGAAAATTGAAAGAGGCAATTCAATGTGGCTAAAAATAATAAATTTCATTGCCAGTGCCCCATACTGTATGGAATAGAAAAATAATGGGAGGTTGGTGGTGACTTCCAGAGAAAACAAAATCCTACTTAGTTTTTTGGGGTAGTAAAAACCTAAAAATGATCATTTTAGTGATTGTGTCCACTATGATTCCTGGCCTAGTAACATCCATATAGCTCTCTCTCTCCAAATTAACTCCAAAGCATCTGGTACACATGCTTCATTTATTCAATTGACAGATTTTTGAGTTTCAATTATGGCATTTCAGTGCTGTGTGAATAGTCAAGAAGTAGTATAGGGGCTCACCTCTTTCAGGTGATACCTCTGACTTCATAGAGTAGTCTCCTGTGTTAGTCCAGGGAAACTAGAGGGACAAATTTCATAGACACGCATGTGGTTATAAGGAAAAGGTTTATATACAAGAGGAACAGGACATTGAGAAAACATCCCAGCCCAGTCCAGTTCAAAGTCATAAGTCCGATATTAACCCATAAGCCCGAAATCAGTCTATAACTCTACTTCCGACTCATGAAGTCACAGGTCAGTGGGTGCAGAATCCTGGCACTGGCATGGGTCTCCCCATGGCTCCTCACTTCCAGGGCTCACGGTCCATCAACAGCTGGGGAGATAGCTTCTCATCTTCACGAGGGAAATATCGCGAGATTTCCCAGACGTATCAGGAGAAAGCCATGCCCACACAGAGGCCTTATTGGCTACTCAATGGCTATCTCCAGATTAACAGGCTAGACTCCACCCCTACATCTCAATCATAATATTAACATAAGCACATGACTGCCACATCTCCTTCTCAGCAGAAGTGCTTTCATCCTATCAACTGTGATCAGATACAGGGTTTGCTGGTTCCAGATAAGGAATAATTTATTGGATTGAAGAGATTAGAACTGAAAATGTCACCCGGTGCAATCACACAAGAGATATTAAATAAACCTCCATGATTAAGCAAACCTCAACATTTTCAATTCACGATACAATACGTGTGTGTGTAATTAAAAAAAAACAAACAGAAAAATAAACCACTGTATTGGATTGATTCTGACTTATCCACTCAGAAACTCAAACTCACTACATCCAGGTCCATGTGGTTAATAGAGATCCTTTAAGATAGAGTAGATCTGCGTTTGAGGGTTCCCGAGATGAGAATTATTTACAGGGCTCGAAAGCCTTACCTTTATCCTGGCGAGCAGCGAATAGATTTGAACTATTGATCTTGCTTATAACAGTGTGTCACCCACTAGGCCCCCGGGCTTCCTAGGCTGTGTGTACAGGAGTGCCCTCCCTCATCTTTCTCCAGCAGAGCAGCCCGTGGGCTTGAGCCCCTCCCCTTACAGTTAACAGTCCCATGTTGCCTCCCAGCACCACTGTTTGTCTGTCTTTCACTTGAGAGATGATTTTCTTTTAAAACTATGGAAAAGGACTCTAAAATTTTGTTTTGAGTAAAAGAGGCACACTCCTTTTTCTTTTGTCAGCATTTTGTTCCTTATTAAAAATAATGCTTGTTGCCTTTGAGTGTTTCAGACTGTTTCAGAATACATTTAAATGACACATGAGAGGTCAGTAAGTTTTAAAATGGTAAAAATACACATATGTATGTGATATGAATTTAAACTGGGATAATTGTATGTGCCTTGCTACTTCAAGAATATTAAACTGTATAAGCATTCACTCAATAACTTTTATCGAGTATTTACTAAGTAGCAAATATAACAATATATCTGTTGACTAGATTTGGGCTTTATTTCTTAAAACTTTTCCTAGTAGCTTGGATGAGTTTCATTGCTGCACCATGAAAAATGTCTCTCAATAAAGGTTACATGGGATTTTCTAGGAAAGGGCCTATCCTTGAATAAAAATGTCAGGACAGGCTTTGCAGAAGAGGTAACATTAGATTTATGACTAAAAATGAATAGACATTTGACTGGTCAGTAACAAGGGGGGAAGAAGAAGGAGCAATAGATTTTGGAAATAAAGCAAGCTATTGGGGAATCAAAAAGAGTATGCTAAGTGGGGAGGGTGGTGATGACAAGCCTGTGCAGAGAGGAGGAAGATGGAGCACTCTATCCTTTGTCAGACATTTGGAGAAAACTTTAAGCAAGGTAGCACTAATTTCAAAATCAAGGATGTAGGAGCAAAATAATAATTTTTCAAAGCAAAATAATCCCCATCCCCCACCCCTGATAGCACAGAGAATGAATTGGAAGGTTTTTGTGTGGGGTGGGGTGAGGGTGGGGGTTACTTTCCTACATTTCTGTCATCACTATCTCCCGTTTATTACTTCACAGTGCTGGGAGTTAGTATATTTAGATTTCTCTTTATGTGATACCACCTCCTATTACAAGGACCCTTCTGATGATATTGTATGGACCTGGAGAATTCGAGGATATTTTACTATCTCAAGAGTCTTACTTTAGTCACTGGTCCTAGAGATTAAGACAAGGGCATTTGAGGGCTGATTTGTATACTAAGGCAGTTTAGCAGTGATGTAGATTTAAAATATGCTCGACCAATTCTACTCCTAGGTGAAATTCCACACCCAAGAGAAATTAATGCAGATGATCTCAATAGACTGCTTCAATAGTGCTCACAGAAACTTCATTTGCATAGTCCAACTGAAAAACAATCCAACTTATCTCAAGACTTGTCAAAATGTATGCTTAGGACACGAGCATTTCATTTTTGTGTGTGTGACTTACATAGCCATTAAAGAAAAGAGCATTGTGAGAAAAAAAATAAAAGGAAGTGGTAGAAAGGATTAAGAATAGGAGAAGGGCCAAGAGAAATTTAATTCTGACCTGGGCAATATTTTGTGAGCCATTCAAGACAGTGGGAAAAGAAAAATAAAATGACAGAGAAAAAAGAGATAGAGATAGAGACAAAGGAAGGAGACCAAGAGAAAATATGTTTTCATACACCATTGAATAAACAATATCAATTACTGTGGGTTTTAGACATAGCTTTAAATTTTATTAACATTATAAGATACAAAGTATTGAGTCATGCCTCATCAAATAATGAAAATAAAGGACCTTAAGAATTCCTTCTTATTTTCTCTTTGTACTTTTAATTCAAAGGATTAAATGTTAGTTATTAACCTCAGATAGGAACAGTGACTGAGCTTGGATTGCTAGTGTGTAAAATAGGGTTGATTAGATTCAAGATAATTTGTTAAATATATATATGTATATATAGTTAATACAAATTGTACTATATTCTATAATTCATTTAGGAGGAAAATAAATGAAACAATTAGCGTTTTTATTTAGAACTTGAACAGAAAATAGTTCTTGAATTGAAGTTTTGGCCTGCTGTGAATATCAGCTGGGTTATTAATTCATTCAACGTGACTTGAAGAATAGTTTAATTCAGTTAAGTTGCAGATCTTTTAAAGCTGCTGATACACTTGTCTGAAGTTTCCCTGGAACAAGAGAACTTCTAGTTTATATATGGATCCATTTGTGTAAACACATGTATATTTGTATTCATATATTTTATAGTTATAGGTAACATAGATGTATATTTTGTAAATTATATATTTTATCATACACTTTTCAGTATTTATAAATATGCCCATATATTTATGTGTAGATATGTACATTTATGATACTAGCATATGTTCTGAGATGTGAAATTCATATATATAATTATATGGATGTATGTGTAGATATATGAGAAGAGTTAGAGGACTGGAGGGTGGAGAGAGATTTATTTGGGGGTAATTACCTGATGAAACTGTGGTTAAGTACAAAGTCTATTGGTACAACTGACCAAAAAAACCTTGACTTTAGTCTCCAAATATGCAGGTCTGGCAAGATGGAGAGAAAGTCTGGCAATCTATCTATTTATATTATGGAGGAAGCATGATTGCTAGGACATTTTTCTTTTTGAATTTAAGGCCTTTAACTAATTAAATGGAGTCTGCACACATTATGGAAAGTAATCTGCTTTAATTAAGGCCAATCCACTTGGTCACATATAAGTAATTATAATAACATTTGGACTGGTGTTTGACAAAATAGCTAGGAACATATTATCTGTGGCATTAGCCCTTCAAGGATTTGCCAGTTCATGCTCAAAATAAGGTTATGCATTCAATGTCAATACAGTCCAACCCTGTCTGGACATGGCTTGAATCTTCAGTTATAAACTAAAAGTATGCTCCTAACACTCCCTCCACTTTCTGATGGTCCTAAACTTTTGGCTTGAGGCATTATAGTAAAGCATCTTTTCAATTATCCTTCCCTGTAGTCCAACAGATCCCAGTTTGGAATTCTTGATTTCTTAGTTGCCTATATTTTACAATCATAAGACTACCAGCTCTTTATTTATAGCATGGGTATTTTAGTATTTAAATTAATAAGTTTTACGTGCATCTGTACCCTTAGGCAACTGAAAGCAAAGGGAGTAATTTCTGAGCCTTTGCAAAACAAATTAATAAACACAAAATCCATTTTCAGCTAGCTAATAAAAACACACTGATTTAACGGACCAACAGCTAAAGTTCTATCTGGACCTCCATCATATCGACATTGTGAGTCTCCGGTGGAACGTTTTAAACTAAGAACTAGAAAAAATGTTCTATAGTTTTATTTTGTGCTGTTGTGTAGTTCAGACTTTTAGGAAAATTGATACATGAAATAGGATTTATGGGGAAAAGTGGAAGGTATGCTTATGTTTCTGGAGAATTCCTTTGGTCGTCCCATTAGGAACCATGCATTCTGTCTTGGTGTTTTCACAAAACCATATGTCATAGAAAGGGACATGGTTTTTAAGAAACATCACTTTTGTGTGTGTGTCTGTGTGTGTGCACGTGCACGCTGTCAAATTGAGAGAAAATAATTTTGAAAGATCAAAAAGGAAAATGATTTGAAGTCATGGAATTTTACTTCCGTCTCTTTGAAATGGGCGAAACATGGGAATTCCCCCCTAATTTTACTAAAGTCTAAGTAAAATGTAATGTCTTCGAATGTAGACAAGTGTACCTGAAGGCGATAATTTTTTTGTCTTCAATGAGGTGATTATTTAATATGGATTTTCTAGTCACAGCCTTTGTTTTTCTGGTGGATCTTTGTATGAAGGCGGGGGAAGATGTTGTTGGGATTATACGATTCATATGTGATTGTCTACAGCATTAATTGTGGTTATAAAACCAGACATTTGAGAAGCAGGAAAAAAGGGTTTTACTACCAGCACGTGGAGCCATCTTGATCCAAGAGATGATGCCAAAGGAGTGACAGAGGTGCAGTAAGACAGGAGACCCCCAAGCCCAGGGCGTGAAACAGAGCGATGGAGCTCTTAGCCCACAGAGCAAGCAAAATTGAGTACTTCTGAGCTTCTGTAGAAAGAGGTACCTCTGTGGACAAAAACGGGGATGCTGGTTTTGCTCACCAATGGAGCTGGGGCTCTGTCCCTTCCATTTGAAGCTTGTAGAAAGTAGCATGTCCTCTGGGCCTTTATTGCCAGCCCTAAAAAAGCTTTGTTACAGCAGAGCAGAGACAAGGACAGGGGACTCAGGGCCAGAGAGAGGAGAACCTGTCCTGAATGAACAACTCTATCTTGAGAATTTCTCATCTGAATTGGAACCTGTTAACTTGCCCAGTAAACCCCATAACCCTGAGCATCATCTGCTAGTTCTCCATGGCTACAGGAATGGGTTATTGAACCCAACCGAAAAACAGAGTGCCATGGGGGAATGAACATTGTGTAAAATATAATGTCACATAGTCTATAGACATCATTTTGCTGAGGATAAGTGAAAGACTGACCAATTAGAGGCTATCACTCAAAAATAAACTTTTCTTTGAACTTGCAGTAAATGTCTGTTGTTGAACTCCAGTCATTTATTAGCCATGTGAGACTGTGGGCAAATTGCCTCATGTTTACTTTTTGAATTGTCAAGTGAAAATAATCATAGCATCTGCCTCAGAGAATTGTTGGAGAAATAAATGAGATAAAACTTGTAAAACATAAGGAAAAGGGTCTGGCATATGTGTCAAATAAATTTTAATTAGTTTTATCCATTTTAACTTCACCATCATGTCATATTTCAAAATTAAAGTTTCCTTAAAGAGTCAATTGCTCAGAGATACCAGTTACAATTTTAAGGGCATTATTCTATCAGTGAAGTGAAGTGATAGAGTGCCAGAAAATGATGTCGTTTTTGTTGTTGACATAGAGTTGGTTTCAATGCACAGCAATCCTGTAAACAATAGAATGAAATACTGCCCAGTTCCATGCCATCCCCACAATTACTTTCTATGTTCAAGCCCATTGTGATAGTCATGGTGTCAGACCATATTAGTAAGGGCCTTCCTTTTTGTCACTGCCTCTCAACCTTAGCAGGCTTGGTTTCCCTTTCCAGGGACTGGTCTTTCCTGGTAACATGTTCAAAGTAGTGAGACAAAGATTAGTCATACTTGCTGCTAAAGAACATTCTGGATGTATTTCTTTCAGGACAGGTTTATTATTTTATTTTGACAGTCTATGGTACTTTCATTATTCTTTGCCAGCACCATAATTCAGATTAATTTACCCTTCCTTGGTCTTTCTTATTCAATGTGAAACTTTCATATGAGGTAATTTAAAATATGATGGCATGGACTAGGCACACCTTAGTCCTCAAATAATTAAATCCCTTGCTTTTCAACCCTTTGAAACAGCAGTTCTCAACCTTCCCATTGATGTGACCCATTAGTATAGTTCCTCATGCTGTGGTGACTCCCAACCATAAAATTATTTTCAGTGAAACTTCCTAACTGATATTTTGCTACTGTTATGAATAGCCCTTCCCTGTGAAAGGGGTGGTGACCCACAGATTGAGAACCACTGCTTTAAGGCGGTCTGCGCAATAGATGTATCCAATGCAATGTGTCCTTTAATTGCTTGATTGCTGCTTTCATGAGCATTGATAGTGGACTCAAGCAAGATGAAATTATTGACTATGCTAAGTTTTTTTTTCCCCATGTATCATCATGTTACCCATTGGCCCAGTTATGGGGTCTTTGCCTTTTTTACATTGAGTTGCAATTCTTGATCTTCATCGGCAAGATCTACAAGTCCTTCACTTTCAGCAAACAAGGTTGTGTCATCTGCATATTGTACATTATTAATAAGCCTTCCTCTAATCCTGATGCCATATTCTTCTTCATACAGTCCAGGTTCTCAGATTATCTGCTCACCATACAGATCGAATAAGTATGATGAGAGGATACAACCTGAAGCACCCTTTTCTTGATCTTAAGCCATTCAATATTACCTTGTTCTTTCCCCACAACTCCCTTTTTATCCATGCACAGGTTTTATATAAACATAATTAAGTGTTCTGGAATTCCAATTTTTCTCAAGACTATCCATAGTTTGCTATAATCCACACAGTTTAATTCCTTCACAGAGTCTATAAGATATAAGTAAACATCTTTTTTTGGTATTCTCTGTTCTGAGTTAAGATCCATCATGCACCAGCAGTGCGATTTCTTGTTCCATGACCTCTTCTGATTCTGGCCTGAATTTCTGGCAACTCCCATTCAATGTACTACTCTAACTGCTGTGAAATGATCATCAGCAAAAATTACTATATTAGCACATATTACTATATTTAGCATGTTTTGTTGCTTTACTTATCAACGAATGATAGTTTGCATTTCATATTAAAAAATAAATTTATTTTCTGATAGCTGAAAAACTCAGAGATGACTTCAGTTGTAATGTAAAGCTGTAATGATTCTGCCAGGATATGCTTATCTTGGAAGTTGACTCTATTTTCTGATATGTATGCTTATCCCTTTGCCATCAGGGCTTTCTGGATAGTCTTTTCATACTCATATTTAGTGGGGGAAAAGGAGATAACCCGAGTCTCTTGTGGCATCAATTTTTCAGTGCTGAAATGAAGGTTGGTAGTTTCAATCCACCCAGCTAAAGGACTCATGAATTACTGAAATACCAGAAGCAACTGAAAAGTTGACAAAGCTCTTTCTCCTATGACACACATGGCATTGCCCTGAGTAAGAATCAATTCTCTCACTGCCATCAAGTCGACTCGTCCTATTCCCAGTGACCCAGTAGGGCAGAGAAGAACCTCCATTTTGGGTTTCTGAGACTAAATCTTCACAGGAGTAGAAAGTCTTGTTTTTCTTGCAACATTTAATTCTAGGGAAACTTACTTACTTTTTTTCTAACAGTAGATGCTGAATAATTGCTGAGTTCTTTTCCCCTTTATATCTTTTAAGCCTGCTTTCTTATCATTTTGATGGTTTCTCTCAGCTGCTGATTTCTAGAAAAACTCCAAGCCTAACTCACTACCATCAAGTCAATACCAACACATAGTGATCTTTTAGGGCAGAGTGGAAATGCCCTAAATGTGAGTTCTGAGACCCTTTATGAGAGGGGAAAGCCCTGTCTTTCTCCCCATGTCATGAGTGGGGTCTTGAACTACTCTCCTTGTGCTTAGCAGCTTAAAGTTAACCACTTGAGGCCACTTTAAATGTGTGTGTAAGTGTCATATAGATAGCACTTTGTAGTTTCTATTTACAAATATATAATATATGAACACACATATATGCTCCAAAAAGCACATGGGGAGAAAGCCTAATTTCTTTTCAGTCTATTTTCTCAAGATCAATGTGATGTCACCATGGGTGTGCCTATACTTGTGTGTGCACATGTGCATTGCATCTGTGAATTCAATCAGCTCATTGTGGATCGAAAATATTTGGAAAAGCTAAAAAGCCATTAAGTGCTCAAAATCCACTCCAAGATTGAGAACATCAAATGCTATTTGTATGACATTTACGTTATATCAGTTATGATAAAGTATCAAGATATGATCTAAAATATACAGGAGGTTGTCTGCAGGTGATATGCAATAACTATTCTATCTGAGGAACTTGAGTATCCATGGATGTTGATATCAATAGGGGGATCTGGAATTCATTCTTTGAGGATAATGAGGGGTGACTACATAGGTAGGTGTGCTAGTCCAGGTAGACTAGAGAAACAAATTTATAAGCACACATATGTATATGCTTTTATACAAGAGCAATTGAAAGTTGAGAAAACATCCCAGCCCAGTCCAGTCTAAGGTCCTAAGTCTGATATTAGCTCATATGTCCAACACAAATCTATAAGTTCTCTTCAGACTCACCAAGCACATGCAATGACACCAGGACAATCACAGACCAGTGAGTACAGAATGTTGTGTATCTAGTGGCGGTATGATCATCTAAGCACAGGATGGGGTCCCTCTGTGGATTCTCAAGCATATCAGCACCGGGGGGAGTCTCTATGTGGTTTTTCCAACTTCAGAGGCCTGGTTGTATCCATGTGGCTTATCTGATTCAGGGCACTAGGCTCTTTTCATGTGTCTTCTCTTCAGGGATGTTTCACAGAGAATCAGCCTTGTGTCTTCTCACTAGAGAATCTCCAAGGGACTGAGTCTTAACTCTCTAACCTCCAAGGGGGAAATAAGGCCAGATTTCCCAGAATTCTCAGGAGAAGACCATGCCCACACAAAGGAGTCATTAGCTAACTCCATATTAACCCTACACTCTTAATCCTCAAATTAACACCAGTTTGGGGACTGACTGCCGCAGTAGAATAAAGAAAAATTTCGGGGGAATTGAATTAAAAGTTTTTCACCATCTTTTTTGAAGATCCTTTGTATTTTTCCTGCCTTCCAACTTCTCATTCTTTCAAAGAACCCTGCCTTGATCTTCATTTACCCACTCCTTACTCACTTATTGACATTGTTAGGCTTCAAAGATAGATAAAGCTGATAAATACAATTTGTCATAATACAAACATGGCAAATGATCATACCAAGTCATAACATGGAAGAAGATTGGATCATGATGTAACTGGGAATTACATCAGCACATCTTTGACAGACCACCAAGAATCATGGTCCAGCTATGATGACACACAACCTTATCTACCACAGACAATGTTACTCTTACCTAGCATATTCTCAGCTCATTCATATACACTCCGTGTCAAGAATATCAGAACATTTTGTTTGTTCTCCCTTTAAAATACATTCATAACTGAATTTTTCCTTACAGCTTCTGCTCCTGCTTGTCAGAATTATTATAAACTTTCTACTTCCACCCTTGCCCCTCCATGGAAATCAAAGTGATTCTTTAAAAATGTTAGCAGTTCTCTTTAAGTGGCATTCTTCTCCTGGAAATTGTTCAGAGGTGTCCTATGAAAGAGAAGCTTAAGTCCTCATCATAGGGTAAAGCCCCATGTCACTATGGGATCTGTATTCCTACCTCCACGTCTCATCTACTCCGATCTCATCTACGCTTTTCTAGAGTCTTACTCCATTTTTGCAGAAATATCCCTTTGCCCCCTTCCACTGCCTACATGGCCTCTGAGACCACCCAAATATTGCATTTGGGATCACTCTTGAGAAATGTGTGGGTCAATCAAAAGCTGAGCTTTACTTAATAAATGCAGATGGTGCCTCCAAAGTTTCACTTTGTTGGGATGGTAGTGTATAAATGGAGTTCTTGATCCAGTCACTACACCATTCTTAAAGGTATGAATCACTTTGGAAGAAATTAACTGAGAAAATTGAAATTCCAATGGAGCACAATACATGAATTCTTTATTATCATCTTCTTAATCACCAGATTTTTCTCATGATACATTTTCGAGAGCTTAAACTTCCAGCTTTTATGTTAGCAATTGAGGGTGTTAAGTATTTGCAAGATCCAGGGACTCTTCCAAACCCCAGTAGCTACTAAAGCACCTCTAATTTGAAAATTTCCCTATGATAGGAGGAGTTCTCTGGAGAAATGAAGTTAGGACACTTATGATTTTATATATATATATATATATATATATATATATGTAACAGGACAGATTTATTGAGTGAAAAGAAATATAACAGTTAATTAGGTCACATAGCATATAGGGGGTTCAGTTCAACCCATTTCCATGGAACAGTTAATATACTGGAAGTCCTTCAACTCAATGGTGCTGCTGAGTACAAAGTTAATGAAGCAGAGAGCAGTGTCCCCCCTGGAGTGAGGCAAGAAGAGACTGTCCACAGGCAGCAAGCAGCAGGTGGGTCACCAATAGTCCGCACATAGCAGGGGGCTGAGTGAAGCAGGCCTGGAGGGGATATCAAACCTAAGCAATTCAAGGCACTAGGATCCACCAGCCTCAAGCTCAAGCGAGCATGGCAAAAAAGATCTCAATCACCAGCGAGTAAGAGAGAGGGGGGCAGGCCTTGTAGAGTCCTCAATTACTTTTCCCGCCAATCAAACTGTGACATGATTAATTGAACACATTTCTATTGGCCAGGTTTGCACAATAAACGTAACCATCGCAACTAGTTGACAAGACACAATTAAAGAAAAATGATTCCGGAATGATTTCTAAGCTCAAGAGGTTCTTTTCTAATATAGGTTCTTATTCTAAAAAACAAGAGAACACCCATTGAGTTTCAGTTTTCCTTTCCTTTTTCCTCACTATGCTTATACGTTATTAAAGTGGGGTCTACTTTAGCAGCTGACTTATGGTGAACCACTTGTATAATTATTAATGTTTACTTTTTGAAGTTGTCAGAATTCCTAGGACTCAGCATTGTCAGCCCAGGACTATTTATTATAATGCATAGAAGGTGCCATTCTTGATGGTCACAATTGGCAACAGCAAAGAAAAATGAAGTTTAATTTAAATCGTGCTGCATCATAAAAACAAACAAACAACAAAAGAGAATTGAGTTAACTGTATTAAGAGTTTTAAATAGTGAAACTATTCTTTTAGACATTAAAGATAATTTTATAGGTAACTAAATTAGACCCTGCTATACATACATCTTTAAAAATGATAGCTACATTAATCTTGTACCATAAAAAACAAAACCCACTGCCATCAAGTCATTCCAGACGTAGAGCCACTCTATAAAGCAGAATAGAACTGCTGCTTTGGGCTCTAAGGCTATAAATCTTTATGGGAGCAGAAAGCTTCACTGTTTTTCTGAGCAACGGCTCACAGATTCCCACTGCTGACCTTGCAGTTAAAGCAATCTAACATGTAACCAGTGACACCATGAGTGCAATGTTCTGCAATAAAAGTTTTGAACTATTATTGTAGTCTCTTGTAGTATCTCTTTTAACAGTAAGTTTCCCTTGCTTCAATAGTATAGATAGCATGTGGCACATCAATGCCAGATGTTCTAGATGTGGACCCTTATTTGATTTCTGGCCAATAGTGGGATAATGAACATTTTTCCTAACCTCTGTGTTTTGCTTTTCTTTATTCTATCTGAAAAATCAAGATAATATAGTACCTGCCTACTTTACCTTAAAGAGTTCTTATAAAAATTAAAAGAATAGACAATTCTTCCTAGAATATTGATAAATATTTGTTGCCACTATGAGTATCAGTGCTTACTATTAGTTTTTAATCACAAATTATATGACATGATAGTGATTATTCCTCTGGAAATTTAGTTCTCAAGAGGCTAAACAATATAAAATCAGAGACAGAAACAAGGCAATCATACCTGTACCATTAATGAATAACGAGGATGTGAAGAGAAGTTCCAACCCTTATTAAGTAAAAGGATTAAACTTAGAAGTCACATTTTTTTAAAAAAGGAAGAAAATAAGAAAAAAAAAAGAGAAGGTATTAGATGCTTCTTTGCGAGAGTCATGTACACCTCCCCCCCTCAATATTTCTCCTTTAGACAAAAATAAAAGACCTACACAGCCATTTAAGTATTGAAAGGTAACTTCATTCATCAGGCTTCAAACTGACTTCTCCAATAGCCCTGATCTACAGTTTAGCAGGTTCCAAAACCATAGCAGTTAAGATGATGACTTCAGAGAGATTCAGTGTCTATCTCACATGTAGGTTTTCATTATAATAGTTTACTTTGTTTTCTCAAGCTGCCCTTTGAAATTTTCTATTCAGCTCTTTTATGCCCTTATTTCTTCCTTCATTTTAAATACTTTATGTTCAAGCGCTATGCATACGGTTTTCACTGCTTCCGTCCACCTAAGTGGGAGGAAGAATTCTTCTGCATTGTATTTTCCTCATCTGGAGTTACACTCAAGTCTGCTCACTTTGGGTGACCCTGTGGACATTTGACATACCAGTGACATCACTTCTAGCACCACAGCAACACACAAGGCACCACAGTAAGACAAACTGACACACAGGTAGGGATAAAGTTTGATAAAGTAGAGGGGCAGCAAAAAGAGGAAGGTCCCTAGGAGAGGGATTGACACTGTGGCTCCAAAAGTGGGTTCAAGCATGGGAACTGTGAGGATGGTTGGGTGCAGGTCTGGGCAGTGTTTGCTTCTGTTATGCATAAAGTCACTATGGGTTGGAACCAAATAGATGAACCAACCATCTAAAAAAATCCAAAGCAGAACATATACAAGAACAAGATGCAGAATTTCTTTTCTTTTTTCTTTTTTTTTTAGTTTTTTAGGCATCACTGCCCTCTGGTGGTGGGAGTAGGAGGCCCAGTCTTTGCTCCTGTGAGCTGGAATTGGACCTCCATCCCAGTGGGTTGCAGTCCCTGTGCACAACCACTACGCCACCGGGGCTCAGTCCGATGCCAAATTTCTTCTGACATCTACTTTGATCTCTGCTTTCTTTTTTGTCTTATGATTGATGCTTTGCATTCTTTATGTATGGTGCTTTTCTTTTTTTTTTTTTTGCAAAGGAACAAAAGGAGTTTATTTTCCAGCTTACGCTAGGGTCGGGCTCACACCACTACCCAGAGCAGCGGTTTCTAGTAGCCTCGACCCCGACCACCATACAAAGCTAAGTTTTTAAATCATATATTCCAACCGCTTGGTTCCACCTTTTGCATCCCAGTCACCATAGTTATCAATGCATCTTGATTGCATGTTTGATCATTTTCAGACTGAACACTTGATAGAATGTCTCAGTTTCTTCATCATTGACTTTATTGGTTGGTATGTAAATTCATATAAAAGTTGGATTAAATAGATTTCCTTGTATTGAATAAACAATGCTTTTAAAACTCTTTAGGTGGAGTCTGTCTGTGTTAGGCAGGGTTCTCAAAAGAAACAAAAGAAGGACACTTATGATTACATATGTGCATATATAAGTATATGCATATACATGTATACACACATATATGATAGAGCTATATAGTGAGAAGGAATCATAGCAGCTAATTAGTCCACATAGCTGTACAGAGGGCTCAGTTCAATTCACTTCCATGAACTCACCAGGGCTGCTGGATCCAAGTTTCAAGGAAGCAGATGTGAAGTCTTCCTTCAGGCAATGCAGACAGAATCCTCCCTCAGGCAGAAAACAACAGGGCAGGTCACCAAAAGTCAGCCACCCAGGAACTTAACAAAGCAGGCTCGCATTTGGCTATTGAACTCAAGCAATGCAAAATGACAGGATCCATCAGCCTTAAGCTTAACAAGGTATAGGTACATGCCAGCAGCATTGTGAAGCAGGTCTGGAAGGAACGTCAAGCTCTAGTGACACAGTTCATATGTTTGCTGTCCCACAGGTACTGTAGCTTACAAGTTGAGGCAGAGAACCAGATAAAGCAACCGCACACTAGTTCAGTCATCAAAGAACACGAGGGAGAGAGGGGCATGCCTTGCAAAGCCTTCTATCTCTTTGCCCTCCAATCAACCTGCGACTTGATGAATCCCACCTGTTCTTATTGGCCAGGTTGGCACAATGGCGCTACCTATCACACTGATCTTCCCCAGCTATATTTTGAGTGCCTTCCAACCTGAGGGGCTCATCTTTCTTTCCCATCATTAAATCAGACAATATTCCCCTATTATTCAATATTTTTACTTTGTCTGGTCTTTCAAAAGTGGACAGCTTCTTTTCTTCCCACTCTGTGTTCAGTCTGGACTCTCCATGGAAGCCATTCACCATGGGTTGCATTACTGGTATTTGAAGTGCTGATTGCATCGCTTCCAGAAACCCTGCAAACTGATAGACAAGTGGGGTTCCTAGGTGTTTTCAAATTGTCATAAGTTACTCAACAGCAGGATAGGTTAAAAAACCTGATCTGGTGCAGAAGAAACTGGTTGGTATTAGTTCCTACTCAACATTGCCTTCAACTAAGCTTGGTACCTGAGTTGGTACCAGTTGGTATCAGTTCTATTAAGATACTGCACTGTAAGAGTCAAAATACACTAGAATTAAATATTCTGTCAAGTTTCCAGAGTTTACTTAACACCTTCTCTCTTTAACCAGCATGCATATTCACCTTGACTACTAAACCACACTTGACTCCACAAATAATTTTCAAAGCACAGTTTTTCACACTGAATTCCTCAGCATTGATTTCTAAGTAAACAATGAAAATGTCTCTAAAATTTAATCTGAATGTATATGTAAATATTATTTCACGGAGAAGACAGGTCAGAAGTCTTGTGAGATAAACTCTAGTAATTACTAAGCATGTTCTTCTATGGTCCCATTACCTTCTGAGAATTTAATGCAATTTGCATGTGCTTGTGGGGACAAGGGCATATTTTAAATGAAATAACCTCAGCTTGTGTGTCTTAGGAACACTTGGGAAGCAGCCAATTGTTGCTTCTGCTTTTCTGTGAATTTTCTGTCACTTCAAACTCAATTCATCTTTGAAGAGGAAAATTCATTTGCACATTCCTAGATGACTTACTTACCCAAAACCAGTTGTGTGAAAAGTTATTGAAAGCCAAAGATGCTTTCATGCCCCCTCTACCCAAATATATTTATTCCTAACCAGCAGAATGTCAAGAGTCTTATTTTGCATTCGTTTCTCTAAATGACATTCACAATTTGGAACGTAACACTGTAGAGAGCCAATAAAAGGGAACCAACGGAGCGGAGGGAACCTGGATTCAGATATGACTTCAGGACTCACTATCTGGGGAAACTTGCTCACTTTTAAAATTTGTTTTTTCTTTATAATACACACAGGCAATTAATATATCACTCCATTTGATCTGACAACTCCCCTCCTCTCAGGGTTGGGTTTAGGTAGTTTCTCATGGCCTCTATATTTTATAGAATTCCCTTTGGTGAATCTAATGGACTACCATGGATGATAGATTCTTTGAGTTTCAATAGTCCATGTTTGAAATGACAAATATCCCATCTTTGAAGAAAAATAATATCTCAATTTCTATGCCTTAGAGTTCTTATCAGTGGGCATAATACATTTTAACATTTTTAAACTTTTAGACACTGCATAATTTATGATGAGAAAACAATATGATGGAAGCTCAGTATAATGTCCTCCAGGTTGACCCATCTTATGAGATGCTTTGAAGATTCATTAGGATTCTTTAGTGTGGCCTGGTATTCCATTGCGTGTATGTGAAGTTTATTAATTCATTGTTCCACTGTTAGAAATTAAAGTTGCTTCTAACTTTCTCTTATTGTGAATAGTGCTGCAATGAATCCAGGCATGCTTGTCAAAGTTCTTTCTTTAGGATATAGGTCAAGTAATGGGATTGCTGGGTCACATGCTACCTCCTTTCCCAGCTCGTTCAGCAAATGTCATACCACTTTCCACAGTGGAGCTATCCTGTGTTATAGTCCCATCATTAGCATATACAGGTTCCCAGCTCTCTGAAGTCTTGCAAACATTTGTTATTTTCTTTCCTTTAAAAAAATATACACTTGCAATTAATCCTAAGGTGTTTGTGTTGTTTTGACTTGCTCCTCTAGAATTACTAACACTAGAGAGTATGTCTTCATTTTTGTTGACCATTTGAATGTCTTCTTTTGTAAAATGTCTATTCATGCCCTTTGGCCATTTGAAAATTGAATCATTTGTCTTTATCTTGCTGAGATGTTGAAGTTTCCTATAAATTTTAGAGATTAGTCCCTTGTTTGCTATGACATTGCCAAATATCTTTTCCAAGTCTGAGTGTTAGAAGCTGGTGGGACTGCCAAGACTATGACTCTTGGTGATCCTTCAGTTCAAGAACCAACCTAATTTTTATCTTAGAGTCATCACTGATCATCAAAGGGGCAGCATTTCCCCAAGAAAAAAGTTCAGAAGGTCAAGAAAGAAGGATGAAGGGAAACAAAAATCATAGGGATGAACAGTGTTGGTTAAGCAATGATACATTGGGAGGAATAACTGAATTAGTTGAAGCAAAGTGTATATGAATTACATATAAATCTGTGTCCATGCTCTGTAAATTTCCATCTAATTCACAAAAAGAAATTTAAAAATAAGTACCTAGGGGATCTATGACAGACACATAAACAAATGGCCCTGGCACATAATGACACCAAAGAACTACCAGAAAAATGCTCACCAAATCCACAATGTATTTCTTCCAAAGGAGAACCCTGCTACTAAGACACAAAAACAAGGGATTATGCTTAAATTTAATAAAACACAAGCCCATATAAGAAATATGCTAGTGCTTGCTGCACACAAAGATAATATCTCTCTTTCATAGCTTCTTCTTTTTAATTGAAAGAGAATCTAGTGTTATCCTGGACACATTCTCTCAAAAGATGACTGATTTAATACCATAATCAATAAATTACCCAGTATGTCAATATTCTACAGATTTCCTCTTAGTCAACTAAAGAGCTTGTTGATTTGATAATCATAGTGGAAAACATTTGTTCATTTCCTTACAATCTTCCCAGGCAAGATGCCCATCAGATTTTCATCAGCCCTGCAAACACATTCTTCTGGCATGAAATATGATTTCATTAAGTTGGGATGGAACTTTCTTCCAGGGTCACATGAAGCAAATTGCAGGTGTGAGCTGGGACTTTTGTACTCCTCGTCACTGTAGACTGCCATACAGATGCATTCTCACCAGCAGCTGGTTCAGCAACAGCAGCTTCAACAAATCCACTCTATTAAATCGATAGATCTCTTCACCAATAATAAAAAAAGGTCTGCATTTTGACAGCACTATTTTTGTCTTATCTTTAAACTTCAGACTTAATACCAGAAAGTTCACAAATTTGCAAGAGCCAACACACCCTCTTATTTCACTTCCTCATCTCTTCCATCCTGCAGCTGTTTCTATGTGCCTATTCAGCCACTTGGGGGTTTGTACTATTTTCCATTCAAAGTACTAAAAATGAACACATGCTTCCAGTAAGAAGTAACACAGTATCCACTAGCAAAAGAGGTACTGAGCTCAGAAATGCAGAGGTAAATAAGCTTTTCTCGTTTAACAAAAACAAAACAAGACACAAGCATCCATGGTAATGTACACATAGACATTATGTCTATAGCTCTTCAAGCACTTGTTCTATGTCAGGCACCTGCTTAGGAGTTTTGCATGGATTATCTCTTGTTCTTTAAATAATTGAAGGGGTAAGTAATATATCTACCCCTCACTTATAGACTCTCTTGCTATCTGCTATGTCTTACTTACCAAAAATTAAATAATCACTTTCCTTCTATTTGTAGTTTAATCACTACCATCTGCCTGTCATGGAAGGAGAGGTTCAAGGGAAGATGAAGTAACATTGCCTGTGATGGCTAAGTTTATGTGTCAACTTGTATGGGCTATGGTTCTTGTTGGCTTGGCATAAGTATTTTATGATGTAATTTGACAGCAAAGTGGCTAGTGTGGCAGTCACTAATCTGGTGTCAATTTCAGGATTGGGAGTGTAGGGGTGGAGTCTAGCCTGTCAATCTGAAGATAGCCAATGAGACTTCTCTGAGGGCCTGGTTTTCTCCTGAGAATTCTGGGAAATCTGGCTGTATTTCCACCTTGGAGGTGAGAGGTTTAGGACTCAGTCTCTTGGATACTCTCTACTAACAAGACACAAGGCTGACTCCCTGTGTGACATCCTGGAGGAGAAGCCGCATGAACTTACCATGATGGAACCAGACCTCTGAAGCCAGAAAAGTCATACAGAGACTCCTGGCAGTGCTGAGATGCTTGAGACGCCACAGAGAGGCCCCTGTCAGCACTGAGATGCTTCTACTTCCAGTGGATACACAAGACTCTGCACCCTCTGGCCTGTGATAATCCTGGCGTCATTGCATGTGCCTCGTGAATCTGAAGAAGAATTTATAGACTGATATCATACATATGGGTTAATATTAGACTTGTGGGCTTGGACTGGACTGGGTTGGGATGCTTTCTCAATGTTCCATTCTTCTTGCATATAAACCTCTCCCATATATACATATGCGTGTTTATGAATTTGTTTCTCTAGTCTGCCCAGACTAACATATCTGGCAAACCCAAGGTTATCAGTTTGAAACTACCAGCTACTTCAAGGAAGAAAAATGATGTCTTTCTATTCTGTTCTTGTAAACATTAATAGCCCATGGGAGCAATTCTACTCTGTCCTATTGGTTCCCTTGTGAGTTAAAATAGACTGGAGGGCAGTGAATGAGAATAATACAGTTGTTTTATGATCTGATGTGATCATCTATCCTCCCACAATGCTGATTTTGTATAATGACTTGGTGTTTGAAACCTAACTAAGTTGAGTGAGGAGAAGGTGTAATCTCATTTTACAGATGAGAACACAGATTTCAAAATATTGATTGATTTGACCAAGTCTCCACATGAATGTAGACGGAAAACTCATCTGCCAAAGCCACACTTTTTAAGCACACTGTGCTTTTTGATAGATCTTGAATCAGGGTACAGATTGCTCATCATTTCAGATTTTAAAATTCTGTGAGTAATTGATCAAGGATTCATGAGGGTGGAAGGAGGAGTGGGGGAAAAGATAAAAAAGCTGCTGATACCAAGGGTTCAAGCAGAAAAAAACGATGCAGCATATGTTCTATGTTCTTCATACAATTAAATGATGAACTGTTATGATTTGTAAGAGCCCCTCAATAGACAATTAATTAAAAGAAATCTGTAAACTTTCTAAATGCCTTATCAACATGCTTCTGTAAATAAATTAGAGTACAGCTCAAGAATGAACTATTAGTCATTAACATTATCATGAGCCATCTTAAATTTATATTGAGTAAAAGACAGAGAAGTGTAACAAATTGATTAATGTACATTTTTAAAAGATGTATAATATAAATGCATTCACAGTGGTTGAATTTAGGAAGTGAACTTTAGGGTAAATTTTATTTTTCTTCTTTTTCCCCTTTGGGGCTGCTTAAATTTTCTAAATGAACAATTGTGACCTTGGGGACATTGCTTAAGCATGTGAGTCATCAGTTTGCTGCATGCCAAAAGTTGGGGAATAATGGCATCCACCCCACAGGGTGGATGTGAACATTAAAAGACACAATCTTGTAAAGTACTCATCCTGGTGCCCGCTCTATTTTGTGCACCACAGGAATCTCAATCTAGGTTTTGTGGTTCTTTCTATAAGACAAAATAAAGGGGACATTTCATTTTTTAAATGATTTCTGTTTTTCTCTTTAATTGCTTTATGATGGTTATTTTTATTAGAAGTCAATTAACATAAAACGAACATTGAAAATACTGAGAGAGTGTCACCAGGCTGGCATCGACCAACAGGTGCTAGGGGGTTGCAGCCCAACAGAGGAAAGCTACAGAACGTTTAGGCCGAGCCCCAGAAATCAAGAACCAACACATCGGACGCTGGATAATTCATACATGAAGGCTACTTAGATGGGGGGGGGGTAGCAGGATTCCAGTGGGAGATGCAGCTCTGTTGTTTGCCCTGGGATTCCAGCTGCATCTCCACACCTCCAGGAGATAGCTAAAGGCTCCCTCTTATGTATATGTTGGCCTGAGACACTGAGGGTTTTCTGCGAAATAAATAGCTTAGACATGACATTGTAGAAACTCCAGTTTACATAAAAATGAAAGGGTTAGGTTTGGAAGGCCAGAGTGATTTAAGATGTGTTTTCTACATCTGCCAAGCAAGGGGAGTGCCCAACAAAGGGCCTTTTAAGAGATTATGGTCCATAAATGACTCTGGGACAAGACAGAGAGTCACAAGGAACCATAGTCGGGAATTTAACACAAATCTATCCTGCCCTGGAGTAGCAGTGTTCACAGATTAATGAGTTGATGGCCTGCTGATATGACATATTTTGCAGCAGAATTCTTGCCTGTGTGTTGGGTAAGTTCTAGAACTAGCTGAAGTAACCTCTAGGTGAAGGGAGTCGCCATTGCGGTCCCAGAGAATGCTAGGTGCCCAGCCCTTGCCTCCTTGGATCTCTTGAACACCATTGCTCAAGAGATCCCTCCTTCCTGTTCTTGCTTGCCTCCATGACTGCCCTGTGGATGGTGAATACAGACAGCTGAGGAAAAGACCTGGGGCTTCTGAAGTACAGGTCAGATGACATTCTCCTAACTTAATTATCTAGAGTTCTCTAACAATCTTTTATCTGTCAGCATTGTCATATTAAAATTTTATCATGCCTGAAATGTTTACTCCATTAGTCAAAGTCCTTCCAGCTTGCAGTTCCCTGCACCCTTCACATAAACAGCTCTTGCACTCACTGGCTGTTTGCGTTTTAGCATCCATCGGGATAAAAGTTAGATTATCCTGGGGCATCAGTGTTTACTATCAAAGGATCCGTGTTTCTTACACATCATTCCACAGAATCCAATTTGAAATCTCTGCAGCCTGGGACTGGAAAATTGTCAGCATGTAAAACAAAATGACCCCCACCCCCTCCCACATCCCCTTTGAAAGCTACCTTCTAGGACAGAGCGGAATGGCCCACAGGTTTTTCAAGATCTTTCTGTAAGCAGGCTGCCACACCTGTCTCCTAAGGATGTGTCTGGGGATTTGACACCCACTACTAAACAGTGGAGTGCTTTAAACGCTGTGCTACCAGGGCTCATGTCGACACATAGCAGTGTCCAAGATCCTTAGTCCTTACATTGACATGGTACGCCTAGATTCTGGAGAAGAGAGATGCTTCCTGAAACACCACAGGGGTGTGTCATCCCAGTTTTGCAAGTACACAACATACTTTGTGAGACTCTATAATCAATATCTGTACCAGTTTCACCCCCACTCGTTCCTGGAATGACCTCATGCCTCCGACATCTGGACTCTGTCTCATTTCTGCTCCTGAACAAAGGAGATGGGCTAATGGCAGTATAGACAGAAAATTGTTTTCAGAAGGAGTTGGGAACAGAGCTGTAAAGCTGTAATATCTTCCAGACCAACCTTTGTCATCCAGGCAATCATAACGGACACTTGGTATTACTCAGCCGGCTTCTCTCCCTACTTTTTCAATTCCTCTTTAGAGGCCAACTTATAACATCTCTTCACCTTCAGCTTCTCAGGCAAAAGACTCATCTTTATTGATTTAAAAGGAAGCACCTTCGATCAATCATTTTGGACTAGAAGTTCCTGAGTGGGCCCATTTCTTTGCACTATAATTTGATGATGTTCTCAGACTTCATGCCCTTCTTACACCTATGCAGCCTCTCTGCTCAGGAATCCCAAATCCTTTTGTTAACACCTTCTGCTATATCAACTACCTTTCCTTCCACCTTTCTGTCTGACTACAGAATAGGATCCTTTGATCCTGCTCAGAAATCTCTTGAATATGTCACCATTTCCCTGACAAGTAGCCTTTCATGTAATATACAAGTTCCAGCTCTTCACTGATTTTTGAGTGGCCACACATACATGTGACTCAGAGCTGACTCACGTCGTTGATGTTTGTAAAGTTATCCCCCTTTCCCTGATTGAGTTTCAATGGTCACCTCCTTTTAAGGTTTTCGGGTGTCACTTTAAACTATTTTTTTGAAGATTTTCCTCACTGTTTTATAGTTTTAAGATCGTCTTCTCTGGGAAAACTCTCTTAAGAGAGTTTCTTATTCATTACTGCACAAATCTTCTGTTAATGACCGAGCTATTAAATTGTGTGATGTGTAAAATAGAATTATTTTTAAAAGATTAATTTGGTGTGTGGGGGTGTCACAATAGCACTCAACGGTACTAGTTGAGCTCTAGAACTTTGTTATCATTAAGTAATACACAACTCCCCACATCTAGCTTCAGTATCAGACAGAATAGCCCATCCTTATCCTTCCCCAAGAGAAAAGAGAGCCTGTGGAAATGAAAGTACATGGTGTACTACAGAATCTGCAGGGAGACACACTCAGCGCCTTTGCTCTCTCACAATAGCTTTTATGCTCTGCTAGCTTATCCTTCCACTTTTATCTTAGAGTTTATGAAATCTGTCTACCTATATTTGGTGGCTGATAAAGAATTATTTTACCGAACTTTACAGTTGAACTAGCTCATTTGTGTTGTAGAAGCAGCTGGTGGGCATAGTGATGCTAGAAAAGTTTCCCAAGACTCTACTATTTCCCCCCAGACTGTGTCTCACAGGATAGGATTGTACAGAGAAAACTGAGGCACAGAGGGGTTGCTTGTCCACACCTGCAAAAAGCAAGCAGGACAGGATAAAGTTTCTAGTACCCATGAGATACAGTGTCATCCAGTCAAGTCTAACTCACTGAGACCCTATCTATCTACAGCCAAACTCAATGCTGCCTCATCCTCTGCCGTCTCACCATTTTTATGCTTGTCAGTCCAGCTTGTTGTGGGTCTTCCTGCCTTCAGTCATTATGGATGACTCTACTTTGAGAAGGCTTATGCAGTCCAATTTTGTGTGCATTCCAACCTCAGGGGCGCGCCTTCTGCCATTCAGAGGGTTGGTGCTACTCATGAGGTTTTCGGTATCTGACAATGTGTTGCAGCAATCTCTAAGATGATCAGTGGCTAACTTCTGTGAAGTGGACAGCCCACACCTTCTTCAGAGTCTGTTCTTGGCCCAGAAGTGCTGTTGAAACATTTTCACCTTCTGTGAATCTGCTGGTATTTGGACTATTAGTGCTATAGCTTCCAGCATCATAGCCACACATAAGCCACCACAGCATGACAAACAAACAGACAAGTGGCAGAAAATGAGGGACACCATTGCTTATATCCTATTTAATCAAACTAAATTTAGGGATGAGGCATATCGCTGCTTATAGTTATCTTACATGAAAGCAGAAAATACCTTTTACCATGGGCTGTTAAAAGGACAAACAGTTGTTTGGGAAAACATGTTCAGAGTGCTCCTAGAGGTAAGGATAGTGAAAAATCATCTGATGTACTTTGAACATGCTTCCAGGAGAAACCAGTCACTGGAAAAGGATACCATGCTTGCTAAAGTGGATGCGCAGGCACTGGGTTGTACCGTTGCATACCTCCCCTGTGCTCCACACCCCGGTCTCATGTCTATCGTAGCACAGTTCACAATAGCAAGAAATCAGAAACAGCCCCAAAGGTCCATCAGTAAAAGAATGGACAAAGACAACTTGGGTGTATGAACACAGGCAAAACTATGCATCACTAAAAAATCAACAGTGACACCGTAAAGCACCTCAGGACCTGGATGGACCTGGAGAATATTATGCTGAGTGGAGTCCATTGATCACAAAAGGACAAAGATTTTGGGAGAGCACTACTATAAGAATAGACTGGCAATCTAAAGGGAATAGATGTTGGAAATTCTCAAGCGAATAAAGACAAGGGTTGGAAAATGAACCAATGGACAAGAATGTGTACACATTTGGACTTGGTAGTCAGGGAGGATGGGAACCCAGGAGAGGGAAATGGAATCTTAGTGGAGATTATGGGTGTGGGTGCAGATAAGTGAAATTAACTGTGGAATTCGAAATGGATAGTCTGAAATATACCCCCTAACCTAATCCATATTTTTTTAAAAACAGAAAAACATCAATAACAACAATAGCAATAACCATATTTTAATTCAAAAGGTAGACCTACCATTTCCGTTCAAAGGGTCTTTTTATACCAATAAACTGAGCACATTTAGAAAGGAATGCACATGGCATTCTCATCCTGGAACCGTGGGGTGAGGTCTGTTCAGCAGGCTGGTGCCTTGATCTATGAAATGAAAGAACACTTTGTCAGGATGCTGGCTTCCCAGGTCTTCCCTCTGCTGAGCAGGTAAATGGAAATCTTAGAGAATGGCTGACAGAACAGAAACGCCACTAGGCTGATGGCTCTTGGTGAGCAATGAAGCGCAATTCTTGCTAAATGTCAGGGTTCCCCAAACAGAGCAAGTGCTTTCAGTGATCTTTTTCACATACTGGCTTCTCACCTTAGAACAATATATTTCCAGATAGGAATTTTTATCCCAAGTAAAATACAAACAAACAAACACATACACAAAAAGCAAAAGATGTGAACTTTAGTGGATTCAGGGATAATTGCCTGCTAGAAACAAAATCTCTAAACTTTTGACACAAAACAAACAAATGAACAAAGAACATAACATAGTCTCACTATGTGTCCTTATTAACAAGGGTGAATGGGAATAAAAAAATCAGTAACATAAAGTCAAATTTCAAAACCAGAGCCAATTGGGCCATCCAGCGATCACCTGGATTTGGTTCTAGGAAACAGATTTCTTTAATCTCTTTAGATCAGTCTGTACAACTATCTACTTCCTCTGTTTATACAGGTAGTAAAGTGTTAATTTCAAATCGTTGGTGTTAGTTTTTAGATTAGGTTTTCTTAATGAGACTCACCATTGATCCTTTTTTCCCTAATGTAGTAACTTGCATTTTGTTATCTGACCCTCCGTGCTATGAGGTTCCACGGCATTGTTGTGGGTTGTGGATGATGCAGTTGTGACTCACTGACCTTATTGAGAAGAACAAAATGCCCTGCGCTGTGCTATCTTCAAGATCCTGGTATGTTTGAGCCCCTCACTGTGGTGGTTGTGTCAATCCATTTTATTAAGGGGCTCCCTTGTTTCCACCAGTCTTCACCAACCACCATGTCCTTTTCCAACGATTGCTCTAACCTGGTGACCTGTTCAAGGTGGGTCCCAGTCTCACCATCTTGGCCTCTACAACATATTTTTAATATGTATCTTCTAAGATTGACTTGTTTGTTCTTTCGTAGTCCCTAGTCTATTCAATATTCTTCATGAGTATGACTCTAAAGCATCAGTTCTGCTTCCGTCTTCCTTGTACAGCATCCAGCTTTCACACAAGTTCCAAGGATGGAGAATTCCTCATTTTATTCAGTGTAGGTGGTATCGTATCTGTTGAGTATTTAATTGATTCGATCTGAACACTCAACTCTGGGGTATTCTGTCATTAATGCTTTTAGAAGCTTGGGTCTCTTTGGTTTGAAAGTGCTTTGATTTTTTGGTTTCTCCCATGCTGGACTAAGAATGAGCACATAGCCATCACTCCTCACAGATAATCCAGACATGAAACTTGGACCATCCCTACACACCAATAGGGATAACAGGCAGAATTTGAAAAACATTATAAACCATGACTGTGTACTAGCTAACCTTGTGTAGTATGTTTATGCTCCCATTGATTTGGTTTTAGAAAGAGAATCACCTTGCCTATTTAAGCTTGCCAAAGTTTTAATAAATGCTTGGTAGATCTTTTTAATCTCATTCATTAACATTCTCTGTCTGAGGAAGAACAAGTGTGAGAAGAGCAATATTAGCATCTGATGATTGGAATAACAGCAAGAACACTTGAAAAGAAAATTGATATATAACAAAGCAATAGATGAAAGGAAGGTATATTAATATGATTTTGACTATTTTGTAAAGAAAAAGAACTAATATTCCATATATATACATATATATACATACATATAATGCTTTTATTATGGACTTTTATATCTCTTATCACAATCCATACATTCCTCCAATGTGTCAAGCATATTTGCACATACGATGCCATCATCATTTTCAAAGCATTCTCTTCCTACTTGAGCCCCTGATATCAGCTCCCCATTTCTTATCCCTCGCTCCCCCACCCACCTCCCTCAAAAAACTTTGATAAGTTACAGATTATTTTTTCCATATCTTACACTGTCCGCCAATGCCTATCACCTGCTTTTCCATTATTTGTCCCCCTGGGAGGGGGTTCTAGACTGATCCTTATAATTCTTCTTCCTTTCTCCCTCCACCCTCTTCTAATCTTCCTGGTATCTCTATTCTCATTGTTGGCTTTGAGGGGTTTATCTATCCTGGATTCCTTGTGTTGTAGGCTATTATCTGTAGGAGTGTGCATGCTCTGGTCTAATCCAATTTGTAAGGTAGTATTGAGGTCATGATAGTTCAGGAAAGGAAGCATCAAAGAGTTAGAGGGAAGTTGTGTGTTTCATCAGTGCTACGTTGCACCCTGATTCTGTGACCCCTCTGTGAGGGGATGTCCAAATTCTACAAATGATCATTGGGTCTCCAGTTCATGCTGCCTCTCAATTCACATTAGGTATGATTTTGTTCTACCTCTCAGATGCTTCCTCAGTATGGATTTTGTTGCTTCTGGGTTAGATGGCCACTTGTTTCTCTTCAAATTCTTAAGACCCCAGATATTATATCTTTTTACAGCTGGGTACCATCAGTTTTCTTCCTCACCTTTGCTTGTGCACCCATTGTGTCTGCAGCAATCACGTGGGGAAAGTGAGCAACACATAATGCCGAATTTTTAGAGCAAAGTGTTCTTGTGTTAGGGGATTACTTGAGTTGAGGCCCAATGTTCATCTGCAACCTCAATTCTTAACATATAGATATGAGCAAATAGTTCTATTCCATTCGCATATATAATGAGAATACATGTGTGTGTGTGTCGGGGGGTGGGGTGCATGCCTGTAGTTAGGCCTGATAAATGTCCTTTGCCTCCTGGTTCTTTCCTCTATTTCCTTTTTACTTCTCCCTTGTCCCACCATCATGTTAGGCCTTCATTCGGGTTTAGTAATTCCTCACTGCTTCCTTTCCCTTGATTGAGCACCACTAGGCATCCTACAATTTTAGTTCACTTGTCATTTCCTTGTCACTGGGTTGGTACCACCACCCTCTTCCTTTCTCACACCCCCCCTTCTCCCATATCTCCCCAGAACCATTGGTCCCATTTTTCTCATCTCCGAATTATTACCCCACCCATCTTATCTAGATAGACATGTAGGTTCACTAATAAGTGCAAAATCCAGGCAAAGCCAAGTAAAATAACATAGGGAGTCAAAACCAACAAAACAAAACAGCAGCAAAAGCAAGCAATAATTAAAAAAATCCCTCAAAAGTTTTAAATGCCCACCAGCTATAGCAACTAATGCTTTTAAAAATATTCTAGGTATTTCTCTCCAGGGTCAAGAAATAAACAAAGAACAGGGGGTGCCAAGATCACTGAGAGATGAGAATCAGGTATTTTTGATAGGGAATCATGAAGACACTATGCTATGGATTCTTCTTTTTCCTACTTTGAACTCAATGAGTGCCATAGTCGGGTTTAGTGGGAAGTATAGAGAAAATGTGAGAATAAACAGAAAACAAGTGAAGGGTCATGAGGCAGGCAGAACAGTTCCATCATCAGCTGAAATTTCTTAGGAAATTAGAAAAACTTACCCTGGATCTAGTCTTTAGGAAACTATGATCAACTGAGACATGGGAAAATACCTAGCTTGAAATGAAAAAGAAAAAAAAGATCCTAGCCAATGATTCTGTGTTCATAGCTAAGCATCACACCGGAGTAATTACTGCACTCTGTTATGTGACATTGTTCACTCCCCTTGGCTTTTGGCTCTATCGTTCTCCCTCATTGCTCAATTTTAATGCTCTGGTGTTGCCAAATTCCCAGCAGTTTGACTTGCTCCAGTGCGATCTGAAGCCTGCTCTGGCTCCCTTGTGTGACTGTGCTATTGCTTCACCCACATCCAGCTTCCCCATCATCTGACTTCTTGGCCCAGAGCCTTTGAACTTTGCTCCTTATGCTACTCCAGATGGTCTCTCTAAGAGGCAACACATTTTCTGAATTCATTGGAAGAAAAGAGGTGTGCAGTGCTTTCCCTTCGTCCTTCCTTCCTTCCTTCCTTCTTTCCTTCCTGGTCTTTTCCCTTTTAGAGATATTTCCTGAGACACACAGTGCCTTTTTTCGACCTGCCTTTCTGTATTGCCATCTTTTGGTCACCCTAACCACTATGATATGCATTGACATATTAGGTTCAGTCTATTCCATGGCATGTTGAAAAAAGGATATAGCCTGCCCTTCTTTTCGTAGGCTACACTATACATATGTAAAACATCAATCAGCCAATAATTAAAATTAAAGAGCTATTATATACTCATAATTGTGTATACTCATTATCATGATAAACATGGTTGGTGCTGAAAAATGAGTATGCCAATTTTGCTGACTTTAATAAGCTTATTTTAAGTGTACTTACACAAAAGTTAATTTTTTATCACTGGATTGGTTTTCTTGTATAAGACACACATTACTGCAGTCCAGCCAATGACTAGAGAAATGCTCCCAAGAGGAGATACTTTGTTGGGAGTACAATAATTCCATCAGACCCTGAAATTTTTCTTAGCTTACATAGTCACCTTTTAGACTGCTTCTGTAGATTATTTTATGTCATATTCCCAGTTTCCCTTGCCCAAGTATAAAACAAAAATTCTTTCCATAGTCACTCTCTGTTGTAGAGTGATGTTCACTGTTGAAATGTATTACTAAATAGCAGCTAAAAGAAAATGTGACTAAGCAGCAATAGCAACATCCTGAGAGCTTAGTGCATGGTTTGTCAGAAGTGTTGATGTTTAAAGTTGAAGGGGAGGGCAGGGATTTTGCAAAATAAATAAATATATTTTAAGGGGGACTCTAAATCGTGAATGATAGTGAATGGTCAAACATTTCCTCTGCTCTTATGAACCCCAGTAGAAAAGTAAATGTACCCCCCATCGGAGCAAGCAGAAAACAAGAACCACATAATCCAAACTCAAATGTTCAAACTGAAAAACTGTTCTCCCAGTGAACAGCCTTTAGGCTGGAACACGTTTGCAGCCACTTTTCTTTGTCCTTTTCTCTTTCATACCCATCCTTCATTTTGGCCATGGTATCATGACTGCCCTTTGAAGAACAGAGGACACCAACTCTACATCTCCTGCAAGAGCCAGAAATCCAAGCACACGGGATGCTAACTCCAGATTCCAAATCTTTGCAATGAGTGTAGCATCTGGGGAAGAGTGAGTATGCATTGTGCTGCAATGCACAAAGTTAGGAGTTCAAACTCATTAGCTCCTTGCAAGAAAGAGGAGGCTTTCTACTCCCTTCAATGGTTAGGGTCTTATAAACACACAGGAACAGTTCCAACTAACCTATCCAATAGGGTCAACGGTAATTGAAATCAACTTGATGCCAGTGAAATAGTTAGGAACTGGGGTTGACTTGTGGTGTGCTTGAACGTCTGGCCCTTGGAAGGGATATAGGGATTTTTGTGACTGTGTGGGTTTCCTAGACGGGACCTCATTAAAATATCTGCGCATCTTCCAGGCCAGGCACAGGCCACACAAGAAGGTGCCATAATTACATGGGGAGTCTGAGGTCAGTTGGTCAATGTCTTTTCAGAGAATTGAGGATGTGATGTGCGCAGTGTGCACACTTTTAGCTTAGAAGCTTCTGATCCTGCACATCATCTGTACTGCCCTCTACCAAAAGACTTCCTCTTCTCCATCATCCCAGAAAGGGACAGGACCAGCCAGTTGATGCAGCTCATGGACAACCTCTTCAGTACAGCTTGGTTTAAAGGAGAGTTGGATAGAAACGTAAACTTGACCGATAACCACAGGTAGAAATACTGGCTCTTGGATGCCTTAGCCCTAAGTTTTAGGTCTTTGTTGTGGTGCATGTCAGCTCCTGAAATGGCACCTCATTTCAGTCAGGATGACCAAGGTGAGAGAGCATCCATTCTTTTGCCTTCTTGGTCCCCATTCTTATGGAGACACAGAGTCCATTGGTGGTGGGCACTTCATTGGCTCCCGATCTAGCTGCTCAGTGTACTTCTATGAATCTCTTTGATGCTTGTTGTTTGCACAAACAGAACCTGTGCCATCCTCTCCTCTTAGATGCTTGCTACTTTAATTTGGCATCAACTGTATCTGACCCTTCTGATTCACACAGATTGTTTCTTGATTCTGTCCTTGTTCAGCTGCCATGCTAAAAACAAAAACAAAAACATCTCATTGTCATTGAGTCAATGCTGACTCATATCAACCTCCCTGGAAGTTTCCAAGAGTGTAGTTCTTTATGGCATTCAAAAGCCCAGTCTTTTCTCCACACAGGTCCCAGCCCAGCCTGGAACTGCTACCACACCAGAGCTCCTGACACTCCTGAGGAGAGAGAAGCCTGCTTTCCATGTGACTGGATGTTAGAATTGTTCTCCCTCCAGTATTGCCTCCTCTCCAACAGTACCGCTATGAAATCCAATCTCTCCCCTGGGTTGTAGCTGTTGGGCTTCAGTTTTGTCTAAGGTGATTCGTCAGGAATCCTAGTCATATCATCTTAATATGTCAGTTTCAAAAATCTTGAAATGGAGTGTGCTTGATTTTGGTATGAGAGGACTGCTTACCTTTCACCAATTTATATTGGTAATGAGAGCCAGTGCTCAAGGGGATTTTGATAAGCTTGGAAACAAAATGTAGTCTGATTGGTATCTATGACAACTAGGTCTTAATCTGTGAAGAAGTTGTGATGTTGATCCCTGTTACTAAATTAGATTTGAGGAGCTGGAAGAGAACATGGACTGGGGGGACGGAGAGCATTGTGATGGATGTTGGATAACTGTAGATTTTTATCCCACAGCCTTTGCTAATTTTTAAAGTCATTGCAGATTTGTCACTTAACATAGTTAGTCCTTCTATACATGATACTACTGATAAAATAATTAACTAGGTAAACATACATTAACATAATATTTAGAGTACTGTATGATCTTTTTCTTGTCCCAATGATTTTATTGAGGGCTCTAACAGCTCTTATAAAATTCAAAACATCATTTGTATCAAGCATATTTTTACACATGTTGCCATCATCATTTCCAAATGTTTTATACTTGAGTCCTCGGTATAAGCTCTTCCTTCCCCCTCCTTTTTTTATAGATCATTTTATTGGGGGCTCATACAACTCCCATCATGATCCATACATATAACAATTGTGTGTGGGCCACATTTGCACACTTGTTGCCATCATCACCCTCAAAACATACTCCCTTAACCTAAGGCTCCAGTACCAGCTCCCCATATTTCCCTTCCCTTCCCTTTTCCCCCATGAACCCTTAATAATTTATAAATTTTTATTACATTTTCATATTGTACACTGTCCAATGTGCCCCTTCACTCACTTCTTTGTTGTCTGTGCCCCAGAGAGGAGGTTATATGTCGATCCCTGAAATTGGTTCCCCCTTTCTATTCTACCTTCCCTCCATCCTTCCATGATCACCACTCCCACCACTAGTTCTGAGGGACCATCTATCTTAATAAGTGTTAGCTACCTATATTCTCTTAATAAATGTAAGCTGTCCTATGCCATTGATTCTTAAAAGTTCCACCAATCTACACCCAAAATTAATCACATCTGGCTTAGATATTTCAGCATCATAGGCTAATTTTGAATCTCTTAGAAATAAAATAAAACTTCTTAGCATGATGATTGCATCGTAAGGTTCATATAATGTAATAGTGCAATTGTTTAAAAGAGCATTTCTTCATGTTCACCATCCACTTTAGTTTCCCCAAACATCTCTTTTATGCTTTTTAGCATTCTGGAAGCTTGGAAGAAGATTGTACACATGTGGAAGATAAATAAGGAACTAAGTAAAGTCTTGGACAGATGGTCAATTTTTCTGCTGGATGGGTAGAATGTGATCAAAAGCAAATCTTTACCAGAACACAAAGGGTGCCACAAGAATACTCCCTCTGCACTTGAACTGAGTATTGCTTTCTAGGGTATAGACTGGACAGTCTGTGGTATCAGTGTCCACACAACTCTGGAGGTGCCAGTGGAGGAATGTTCTCCTACGTGTAGGCTCAGCAGTCTCAGGAGAATGATCGAATCTGTTTGTCAGTCTCTCCATCTTGTTCCTTTGTCTCATCATCTTTTTGATCACATCCTCTTCAGTTCTCTGCTCTGTCTCCCCACATGGAAGAACTCCTCTTGATTATAACTAAGAAGTTCTTCCTAATACAAAGTATATTCTCTGCAAGTCTATTGCTTATTTATATTAACCTCTCCATTAAACTTAATCATAGAGTTTTGGGGGGATGGAGCTCAGGGACAGGAGTTTTCTTCTTGTTCATCCTTTTCACTATTTTCTCCATGCTCTTTTTGATCTAAGGCAAATGAATTCACAAAATTATGGTGCAGGTAGAGGGGAAGGAATTCCCCATGTAAAAACATAGTATTTAATATTTCAAGGATAGTATTGGATCACATAAGTATAATTCAATTACACACAGTGTTCTACTCCCTATCTTCCATATTAGCAATATTATATGAGAAAATACACTTGTAATTTTAAACCAGTCTTAAATATATATTTACCTGCACCATAATATATCACCATAGTAAATAACCTCCCATCATTCTATGCACCTGACTGCTGAATATGTGAACTGAAGACTTCTCTTGTTCTAAGCCAGGCATAGGAGGATCTGCGGGGATCTGTGGCAAGACGAACTTTCAGGCAGGACTATTGCTGTATCCTGATCTTATTCTGGCTGCCTTATCCTGCTTTCTCCTGAGCAATTTCCTTCCTGGGTTAACATGAGTAGCCTTTTCATTGCAATAAGGATTTCTCATCTCCTCTTGTTGACTTTGACAAAGCAAAGCTACTTTCCACAGGTTTCTGAAGCTAGTAGTTAGCTGACTAGGGCTTGGGTAAGGAAGAAAAATCATATCTCAGGTTTAATTGTAGTTTTGAAACATTTCGTTCTCCTGGAATCTCCAGCCTACTTCTAAATTAGGATCCGCACCTGAAGTTACACATGTAGGTTGATAATTGTGCTCTCTTTCATTATTCATGCTCAGATTTAGGCACCTAACATACTGAACTAAGACTCACTTTCATTTAGGTGTGAACATTGATTCCATTTTTATGGAAAAGTCACTCATTCTACTCTGCCACCCTCCCCAAAGCATGTGTTTCAATACCAAGGGCAGGAGAGGGGGAATGAGCATAGGGTCCATGGGACACAGGTCTGTGAGGAGATTTACTTTCATATTTTCTCTTTTGCTTTCAGTAAGCCTTCCCTATTTGTAAAACCTATCCTTGATTATTAATAAACTGGTGTGTAAAAGAGGGATGAGAAATAAAGAGAAGGTGAAAAGAGAAAATGGAGAATTTCAGATAGGGAATTCAGATTCTTGGCTAAGCAAATATTTATCTTAAAAAGTTCTTTCTTTGTCAATGGGATATATAATAGGAATTTCTTAAGGATTTTGGATATCATCATATTTCATAGACCAATTAAAATAACGGTGATTATCTCAACTTGTCAACTTCCAAAGACCATTTTCTTAATTATTCTTCTTTTGCCCTTTGTATTTTTTTAGCATTTCCTATCATTATTCATAAGAAATGTATTGAAAACATAGTCTTCATATAATGACTGTATTTTGTTTGTATAACATCATATTTTTGAGACTCCTGGAGGGCTAGGCATCAGATTATATGTGGGGAATAAATACACACTGAGAATGAATCAATTCTGACTCATAGAGACCATTTGTAGAGTTTCTAAGTAAGCCTGTAAATATTTACAAAAAGCAAAAGGTCTGATTTTTTTCCCTTGGAACACTTGGTGGATTTGAACTGTTGACCCTGTGGTTAGCAACCCAATATGTATCCTACTCTGCCACGAGGCTCCTTAAAAAAGAATGAATGGTAACCATGTTAAAATAGCAGAACACTGATAGAAGTGTACTGGGAATAAAACAGAGGAAGAATAATTTCCCTTAGGCCCTGCTATTTTCCATTCACACATAATCATATGTATATATGTACATATATAAAATTAGTTCATATAAAATATGTGTCTGTGGGTGCCTGTGTGGAGGCACCCGGGCAGCATACTGTTATACATCCATCAGCAGTTAGAAACTACTTGCAGTTCCAAGAAAAAGGACTGGGTTTCACCAGGTCCCTATCAGCCAACATGACCTCAGTGTCAGTGAAAAAAAAAATCTATGGATATATGTATTTAAATAGATACATTTAGCCATCAAGTGAGGAGATCATTGAAGAAACTGTTGGCAAGGACAGAGAAAACAGTATTTGTCTCTTTGGCAAGTCAATGATTTTGTATAGAAGCATATCAGCTACCAACGAGAGGTTTCTGAGCAGTCACTCCATTGACAACAGTTTTGCAGTGTTTTATTTCAGCATCTACAACTTCACTGGTAGAAGCAATGTGGAAGATTCTAGTATGTATGGCTTCCTAGTTATCTGACAAAATTTAATAATGATGGTACTAATCCAGATGGTATTGTACATTATAATGTAAAATATGAGCATGTTCATTTAGATCTCCAGTGGCTTTCAAATACAGGACATACCTGTGACATGTTTATATTTCAGGGTTAATACAAGCAAACATTAATGTATGCATTGCTCATGCCAATTCACTTGTGTGCTGTGATATGAACTTAGTAGTCCAATAGGAGGGAAGTTGACATCCTCTTAATGTATATGGAAAGATGCTAACTAAGTTTAATTGGTGATAAAAGGAACTGTGATTTTAATAATCTAATGTGTTTGGTATCATTTCAGCAATTGGAAAAAGATATGGGGGTGGGAAGGTTTAAAAATCTTAAATTTGCTGTCAAATAAGTTGAGGTTAAGATAAGGTTGTAGCATAGCTAGTTCATTGACATTGTTAAAAATAATGATCAAGTTAATTAAAATTGAATGACAGTGGAACCATCTAGATAGACTCGTGATGTCCATTTTATTAAGTTCCATTCATGGTAGCAACAATGATTAAGCTATTTTAAAATAAGCTCAACCGTTTTTGTAAGGAATCTACTCTGCACCATTTAAAAATGTCCCTCCTGGTAAAATTGTAGCAGTCAGTTATTTAGACTGCTAGTAGACTGCTGCCACTCTCACTGTTCTGCAATGAATTCACGGTGTGTTTTCCATTAGGGGATAGTGTTCTCTCAAGGTGTTGTAAAGTGTCTAAAGAACATACCAATCTGCCTCAGAAGAACAGCCAGAGTGCTTATTAGAGGCAGGAATGGGAAGACTTCATCTTTCTTCCGTGGTATGCGCTAAAAACATCATGCTTGGTAAGGGCGACAGACAGTGAAGAGAAGAAGGCCCTCAAGCAGATGGATTGACGTAGTGGTTGCAATCTGCGGCTCAAGACTAGGAAACATTGGAAGGAGGGTGCAGGCTCAGGCATTCTTTTATTCTGATCTTCCTCGGGTTTCTCTGGGCCCAGAGGGACCCCGGGGCACCTAGCCACAATAATTCTTACAATCAACGTGTGTGATCCCATCCAACTAAACTCTCCCATTTTCAAAACTGAAGGAGAGGGGTGGGCTTGAGATGGAAACTACAGTCTTTCTCAACTAACAAAAACCTTTTAAAATAAAAATATTTAGAAATTCCCAGACCTATAAATATGTTCATATTTATAATAAAAGGCACTCACAAAACTGAGTTTGGAGGAAATACATGAAGATAATTTCTATAGACAGACAGAGAAATTATAATAGCGAATTGCTTTTTGTTTTCCTTCAAGCCAATGAGATTTCCATTCTTAGCCAAAGATGATTCCTTTCTCTCCATGAAATGATAGTATCACTTCAAAGGTTGGGTCTATTGAAATCAGAAACTTGAAAAAGAAGATACATCTCAGAATGTCTACACCTTCTCCTTGGGATGTCTACTGAAGCAGGAAAGTGAGTTACCATATTGCAGATCTCAACACATCAGGCGTCTGTTTGTTCTCACTATGAACTATCTTTTCCTATAACTTATCACTAACATTTACCATATAGAGTCATATTTGTGATTGGGAACCCCCAATGGCACAAGCAGTTAAACTTTCAGCTATGAACCCAAAGGTCAGAGGCTTAAATCCATCTAGAGACATCTTGTAAGGAGGGCCTGGTGGTGTAGATGTTCACTCAATAGATCACAGACCCTAACACGCTGTGAACCTCGGGACTGCCTGACATGACGGGGTTGCCATGAGTCAGAACTGAGTCAGAACTGACTGCTTCAGCTTTTAAGATTTGTAACTGGGGCAAAATAACTTCAAAGAGAGAATGAAGACAAGTTACAAGTTCTGAATACTCAAATGTCATACAATGAGCCATTTATAAGCTCATTTTACTGTAAATAGGTTGTGCTTTAGTGTGCTGAAAATGAAGCAGGTTACTTTGAGAAGTAAGGTGACCCTGACCAAAGCCATGGTACTTTTCATTGCCTTCTATGTATGTGAAAGTTGGATATGGCATAAGGCAGAGCAAAGAAGAATCGATGCATCTGGATCATGGCGCTGGAGAAGAATACTGAAAATACCACAGGCTACTAAAAGGACAGACCAATCTGTCTTGGAAGAAGTAAGACCAGCGTGTTCCTTAGACACAAAGATGGCAAGACTTCATCTTATATACTTTGGACACGCTGCCAGAAGAAACCAGTCCCTGGAGAAAGACATTCTGCTTGGGAAAGTGGACGGAGAGCACAAAAGAAAAAGGCCCTCGTGAAGGAGACTGACACTGTGATGCCAATGACGTGCTCAAGCATAGGGACAATTGTAAGGTTAGCGCAGGACTGTGCAGGGTTTCATTCTGTTGTATGAAGGGTCACTATGGGTGGCAGCTGACTCGATGGTACCAAACAAGTGGGGAGTTTTGAAAGTTTTTCTGTAGTGCTTTAAATAAGAATTCCACTTTTAGAAAAATCTATAGCTTCTTGACTGTTCAAAAGCCACACAGAGATCTGACACATATCTCTAGGTTGACATATTAAAGCTCATTAGCCACCTAATAAGGAGTTATTACATAAATTTGTCATGGTGTCATAGGCAGCCACTAAGCCGTGTGTTCATGGGCTATTAGTTTACACTTAAGCTCAGTGTGCTTCAATATGGAAATGGCTATTTTCAGTGGGGGGTTTTAAAAAGGCAGTTTTAAAGCCACTAATCTTACCTCAGTAAAATGCAAATGCAAATTATTTTATTAATGGGTCTCTCCATATAACGTATACAAAATTATATATATTAGAAATGTAACCAGTGAAAATGATAAATCCAGTGAAAATGGATATATCATGGGTCAGTTAACAGCATAATCATTTTTAGAGTCTGGAATTTTTAGCTGATGGGATTTATGCTTAGAAATTATTTTGTGGAATAACTTCTGAAAATAACGATCTATTAACAGGAGCTGTGTGTAGATATGGGCTAAATTTAGACATGCATTTAGTTGTAAATGACTATTTTGCATTTGTAAAATTGAAGAATTTTGCTATAATCTTCTTTTCTTAGCATTTAAATATTGACACTTCTTCCAAGACAGATCAGTTTGTCTGTTTAGTAGTCCATGGTACCTTTAAAATTCTTCCCCAGCACCCCAATTCAAATGCATTGATTCTTCTTCTGACATTCTTTGGGCTTGTTGTCAGGAGGGACCAGTCCCTGGAGCAGGGGTAGTTCAAGAGAACAGGCCCTCCAGGAGATGGATTCACATTGTTATTGCCACTATGGCCTGGAGCAGAGGAGCAATTGTGAGGATGTGTGGGACTGAGCAGTGTGGTGCTCCCTTGTGCATAAGGTTGCTATGGGTCGGAATGAACTGAAGGGCACCTAACACCAATCACTTCTGAAGCTTTCCTCGTATAATATTTCATTCAGGAAATATTTGATGGCTGCAAACTGTCAAAGGATTTGGGTTTTATCAATAACCATCTGTCATTATTTGTAAAGAATGAGCATTTTTTGATAGTATTGCACATTTCAAAACCAAAGTTTCTGTGCAACTTACTTTGTAAGTACATGGAAAAATTTCACATTAGCTATGCCCATTTTCTTCTGGTCTGTAGAGCATTTGAGAATTTAAAGAACAAATGAACAGACATGTAAAATCTGTGAAAATATCCTTACTTGCTGGCTAAAGTCTAAGTTATCATTTCAAATAATGACACATTAAAATATAAAAAGTAAGTCTTTTGTTTGTCTGTGGAGGTAATGCCAGAAACGTTCAGGGAATAGCTATTAGCCAATATAAATGCCTGCAATGTAGTATTATTTCTGTAATACCTTAGAGGAAAATGGATAAATTTACTTCAGGCTGTGTGGCTTATGCATTTGTCAATGATTAAATGGGAATCTCTTAAAGGCACCAAGTCTGGACTCACTTTGTACTCGGTATCAGGCCTTACGTTAAAGCAGCAGTTTTCCACCTGTGTGTCATGACCCATTTGGGGTTTGAACAACCCTTTCAAAGAGGTTGCTCAATTCATAACAGTAGTAAATTTATAGTTATGAGGTAGCAATGGAAATAACTTTATGGTTGGGGGGGTGTCACCCCAGCAAGAGAATTGAATTGAAGCGTTGCGGCATTAGGAAGGTTGAGAACCGCTGATTTAGAGGGTGTGAAACACTTTTTGCCTGCCTAAATGAATTAACCATGACATCCAGCTAAAGCTTGTTCATTTCTCCAGCATCCTTGTTCTTTCTTAGCCCATTAATTTGGTAGAACTAACAATTAACATTAATAGTTTTCCCCAACTCCCAATTCCACTGGGCTTCCCCCCACCTTGCACAGGGTTCTGAGTGATTTTGTGCTTCACTTGAGAATCAATCACTTCATCCTGGCACAGATCTCCATGCTACTGCCCTCCTTCTTCCCTGGAGACCTTAGCATGCCCGACAATTAAACCTGGAGATTCCAGCTGTTTGCTCTCATGCTTCCTGCAAAGCTGCTGCCAAGGCTCTCACCCCACTCACGAGACTTTAGATTTATGTATTGGATTCCACAAAGCGTGCCTTCCTTCTCTGTTTTGATTTGTTCTTGTTTGGTTTTAGCCATCTCATTTCTTGCCGGGAGGAGCCCTGGTGGCACAGTGGTTATGTGTTGGGCGATGAATCTCAAGATGAGCCGTTCAAAACCATGAGATACTCGGGAGAAAGATGATGCCAGGAAAGAGATGCAGGCTAGTGCAACTGACAGTGGCTGCTCTGTGCTGTTCTGTGGTGTCACCTTGAGTCAGCACTGACTCGATGTCAGTGAATTAGTGAGGGAGTGATGTTCCAGAAGTACATCACAGGCTTTTTTCCCCTAAGATGCTTCTGGATGAATCCACAATGCCACCAATGTCAGTCACCCCGAGAGTCCGTGAAGCCCTTGTTGCTCTTTCCACTCTTGAAAAAAAACACATATGGTTGAAAATCTAGAACAGATCCTTCCACATTTAAGAAGCTACGATGTTTCTCTCTGAGCCTCAGTTCCAGTTTAGTTTCCTTGTCTTCCCACCCTAACTTAAACACATTTGTATGTTAAATATTCCTCAATCTTGCCTGCTACCATTTTACACTTTGAACAGGAACATGAAGGGGACAGAAAAGAAGGTAACAGTAAGTCCTGTTTCTTCTGCTGTCTCCTGAGCAGCCCATCTCTTAAGTGGCCCTTGGAAATTTCTTGATGATTGATTTTCTTCCTAATTGATTTTCTAAATCTTTAAAATTTGAAGTATTTTTGCCTATGTTCTGAGGCATTTATTTTGGATAATTTTTTAAACATTGGGGTAAACGTTATCCCCAAATTTATTTCTCGCCTAATAAACCTCTCCCTCTTTTCTTTACATTCTATAAACAAGGTTACAAGGTAATGTTGCTGCAATATCACTTTAAGATCATACAACCAGTTCTCATTTTATGTAGGGACTAATTTTCAAGTGTTTGAATTGCCTATACCATTTGCTGATATTCTGCCTGCATTTTTGGCTAATCCACGTCTCATTAGCACCGCCAACAGATGGTGAGCTCAGACAGAAAAGAGCGCAGTAATTCCACTGTTTGTTGAAGTTTTGGAAAAGGATGGGTAGAATAGGATTTTGCACTTGCTACTCAGAATGGGGCCGAAATTTGGTCTGTAGGAGAATGGTGATCTTCCTCTTACAAAATAATGCAGTGATAGCAATTATTGTTAGACACTTGACCAATATGATGACCCAGGAAAAGGAAACGAAGCTGTTGTTTGCATGGGGAGATGCTGCTGACGGATGGCACCTTAGTGGAAAGAATCTGAAATTTGGAGTCAAATAGCCTGTGTAAAAATCTTATCTCCCATCATTATTGTCTTAGGTGATTGTGAACAAAACATGCAATGTCTCTCATTCTTCTCTCGTCTGTAAAATATAAGCAATAAAAGAGTTTTCACTGGGCACTTCAGTGACACAAAAAGGCAGTGTGAAAACTACAAGGAGTCTCATTGACCTGAGCTAAAGCCAATAGGTAGAACTATAGGGACCAGTGATTATTCGTGTTACCCACCCTGGGAAAAGCTGCATGTCTGTGATGATGGAAATTGGCAATAATACCTGTGGTGATGTCACTTGACTTATGTAACCGATACCATGAAGTGGTTCACCCAAAATTTTGTGAAATATCAAATGTTGCGTTGTAATTTCACAACAATAGGAACAAAAGCACAAGGAGGCCGCAGTTGCTGATACTGCTTTCCAAAAAATAAAACAAAAACACACTCGCTGGCACCAAGTTGGTGCTCACTCACAGCAACCCTGCAGGACAGAGAAGAACTGCCCCCCTGGGTTTCTGAGACTGTAATTGTTTCACAAGAACAGAAAACCCTGTCTTTCTCTTGCAAGTGGGTGGTCGTTTGGAACTGTTGACCTCATGGATTGCATCTCATCGCGTCTCACTTTGCCACCGGGGTGATACCGGTTTGGTGCAAACACTTCATAGATTTGACTCTCCTGGAACAAAGTTTTAGGGTAAAGGCTTTGTGGGGCAGTATAGTCAAAGCCATTAACATTTTTGAAGTTTCTCTTTTATAACCTGGATTCTTACAAGGCCATCTAAATGGCTATCTAAAACTACAATTGGTGTTTGTTTTTCCTGTATCAGTGAGAGAAGAAGTCAAGTAACAGAAACGCCATTAACGTGCAGGCTGAACTTCCTCCATCAATGAATGATCACCAGCTTTGCTAGGAGACTGAAAGGGAAGATGGTCAGTCCCCTGCCACCATTATTGAACATGTTAATCAAGGACTCAATAATAAATCCTGACAAAAAGTGGAGAAAATGAGAAATAACTATGGCTCAGACATATTGGGCTTATTGAGACTGGGGGAACCTACGATATATTGCCCTGAAAAGTCTCAGATTTTAAATAGAAGCCATCTTCAGAAGTCATCTCTATACTTAGCCATAAACAAATTCCTATGACTGAATTGATTCTGACTCAGTGATCCTCTTGGACAAGGTAGAACTGCCCCTGTGGATTTCCAAAACTGTAGCTCACTGTGGAAGTGGTATATGTTGCTTTGCTCTAAGGAGTGGCTAGTGTTTTCAAACTATTGACCTTACGGTTAGCAGTCCAACACCTACCCTCTGTGCCACTAGGGCTTCTCATAAAAGGAACAACAGTCTAGCAAAATTATTAATCAATATTTATCTTGAGTACTAGACTATTAAGTAGTTATCTATGTGAGTGAAAATTCATAACTCCATCTCTAAAACAAAGATGAGAAATTTACCAAGTCTGTGGACAAGCAGATTCTGACACAAAAACACCCTACATAAGCATTCCACAGCTGTACAGTTTACAAGGGCAGAAAGACCCCACTTTCTCTCACAGAACAGTGGACAGGCTTGAACCACAAGTCACTTATCTTGCACCATTCCCTGGAAGCACCAGGGAGCGGATGTTAAGGGCCTACTGGTTTATAAGGAAGCTTCCTGGGGCTGAGCCCCGGTGGCGTAGTGGTTGTGCGTGGGACTGCGGCCCACTGGGACGGAGGTTCAATTCCAGCACTGGGGCTGGGCCTCCTACTCCCACCGCTGGAGAGCAGTGATGCCCAAAAAAGAAAAAAAAAAAAAGGAAGCTTCCTGTAGGCCAGGTCAAGTGTCCTGGGGTGACCCAAAGAATTGGACTCCAAGACTCACCCTCCTCCGCCCACCACCCCAGCCCAAGGCTGACTGCCTAAAAGCCTCCAATCCATATCCTTCTTTTAACTTATTCTTACACTGTTCCTCCCATGGCCTACTGCTTCTCAGATGGGTTCCATGACCCCCTAGACACATAACTCTCACAGACAGTACTCCACAACTGTGGAGGTTTATGGGTACAGGTAGTAGGTTAGCATAAGCCAGGATCAGAAAACATTAAGGATATAGCCTTTTGTCCAGAGCACTACCTCTTCTCAGCCAGCAGCTGCATGTCTGTCTCTCTGGACCTCAGGAACTTGTGCCCTTGGCCATTCCTTCTGTGGGTTAGGAAAACTGCCTACCACTCTGTCTCATGGTCTTGCACTGGCTCCTTGCCTTGTCTGTGACTGCCAGCCTGCAGTCTCTCCTGTCCTCACCATGTCCTACTTACGATGGAGACTTCTATTCGAGGCTCTTCTTTCTTGATGGCCTTTGGATTCCCTTTTCATGTCCTGACATGGCTTTCTTACATACAAGAGAATGGAAACTTGACCGATATAAGAGATTGAATCCTCTACTCCTTATTTGCTTGGTCCCACTCAATTGTTTTCTGGGAGTTATAGAAAAATGGTTAGATGAAAGTTAAATATTTAATTTCACATCAATACAATTTACTGTGGTGGTGCATATGTTACTGTGATGACATCACAAGTATTTCATGTACCAGTCAAATAAACCCTGGTTGGTGGGTGGGATTCAACAGAGCTCCCAGAATAAAGATCGATCAGGGAGAAGGAATCGCCTGCCTACTTCTAAGAGGCCAGCTATTAGACATGTTATGTCTAGCAGTGGAATATTATCTGATATATTGTTGCAACATGAGCCCTGGAGGTTGGAAGGCATTTAACATAGAGCTAGGAAGGAACTTCCATTTCAAAGTAGATGGCTTTCATGATTTGAATGGAGTAAAGTTTTGGGGACCTTCTTATGCTGATGGGGTATGAGTCAAAACAAGAAGAAACCACTGCAAACATCCATTACATTTTTATGCTGAGCAAATAATCCAAGAAACCAGAATATATAAATAAGAAAACCTCATCCATAAATGGAGCGACTAGCAACATACAATGTGCAGATGACACCTCCTACTTATTTAAAGCAAAAAGGATTTGAAAGATTTCTTAAAGAAGGTCCAAGCCTGAGTCTTCAAGGCAAAGAAAGCAAATATTCTGACAATTGGAAGAACAAAGAATGTCATAATCAAGTGAGATTTTCATCTTATATGGATTCATAATCCCATACCTTAGGAACCAATGGTCAAGAAATCACAGTACATGATTGCATTAGTCAAATGTGGTGCATGTTGCGTTCAGGTGCTGCTAAATCAGCTCCTTCTCATCATGGCCCTACACACAAGCAAACAAAATGTCGTGCAGGGCTGTGCTGGCCTCACCGTGGTTCTTCTGTTTGAGCCCAATGCTGCAGTCATTGTGTCAATACATCTTGTCAAGGGCCTTCCTCTTTTTTGCTCTTCTGCTTTACCAAGCCTGATGCTCTTCTCCGGGGACTGGTCTTTCCTGATGAGAGGAGTGCTGAAAAAAAGGATGTCACTCTGAGGAGTAAGGTGTGCCCCACCCAAGTCACTGGTTTTTCAATCATCTTCTAGGCACATGAAATGAATGAGGAAATCTATAGAAGAGTGAATGCATTTGAAGGGTGCAGTTAAAGTATGCAGCCTTCTGACAAAGACTATTGCAAGTATCATGCGATTCCAGAAGAACAAACAAATCTGTCTGGGAAGAAGACCAGTTAGAACTCCTTAGAGTTGGGCAACAACTTGTCTCATGTATGTCGGGTGTGTTATCAGAAGAGATAAGTTCTTGGAAAAGAAAATTCTGTCTGGTAAAGTAAAGGGTCAGGAAAACTGGTGAAGACCCTTAAGGAGATGAATTGAGACATACATAACAATGTATGTCAAATATAACAATGACTAGGTTGGTCCATGACTGGTTGTGTTTTTTTCTGTTGTATACTCAACAGCATCTAACACAAAGTCAGAGGTAGGGAAACAATATGAGGAGAAGTAAAGATAATGGTGAGATTCCACAGCACAGCAACACACAAGCAACCACAATAAAATAAACTCACACATGAGTGGTAGGAGTTAGATTCCCAACTCGTAAGTGTTTCATCTCTGAAGAATGTGATTAATGTCATTGAACAAGGGTGAAGTTATTGAATGGTATATATTCTGTTGTGTGCATTTTCACAAAGATAAAGAACTTTAAGGATTTTTTCCTTATTAGTATCACTATTGATGTATTTGTATTGACTATATTGGCTTATTTATACTTAAAATCAAAACAAATGTCTTTTTATTGTGAATTAGATGGCTGTTTACAATTCAGATAAGCAATTTTATATTCAACCACTTACACTGCTTACCAAACTTTCTAAAAACTTTTGTTTCCTCTTCTTTTTTTTCCAGAAAACTATGTTTCTTTTCACCCAAGTTAACATCTAGCTACCCTCTGGTCTGTTGTTTTGCCTTCCCTCCTGTTCCCTTCCTTTTGTTGTTGTTGTTGTAGAAAGGTTTCATGGAGTTGATTAAGACTCACAGCTACCCTATATACAACAGAAGCAAACAATGCCTGGTCCTTGGCCATTTTCTTTTTTTGGGGGGGGGCATCATTGCCCCCTTTTGAGCCTTTTGTAGCCATTCTGTAATTACATCTTGTCTAGGAATGTCCTTTTGTGCTGTCTTTCTTCTTTACCAAGCATGATGTATTTTTCCAGACACTGGTCCTGATAACTTGTCCAAAGTACATGAGAAAAAGTCTTGCCATCTTCCTTTCTAAGGACCACATGAGCTACTTTTTCCAGATGGAGTTGTTTATTCTTTAGGCAGTCCATGATACTGTGGATATTTTTTGCCAGTACTAGACTTCAAAGACATGAATTCTTCTTCAAGCCATTTTTATACTTCAAGCCATTTTCTACTTCATTTTATACTTCAAGCCATTTTCTACTTTCACATGCATATGAGGTGATTGAGTCTGCCATGACTTGGTCAGGGGCACCCTAGTCCTCAAAGTGACACCCTTGTTCTTCAATTTCTTAAAGAGATCTCTTGTGGGAGATTTACCTAATGCAATATGTAGTTAGACCTCTTGACTGCTGCTTCCATGATCATTGTGGACATAAGTAAGAAGGCATTCTTGACAGTTTAAATCTTTTCCCTGTGTATCATGAGCTTATTCTTTATTGTCCTAGTTGTGAGGATTTTTGTTCCTTTGTTTTGAATTTTGATGCCTATTGAAGATTGTTGTCCTTGATCTTCATCAACATGTGCTCCAGGTCCTTGGAGGTGAACGATAAGTCATCCTCCAACTCTGATATCAAGTTTTTCATATAGTTCATGTTCGCTGGTAGTGTGCTCAGCATTCCAATTGAGTAAAGATGATCACAGCATACAACCCTGAAACTCACTTTTCTGGAGTTGAAACCACGGGATGTGCCTTTGTTCTGTTTCCACAACTGCCTCTCAAGCCATGCACGTGTCCTCTATGAGCACAATGGAGTGTTCTGGCATTCCCGTTTTTCCAAAGGCTATCGATGCTTTGTAATGATCTACATCATGGGTCCTAAAACGTTTTAAGCAGGGGGCCAGTTCATTGTCCCTTAGACCATTGGAGGGCAGGAATATAGTTTAAAAAAAAAAACCCAAACTATGAACAAATTCACTGTGGGCTCAGGATAAGTAGGCTGCTAAGCAGGACAGCCGAAGCAGCAAAAACAGCCAGCGGGCAGATAAAAGTTTTCAGCAGACTACATGTGACCCGCGGGCCGTAGTTTGAGGACCCCTGATCTATATAGTCGGAGGCTTTTGCATAGTCATTAAAACACAAGCCAACATCTCTCAGCTTTCCACCAAGACCCATCTGATGTTGGAAATGATAGCCACCCTGGTATGACAAACTGACATGCAAGTGATGACTTGGTAATTAGTAATGTCTGTGTCTTTGGGTCTGAAAATCTTTAGCTTGATTTTTTTCTGTGTAACAGTGGTCTCATAAAATATGTCCTTTTGTGGTTGACGAATTTCACTCAGTGCAATTTTCTCCCAGTCATGAGGTTCTTCAGAGTTGCATTATTTTTCCTTAATGATGCATAGCATTTGTGTTATCCTGGACTGTCTGGAGAAACAAAAGCAATGACCCTCAGAGATGTATAAACAAGAGGGTTCTATCAAGCCGTAGTGTTATGTCAAGAAAGCATCTCAGCCCAGTTCAACTCAAGCCAATGAGTCAGATGCTCGCCGGAGGCCTCTCCAGACTCACAGAGCTGCAGAACCCTGACAACAGGCAGTGATGTGTCTACAGGAAGCAGGGACACCCCAGGCCATTGGGTGCAGTGTCACATGGGTCCACGGGAAACCAGACAGGGCTGCGACAAGTCTCCAGGTCTGGGCCCACAGGGGGCTGCCCTGGAGGCATGCCTAGAGTCCCAGTGAGGAAGAAGGCAAAGGACTAGTGGGAGAGAAGCTTCCAATGTCTTAATGATAGCAGAGGCCACACTTCCAGGGAGGGATCATCAGGCTGTGACCAAACTCCTAGGAATTCATGATTACACTTTCAGATAGGTTCAAGTTTACACAAATTCTAGCCTGTAAAATATTCCACTGTGTGCATCAAATTTGCTTTATCCATATCCAATTGATGGGTATTTATGTTGTTGCCATATCCTTGCTATTGTCAATAGTGCTATGATGAACTGCTATATGCTATGTGCAGATATCCATTCCTGCGATGCCTCTCACTTCTTTACTGTATATACTAAGCTAGTGTCAGTTCCTTTGCTGGATCACAGGATGCTTCCATGCTCACTTTGAAGGAATACTGTCCTACTTGTCACATCAGCTATATATTCAGAGTCCCATCAGCAATATACAAGGGTTCCAATTTCTACATACTGCCCTCTAGGACTTGTTTCTATTATTTTGAACTTTTCAGTCAATGCAAGTGTAAAGTGACATCCAATTATTGTGCTCATTTGCATCGCCCAGAAAACATGTGATCATTATCTTTAAAAATTTGCTAGCTGTCTGTGAGTCTCCTTCAGTGAGCTACTTGTTTCTGTCCTGTGCCCATTTTTCAATTGGAGCGTTCATCTTTTCCTTTTGTTATAATGTTACAGGTTTCTACAGATTTCAAAGATTAATCCCTTATCTAATTTATCATTACCCAAAATATTTCCTCAGTCTGCAGGTTCTCTCTTTATGCTTTTAACGAGCTTTTTAAAAATTCACACAAGTTTGTTAGTTCTCAATTTTGTCTTCTACTGTGTGTATGTTTTTCATGATATTTGGTTGTGTGTCCATGCCTTTTATTAGGGTCCTTGAGTTTGTCCCTAGCTCCCCTATGATGATATTTATATTTCTAGGGTTTTACATTTAGGTCTTTAACTCATCTTCAGTTAGTTTTGTCAATAGGGCATAGAGGGTCTTTCCTTCTTCTGCAAATGGAAATCCAAACTTCTCAACACCATCTTCCTCATTTAAAGTGTTTCCACCCTGAACATCAGTAAAGTCTTTCCATACCTAAACAGGACCCTTTTGATACCTGCTTTGGCCCTGTATCAGGACACACATCTTTGTAATGGATTTTTGGGTTTCTTCATGTGTACTGAGATTTTCTGTTGTCTCCATGGCATCATGACATGTGCTAAAGTAGCAGTGTCACTGAGTCATCTGGAAATGGTTGATTGCATCAAAAGGTGTAGGAGATGAATAATACAAATACAAACCCCAAATCTAACAGCAGCCAGTGCTTTTCTCCCCCTTTTTTTAAACCGGGGACTCGTACAGCTCTTATCACAATCCATCCATCCATCCATGTGTCAAGCGCATTTGTACATGTGTTTCCCTCATCATGCTCAAAGCATGGGCTTTCTACATGTGCCCTTGGTATCAGCACCTCGTGTTTCCCCTACCCTTACCTTCTTCCGCAAGAACCTTATTGATAATAATTTATAAATTATTATCACTTTGTCATGTCTGACACTGTCCAATGTCTCTCTTCACCCACATCCCTATTGTCCATACCCCAGGGAAGAGGTTATATGTAGAACCTTATAATCGGTTCCCCCTTTCTACCCCACCTTCCCTCCACCCTCCTGGTATCCCACTCTCGGCACTGGTCCTAAAAAGATCATCTGTCCAGAAGTCCCTGTGTTTACAGGGACTTGCTATCTTTTGACAAGCTTTTGCTTCAGTCCAAGAAGTCAGCGAGGAGCATGTGCCCAGCAGCCCCGGAGCACTGTGGTTCAGGCTTCCATCTCCTTGCCTGAGAACACAGGGATGCTGTGGCCCAGGAGCTTCAGGGGCTCTTCTCTGAGCTCTCCCCACAGACTCAGTACACAGTGGCGAATATATAGTAGTTGGTGGCTCTCTGGTCCTGTTTGGACAGCAGTGAGCAGAGACTACATGTCAGGCTGGTGCAGTTTACTCAAGCTGTCCTTTTCACCACGGAAATCTGGCATCTTTCTAGTGCTCTTTGAGCAGTTTCTCCCCTCAGCCCTGGTAAGCAGCGGGAACTATGGGACTAGCTCCCCTTTTGTGAACATTCACAGGTAAGAGAAGAGCTCCAGGGTCCATATAGTACCTTTGTGGTAAGAAGGAGTGAGTAACCCTACCATGGTGAACTGGTTGTGTGCGAAAAAGAAATGAGTGAATCAAATATCCGTGGAGACTCTGTAGCCCCGCTCCACTTGTGGAAGTAGAGTCCTGCAGATCTTCGCCGCATCGGGGTCCTTCTTCAGCCCCTTCCTTCTGCACCGGCAGTGTGGAGAATCTGCTTTTGGCTTAGCTCCGTGGACTTAGCTTTTATCTTTTTCTTCTGAGATTCCTGGCATCTGGTTTTCCTTTCATGCCGATTCTCTCTGTACTTGTTATAGAGCGATTCTGTAGGGCATCCGGCTAAGCAGCCATCTTAAATGGAAGCCTTTACACTTTGTTTGCTTCATTTTTATTTGATCACTTGCCAGCTGCTTTTCTAAATTGATGGTTATGTCTGCTCTCTGTCGTAATAGACCATCTAATTTTCTCTGATAATCTAATAGATTTGAGAGGAGTTGAAGCAATATCCTCAAGTACAGAATCCCTTGTGCCCCAACTGTGGGTCTATCCACTGCTGCAGTGCTTCATATTTGTATGGAGATTATGTATTGTGTATCATTGGCATAATAGTCCACAAGGAGGAAACTGGCCTTTCTTCTTGCATTCCAAATTATCTGACACTAGATGTAGCAGAGAGGGCCCTGGTAATGTAGTGCATTAAGCACTGGACTGGAATCTCAAGGTCAGCGGTTTGAGATCACCAGTCACTATACAGGAGAGTGATAAGACTTTCTACTCCTGGAAAGATGTCCGGTCTTAGAAACCCACAGGGGCAATTCTACTCTGTCCTATTGGGGCAACATATACTCAATGATAGTGAGCTATAAAGAAGGCAATACAGAGGAGTAGAGAGTGGAAAGGGATTTAATAAGCACATCTATTGCTTAAATACTTAGAATGTGATGAAAATAGGATGAAATGAGGGGTGCATAGGCAGATGATAAGGCTTGAGATATATATAGGCACTACATGTAGACACAACTTATTAATATAAAAGACTTATTTGAAAAGAACTTTCTATCTACTTGAATATAAGACACAAGGGACTCACTTTAAAAGTCATGTGTTTAGCTGAGCCCCAATGGCGTTGTGGTTGTGTGCGGGACTGCGGCCCACTGGGATGGAGGTTCAATTCCAGCAGCAAGGCTGGGCCTCCTACTCCCACCACCAGAGGACAGTGTTGCCTAAAAAAAAAAGTCATGTGTTTAGCTGAGCCCCGATGGCATAGTGGTGGGACTGCGGCCCACTGGGTTGGAGGTTCAAATCTAGCAGCAAGGCTGGGCCTCCTACTCCCAACACCAGAGGGCAGTGATGTCCAACAACAACAAAAAGTCATGTGTTTAATGCAAGAAGAATTGTGCATACGTCTAAGAACCAAAATACTGCCAGCATTTAACTTTTAACAAAACATAATAAGAAAATTCTAACATGCAATTGGGCTTAAAGCTAAAGAAAGGTATTTGAGAGGTATTGAAAAGAAGTTCATCTTGCTGTTGCTCAAGTTTTCAAATAGAATGATATTGCAACCTATGTTACGCTTTCTACTCAAAATGGAGTCCCAAAGTGAGAAGTTGTGTGTTTATAGAAATGTGTCATTTATGGTGTGTGTGTGTGTGTGTGTGTGTGTGTGTCTGATTGTGTGTGTGTACAAAGGTAGGGGTTACACCTCTGAGCATGCATGTAATCATAGCTTAAAGAAAGGAGAGAAGATGTTTTGAGTTGAGATGTGATTACATGAGAGAGTGTAAGCTGTCTTGGAGAAGCTGTGACTCGGTGAGCACAAGGAAACTCTAGAACAATAAATGAAAGATTTAGATATGACCATTAAAAGTATAAAGAATGAGCTATTTATGAGAGCTGATGGGGGTTTCTGTGTCCCTAGGGGGAGGTTGGTTCTCTAGTAGAATCCAGAGAAACTTGAGTGTACTTTTAAACAAAGAAAACTATTTTAATTGGAAACTAGGCTTTGAAATTGGGCCCAGGCAAAAAGGACTATGCTTTACTTGCTAATATGATCCAAAACATTATGAAAGATTGGCATATACTCAGAGATAAAAAGGTAACTAGACACACAATTTTCACAATGCTTGTGTGTTAATGCTAATATCATGGACAATTTCTATCTTATTTTAGTATGCTAAGTAAGCATACATATATAAAAATTTTACCATTTCAGCATTTCTTAAATGATGATAAATTTTTTATTAGTTTGATTGAGCCATAATGAACATATCACACAATTCAATAGTTCAAACATATTATGACGGGTGGTACAATCATCACCACTATTGGCTTCAGAACATTTTCTTCCTTCTAGTACCTACAGGGGCTGACTCCCATGCTCTCTTTCACCACCCCCCAGTGATAATTTATACAATTATTGTCTTCATAAATCCACCATCCTGGCTTCTGTCTACAGAAAAACACGGACAACAAAGACAGGAAACAAAACCAAAAGCATCCATAAATGATCTTATAAAGCAGAGAAAGAATCCAAATCCAAGAAAAAGCAAAGGCGATTAAAATTTTAGAAGTGTCAATGAGATCTAGTGACAAGGTATGAAGTTTCAGTAAAAGTACAACTGCTACAATCCACTGTACAGCATTCCTTCTCTCATGGACGGGCTGTTCACATTCTAGTCAATGGATAGTTGGGATTTGGTGCTATTGATTTTTTTTAAATCATGTTGTTCACCTGTCACCATGAACTGTCTCCAAATGTTCCCATCACCCTTAGTAGAAGCTGAGTATTTTTTTCCTTTTTTTGATGCTCAGTATGGGAAATTAATAATTTCTTCTTCGACGTTTTCATGTAGCATCCACAAAAACCAGCACTACTTTTAAAGTTAATTTCATTACGATTTTTGTTGTTGTTGTTGTTGTCCATACCATCTTATTTGGAGGCCCAAGGAGACAATGGGGTATGACTTGGGATTTCCTTCTACAATGTGTCAGTTGAGTTGGACACTTTACTTATACCCAAAAGTATATTCAATTTCCAAGCCAGTATTATGTAGGCACCAAGGAACCTTGAGTTTGTCTCTCTCTTTCCCCACCTGATTACCCTTCTTATGGGAATGTAGTGGAATGATTTTTTTTCTCACGATTTCAGCAAGAGCAGTGCATCTCCCTTTCCTTATCATGGGATTCAGTGTCTGGGAGATAGGGGGAGGGGGGGAAGGGCACAAACTCCTTCAACATCACCACTCTTTATTTGGCTAAGACAAGGCTGAGCTTTCTTTCAAGAGGCAACTTTCTGTGGAAATAAATGTAAGAGAGTGGAAACAAAAACAGACGTTTAGAAGTGGAAGTGTTTTCAAGCACAGCCTTCTCTTTTCATCCTGCAACCCGATCTTGGCATATGCTAAAACCCACACAAATTCTACATTGTTGGTGAGAGCAGTAGGAAATGTTAGGATTTGGCATTTCTTGACTATTCTATTTTGTTACTTTGTGTTTCTTGCCCTCTTAGGAATTTGTGTTTTCCTAAAGGAAAACACAATTCAATGACTCAGTATGTAATATTAATGGACAATGGTTAAGATGTCAATGTGTTTATGTGAAAATCTTCAAAGAATCTGGCAAGGATTCTAGTAGAAAACTGTAATTTTTAGATGGGTAAAGTACATCAAAACACATTTTTAGCTTATACTGAAAGCATTTTATCAATAGTCTTTCAATATTAGACAAAATTATACAAATTCCTGCTGAGGTTGCCTTAACTAAACTTCAAAGACTAGATGAGAGAAACAATGGCCAGGGGACTTTGTCTAGGAATACTTCCTCAATCGTCCACCATGTTCTTATTTATCTGCTTATCTCCTGGACATGCACACTTGAACCAATACAGCCTGCCCAGGCCTGCATCACCCACATCATAGCTTGGGCCATTGTAATACCTATGGGTTTCATTGGTGATTTTCAGAAATAGAATCCTTCCTAGTCCATCCTCACATGGACGATCCCCTGAAATCTGCTTAGTATTGGAGCCACACACAAGCCTCCATTTATAGACAGGTGGGTGCTATTCATGGCTGGAGATCAACCCCGAATTTCCTGCCTAAATATCCTACCACTGAAGCACCAATGCCCCTCACCCTGACAAAAACTGTTACTCAATCGTCTTACCCAAATGCAGTGAGGTCATTCTCTTTCTTTCCTCCCCTTCCCCACTTCTTCCTATTTCCAGATCGCAGGAATCCCTTTATCGTGGAGGTCTGACACCTCCATGCCCTGCTTCATTCACTCCTCCTGGAAATACTGACGCCCCTTGAGCCTTGGACCACCTTTTCAAAGTCCCTTAGAGAACATTCCTTTGTAGGAGTTTATGAGCCCAGGGAACTGGGAAGTCAATCTTCACCCTTGAATGACTTCTGTGCTTTATCAGGTGCATCTGAATATGTTTTATCTCAGATATGAGGTAGAACTGTAAGTGATCCCCCTGGATGGGTTCTGAACCAGTGACTCTGGGGAATAACTGAATGACAGCCACCGCCCTCCCTGGCTCCTGTTTCAGCAGCCTCCTCTGGTTAGAAATGCACTTTGAAACTGTTGTTTAAGAATTTATCCTTTTCTAAAGCCATGGTAAGAAAGGTTATAGGAAGGGTGTCTTCAGTTTCCAATTCATCCACAGATAACAGAGGAATAGCATCATCCGAATCCAGTGACAAGCACACGTGTCCTGGTTTAGATGAGACTGTGCAACAAAGGTTCTTGCCTAAAGCTTTAGGGAACACATGGGGCTGTGGTTCTCATGATGGGCAGTTGGAGACCAACAGCAGCTGGCCTTTTTCTCCCTGAAATAGTGACAGTCTCAGAAACCCACAGGGGTTAGCAATGAGTCAGCAGTGACTCGATGGCAGTGAGTTTAGAGAAAGAAAATCTTGACCCTCTTCCTTCTTCAGAGAAGTGGAACGAAAGAAATTTATATGGGTGAGTAATTATAGCCCTGCGTCGGGCCTCCGTTCTCAACGGACAACATTCTTATCACGGCTGTATCTCTGTTGCTATCGCTGCGTGCTGTGGAGCTAGTCCCGACCCCACCATCACTACCTTATGCACAACAGAGTGAAACACCGCACAGTCAGGTGCCATCCTCACGATTGTTCCTCTAGCTGAGTCCAGTGTCACGGCCACTGTGACAATCCATCTCCCTGAGTGCCTTCCTCTTTGACACTTCCCCTCCACGTTACCAAGCATGGTATCCTTCTCAGGGACTGGCCTATCCTGACAATATGGTCAAAGTATGCAAGACGGATTCTTGTCATTTTGGTCTGTAAGGAGCACTCTGGCCTTACTCCTTCCAAGACAGATGGATTTATCATTTTAGCAGCCCACGGCATTGTCAGTATTCTGTTTCCGCATCACAATTCAAATGCATCTACTCTTCTTGGCTTCTTCATCCAATATCCAATTTTCATATGGATAATGAAGCAACGGAGACTATTCTGGCTCAAGTCAGGTGCACCTTGGTGCTCAAAATAACAACCTTGCTCTTCAATACTCTAAAGAGGTATTATGCAACAGATTTACGCAGTGCAGCTTGCCCTTTGGTCTCTAGATGGCTGTTTCCATAGGCATTGATGTGGAGCCAAGCAAGACAAACATCTTCGACAACTTCAACCTTTTCTCCACTTACCCCGGTGTTATCTCCTGGTCTAGTTGTCGAGATTTGACATGGAGTTGTAATCCATAGTGAAGGCTGCAGTCTTGAGTCTTCATCAGCAAGTGCTTCAAGTCCTCCTAGCAGTCAGAGAGCAAGGTTGTGTCACCTGCACACTGCAGATTGTTAATAAGCCTCCCTCCATTCCTGATGCCTCCTCTTCTTTAAAATCAGGAAGAAATAGTTTGTGCTTGATCTGCATGCTGAGCAAATAATTGGAGAAGCTGGACGGTATGAAGAGGAATGTGGCTGTACCCTAGTTTATAATACTCTGATATATTCTAATCTGATGTTAAGCAGAAACAAGGGAGACAGACATAAGAGGTGAGAAAGGAGGAGACCAAGGACTCCAGGGTGTACTTAGAGGTATGTCTTCATAATTTGGATGAGGAAATACCCAGTTCAGTTTTGTAACACCTTCAGTTGAAATTGCTTCAGGGGAAATTTTAGATTATCCTGAAGTAGTTTATCAAGATGATAGGTTCTTTGTCTCTTTTAAATGTCAGGGTATTGAATCATGCCTATTGATATTTACCTTCAAAAATTTGAATATGTGTGTGCAAGTTTCATTCTGATTGATTCCATTGTTTTCCAGCCTCCTGCTGAAACTGTCCATCAGTTTTCACCTGTCAGGGTACAGATAGACTATGAGAAACCTGATGGTCATTTAATCCCAGGATGTACACCAATTAGAAAATGAGTGCTTTTGCTGTTGGCTAGGAATTCCATGCATAGTTTACAAAGGAGATGCCCCAAATATTATATTCCCTAAAAAATTTCATCTGATTCATGGAAGGGCTGGGAATTTTCTAGTCAGAAAATCAATTTTCTACTAAGGCCTCACCCTAGGATTGGGCGGATCACCAGGAAGAAGAGTTCCATGAAATCAGAGAAAGGATTAAAAAGAGGAGAGAAGCAAAGCACCATCCAAACAATATAGAGTGTCCAAGAAAGCTGCTGACTTCTTTTCCACTCCGCAGTATGACCTCTCTTTCAAAGCCACTAGGATGCTCTGGTTTGGGGTCATAAACGAATCTGGTGGAGATATCTAAAAACAAAATCTTCAAAAGGGGAAATTTCCTGTGAAGTCATTGCAGTTCATGACGAGCCGACGTGTATAAGAGAACTGTGCTCTGTAGGCTTTTCTAGCTGAGCGCCTCCTCTGTTTACTGACCCAAACTCCAAACCCTCTGCCCAGGAGGTCCTGCTGGCTCACAGGGATCTTATAGGATCCAGGAGATACTAGAACCACCCTATGGATTTTTCTAGGCTATACATCTTTTCAGAAGCAAGCTATCATGTATTTCTCTGGTGAAGTGGCTGGTGGGTTTGATATGGCCACCTTCACTTACTACCAGGAACTACTATGAAAGGCTGACATCCGTTAAGTCTTTATGAAATAGATAACCCATATGATAATATAATCAGTTTAAGAGTTACTAATGTATTGCTTTTTATTGGTTGTAGTAAGAGAGACTTGTAGCAGCAAACTCTATCATCTATCTATCTATCATCATCATCATCTATCTGTCCATCCACCCACCCACCCATCCATCATCTATCATCTACTGAGAACTCTTGAAACTTGATAAGGACTCATGCTTTTTCTTTACAGATTTAACAGGAGACAACCCCACAGGTATGGAAAGGCAGCTTTATGACCCCGGTGATAGTGATTGGATAGTGATTGTTCTAGATTTTCCAGAGACAGAGGGCGGGTGGGGGAAGCAAGCAAAACTGTCCTGGGCAGCATCATACAGTGTGGAGCCGCTGGATACCTTGCTGTTGTTATTGGTGGTCTGAGCATCCTGGCAACCTTGTTTATCCACTGCTGAAGCGATAGAGCTACAGGGTGGGACTCCTTCGCCTGCACTGCCTCAAACACGATTCCATTGTGATCCAGAAGATTTTCTGTGGCTCGTTTTTCTGAAGTAGATCGCCAGACCTTTCTTCCTAGTCTGTCTTAGCCTGAGAACTCTCCTGAAACCTCTTCACCACTCAGGTCACTGCTGGCATTTTAATAGCTCTCAGTAGCACAGTAGCACAGCAATGACTGTGGTATGAAAAACTGACAGGTGGTTGTCCTTCTTGGCAGGAAGTGCATTCCTTATCCTCCTGGCACCCACTACCCCAGGTTTCCAGATCTGTCCACCCATGCCAGCTCCGGAAGGTTCTGAGAGGCAGGATGGGTTCTGTCCGGCGTTCAGGAGTCATTAAATAGTTAACATCAGGGGACCAGCGCTGGTGGTGGCCCTCAGTTAACCAAGAACTGAAGCATTAGACTGGGGTAAGGGACCCTTTGGTTCTCCTGCGAGGGCGGCTGGGCTCCAGCCTTCTGAAGCTGCCAGTTGCCAAATGAAATCTGAAACCCAGGGCTGCATCTGAGGGTTGGCCAGCTCAGTTGTTGCAGCCTCTTGTACTGTATATTTACACATTCGCACACAATCACTCTTTCTAACTTCTGGGGCTCCTCTTTGCGCAACTGCTAGGATTTCTCAAGTGCATGTGGCAACTCTGCCGGGCTCAGGGTGGAAGCCTGCGGGGCTCTGGAGAGATCCGGAGGTGAGCTGAGCTGTCAAGGCGGCCAAGGGACCCGGTGAGGCACCGGCGCGGGTGGCCAGGGGATCAACCGCAACTTTCCACTGCAGCCGGCCCCAGTTTCCTCCGAAACTACCTCCGCGGAGCCGTCAAGTGCATGGGGCTCCAGACTTCCCCTTGGCGTGGGGAGTGAAGGAGTCCGCCCACAACCACCCCCAGCCTACCCCCTCCTCCCCCTCACCCCGGCCCCCCTTGCGTTTCTTCTGGGAGCCTGATTCTTTGAAACCGCTGCCGCCCCACGTCTGTCCATCAGAAGGTGCGCTCCAACGAGGGTAGGTGACACCGCCACGGGGGTGGGGGTGGGGGGAGGTTACACTGGGGCGGCCCAGGGAGGGTCTGTCGGTCCAGCACAGCCTTGCGTGGCCACTGTCTGCAGGCTCAGCTGCCTGTGTGCCACCAGGGACCAGGCTGCGGGGGACAGTAACAGGATTCCAAATCTGGCGCTATGTGAGTATGTTGGCGTGTGTGTGTGTGTGTGTGTGTGTGTGTGTGTGTGTGTGTGTGTGTGTATGTTTCCTCCAACTGGGAAACAATGCCCTTTTTTTCTAAAAGGAGAATAGAGCAAGCTGGTAGCCTGTTTCTGGGTTTAACAAATAGATGGGATTAAGAAGAGCTTTGTGATACTCCGTTCTCTCTTGGACTTTTTTCCTCTCTCCCCCCCTCCCCGCCCCCTTCTATGTCCACTCAAATCTTTGGAGTTTCCCAGCTAACAAGCACATAGAAGTCAGTATTCCCAATGAGCACTTTTACAGAAACACAAAGAATTTAAGGAAGCTTTGGTGGATTTCAAGTTACCTGAAGGTTTTGTCTAGAATTTTTTTTTTTAAGAGAGAAGAAAAGCTCCAAATCTAAGTTTTCGAGGAAATAACCCTCCTTTCTTGCGGTTAAACCTGTTTTTAAAGAACAGCAACAGCAACAACAAAATAGCCTGATGTTTCATTTCTCTTATACTTGCCCCTATGGAAGGGGGATAATGTTCCCCCGGATGCCTCAGAGGTGTTAGATTTTCAGTAACAACTCATATGGGGAACCCAGACACCCTACAAAACATCTATTTTAGTTTGCTTGAATTAAACAGGATCCCCAAGCAATCCTATTTCATTTTATTTTTAGCCTGTCAAGTTAGCTTCCTTTCTTCTCTTTCTATAAAGTTTAGAAAAATTAACCTGTGTTGGTGATTTGAAATAGAAATGTTACGAGGAGTTGGGTTATTCTTTCGTGAGATACCATCTATATTCGTCGTCTCTACTGAGTAAAATGAATTCATCAACATCCAGATGTCTCTGCTGTAGCATCCAGTCCTTTCCAGAGAAGAAGATGGGCAGGCAGGTTAAATGTAAACAAGCTGGCCCCTGATTCTAATTAGAACTCGAAACCAACCCTTCAGGCAAAAATGGATTTGAGTATTGAACTAGGCAACATCAACTGTATATCACATATGGAATTAATATATTTTTAAAAATTCAGGAAATAAGTTTAAGGCCATAGTAGACTTGTTAAGATCTTGGCTCCCATCTTTTAAATGTCTTAATACTTCCTCTTTTCTGAGATATTTCAACTTCTAAGTGAGCTCAATAACAAATTTCCCCCTTTCATGTTTTCTGAGTAGCTGCCCTTCACGTAGCAAGTCAGGGAACCTCTTCTCTCTAGAGCCAGTACTGGGTTGTCAGAAATACACCTTAGATTCCTTGGAAGACTGACTGAAATATTGGTACAACTTTAAAATGAATAACCTTCTTCTACCACTTAGAGGACACATGTTCTTGGTGGAAGGCTTTTAAAGGGGAATAAGGGATAAACTAGGCTTTTTTTTTTTCCAAATCTGAAATTTAGTTTGAGGGATGTGGAAGGAATGTGCATGCCGTAAGAATAACAGGCAGGGGAATCTATAATTCCTCCCACAGGTGACAGATCCTTGCAACTCCTGAAACTCCGCTGTCCTTTTGTGTTTCCTTGACTTTACTTAATCTCTAGTTTTGGCTTTGCGATGGGCAATTCCCTATAGTTATGCTTTTTGGGGGCTGAATGTATGATAAATCTTAACTCCTGTTGAAATACAGACTGGATAGTCATTGGAAAAGACATTTTCTAGAGAGAAAGAGAAAAGGAATAAAAACTGCTGCAGAAAAAAAATGACAATGAACTTTTTCAGAGGTGATCATAGGTTTGAGTGTGGAAGTGTTCCTGGTTGAAATCCACAGAGCAACCCTGTGGGCTTTGCTTGGCAATAGTAGTGAAGGGCAGAGCTTCCAAGTCTTCCTCGGTCATGGTATCACTCAGCATGTGATCTTAGACTCTCCAGGGTGGAGTGTGAGGGTTAAGTGAGAGGAGGTGGGGGGTGGGGTGGGGTGGGGGGTGGGGGGGAAGCATGAGAAAACGAGGAATGTGTAGCAGGTGGTAATGAATGGTTTGCATCTGATTCCTCTGCTGTTTTAGCCAAAGCTTGTGTGATGTTTACCAGCAGTGCTCTTGCTAGACCTTGTGGGCCCTACTGGCCAATTGAATTGTGTTTTCTTTCTGGTTATAACTATATTCGGATGGTTTCTCATTGCTGAAAGGGCACCATGCAACTGGCAGAGCCCAGATCATGCCTTTAGTTCCCGCTCTTAGTTTCTGCTGACCTCTCACATGCCTTGTTACCTGGCTGGTCTGCAGGTCTAACACACTTGGCTGCCAGCCCAAAGATGGAACGTTCCAGTTCACCATTGTTGCCACCTCTGAAGAAAAGCCTGGTGATCCACTTCTGAGAAACTCATCCTTGGAAATCCTATGTAGTTTTTCTCTGACACATGTGGGCACTTCATAAGTTGCAATCAACAGGGTGGCACCTGGTAGCAAAATCTCCTTGACCTGTAAGTTTTTGACAGTGGATTTCTTTGGTTTGTTTGACCAGTGATTACAGGTTTGTGTCCCATAAGTTAGGCTTATGTTACGGGCTCATGTGCATTCTGCCTTTCCACCTTGTTCCCATTTCAGTAAGGATGAATGCTTTGGTTGAAGATGTGGAGGTTGGTACAGCATCAGCCTGAAGTCCAGTAAAAATTGGCCAGATGTGGGTGTAGAGAAGATTGACAGTAGCAAAATCTGAGGGATCCACATTATCCTGAGGGGAGAAGGAAGGATAGAGTGCCAAAAAAAAAAAAAAAAAAGGCCTGTTTTCTCTTAAAGCTCTGCCCTAAGGATTGCGATTTCTCCCAGAGGGTGAAGGGTATTTAAAATTAAAATAGTAAATAATCAACTTGATAATGAACATAATGCTCGACATGTGAAGAGGCCGAGCCTCAGTTTGCTGACCCGTCTGTCTTTGTTAGATGAATTCAAACTTTACAAGTTTCTGCTGGTTTCAGCGGCTAAGTGAAAGCACATTTGGCTGTGGAAGGAGTACTATGGTGAAGAGCCCCAGAAGATTCCGTTTTTGGAGATTATGATGCACATGTGTGCTCTACATATTGTGATGCCTTTGCCGTAATTAGTTTCACTCAGTGCTGAGTGTGTCAGTCTCGTTCTTAAACCTTTGATGGATCTCTGTGGGGCGCAATGTGAATTCTGAACTCTTTAGAAACACAAATGTTCTCTGGAAACCTTTCTGTTCAGCCTCCTCTTTTTACCCGGGATCTTTCCGTGTTCACGTGTCTGAGTCCTGGCTTGTGAGTTCTGTCTGGAAACCCATCATGAATTTTCTTGGCCTACTTCAAATGGAACTTCCTTTGAGGAGAATGATCTGATTTCCTTGTAGGAAGAATCAATCATATCTAGTTTTAGAGAACTTTAAATATACCTTGGATATTTCTTTTTACATGTCTCTTCTACTCACTGCTCTGACCCCCTCCATGGAGATATTTTTAGCGGAGTTGAGGGTAGGTGGATTTGGGAGATGGGCTGAATTCAAGTGCTTCTTGCAGTATCTGACACGTCGCAGATACTTGCTAGTGTTTCCTGAATAAAGGAGTAAGCAAATTGACGAATGGATATGTGATTGTTGTTAGCTTCCATTGAGTTCGCATCCCTGATTCATGATGAGCTGCTGCCCAACTGGATGGTTCTGTCACCGGCTGACTTTGGAAGTAGATCTTTTCCTTGCGCACCTCAGTCTGGAAGTATGGGTGAAGCCTGTGGTCTCTCACAGCAAACCCAAGTCTCCCTTGACAGACGGGTGGTTGCTGTGCATGTGCCTGGGAATTGAATCCACATCTCGTGCATGGAAGGCAAGAATTCAATCATTGGGCCACCACTGTTTCCCCGTCCAACCCCCAGCCCCCCAAAATGTACTGGTGGATACAAGTTTATTCAGATAAGTGTATCTCAAAAGCCATTTAGAAAATATGTCTATTTGGATTCAGAACTCATTTCTAAAAATAACATTACCAAAGATAAGTTATTTTCCAAACCAGCCCATATGCATCAATTTAATTCATACAATACATGGATTATTGTGCTTTCACATCTCTAGTAAAGACAAAATAAAAACTGCTGTGATATCAACTTTTATTTTGAAAATTTTGAAAAAAAGCTTTCATGTAAAGATAATAGAAATGATTAAAATAGGTGCACGCTTTCTTTTTGAAATTTAAAATATATATTGTACTATAAAATGTGTAATCCCAATGGGAGGTTTTTAATTTGTCTTTTGAAGACTAATAACAGAATTGAATTTGGAAACACTCTTGCCTGTGGGTGGGGAATGGTCTTAATTAATCAAACAAAATAAAAATACTAATTTTGACTATTTGAGAATTCTCATGAGCGCTAGGGCTGGAGGGAAATCTGATTTCATTAAAGAACATGGAGGTGTGTAGAGCAGAGGCAATTCAGAGGCTCTTTCTTTCATGCTCCTGAGTCCTTCATTATATAGACTTTCTTTTCATCTCACTTCAATACTTAAGGGTATAGAGTGCTCCTTCCTGAGAAATGTGGTGTGGGCCACAGATATTTTTTCTGTTTAATATTAGATTCCATGTGGTACAAAGTAAGACTGAGCTCACTAATTAGTTTCATAGGAATGTTATTTTTACCACTTGCCTGTCCACCATTTAGGAAGTAGGTCATTTCTCAATCAAGAATGCATAGCTGTGTTGTCGGCAGTCACCAGGAACCTTAAACTCCATGTTTCCCTCTTCAGGGCCTCTCACATGGCTGGAAGAGTTTTTCGTTGATATTGAAATAATTGTCCAACCAATTATTCTTCTAATTTTCCAATGCTTTATATATTTTAAATTGACCAATGAGAAATTTGCCTTCTCTAATGATATCGCAGTCTCTAAACCAAAACCCCTCTGTTACCCAGTTGGTCCCGACTCACAGCAGCCCTGTAGAGGGTGTCCTAGACTGCACATCATTAAGGAAACAGATATTGTCATCTTTCTCCTGGGATGCTGCTGGGGGGTTTCGATTGCCCACTTTGTGTTTAGCATCTATAGTCAGAGCAGAGTTAGAGTGCTCAGCTACTCACCAAAAGTTTGGAGCAAAAGGCTTGATAATTTGTTGCTGATAATTATCCATTGAAAATACTTCAGAGTACAGTTGTACTAGGCCATTTTCTTTCTTTTTAATTTTTAATTATTTAGTGGGAGCTCTTACAGATATCCTAAATATCTATAGTTCAGTCACATCAAACAGTATTGTACAAGTGCTTCCACAATCATTTTCAATACATCATCTTGAGTCCATCCAGTGGGGTTATACAGTGATCAGATCCCACTTCCACCCCCTTTCCTGTACCTGCAGGGAACTATTACTCTTGTGACTGATTCTGAATGGTTATTCTGAAGGTTATGAGGGGGAAACATCTATTTTGGCTTTTATTTAACAAATGATATTATATACAAATGAGCATATTCAAATCGTTCTTGGTTGATGAGGTAAAACAAATGAAAACTATAATATTAAGGGGAGGAAGTACTGAAGAACCACAGGATAGTTAAAGGTTTCATCAATGCTGCACCACATCCTGGATTTTTCATCCCTTCTGTGTGACTCTTCAGAGAAGAACTGTCCAATTGTATTTGTATTACAGATAGGTTTGGGTCTCCACTACATGCATGCCCATTTACAACAATTTAGTTTCTTGTCTTTGAATCTCTGAAAGCTCTTCCCATTAATGCCTCATGATTACACAGTTTGATGTGCTTCTTCCATGTGGGCTTTGTTGCTTCCCTGCTAGAGGGTCGTTTGTTTAAGACCCCATAAGCTAAATCTTTTAATAGTTGGGTACCATAGCTTTCTTCACATTTGCTTATGTGCTCATTTTGTCTTCAGCAATCATGGCAGGGAGGTGAGTATCATACAATGCCACATTATTAGGAAAAAAGTTCTTAAACTGAGGTATGATCTAAGTAGTGGTCCAAAGCTCATCAGCTTTCTTATTGCATTTGCATATATATAAACAAATTCACATATATTTTATATAATTATTCCTCTTTCTTCCTACCCCACTTGTATGGCTTCCTGACACCAACCTCTCAATAATTCCTATCAGATACAATTTAATTGATTAAACTGAACTGGAAAAGCTACACCCTTCTCACCATCAATTTTAGAACCCTTACTTTTACCCTATACCCATCATTGTTGGCTCCCCACTCACCTTCCTCCCTCTCATGGCCCCAAGGAATCCTCAGAGCAATCACTCGCCCTATAAGATTGCTTATCTTTCCTATCTTATATTGATAAACACCAAAAAAGAATAAATAACAAACAAATCAATCAACATACAGATAGTCAAGGATAACAGGAATCCTAACATAGAAAAATGGGCATCTCTCTGTTAAAAAGATGGATGGTTATAAGCCATCAATCCAGTCCCCCTTTCTTCCACAGGTGCATGTCCCAGGTCCCACTTACCTAATAACTCAAATACCCTTTCTGAGACACTTTTGGATGGGTTCAAACCTCTTAATTTTGGTTGATATAATGTGGCATAGATTCAAGGATCATTGATTTTAATAGCATCACCCCACATTGTAGTTAAAATGTGTTCTAAAAAGTATGCTTCCATATGACAGTCTTAATTTGACTGAGTCAATTATAAAATATGACAATAATATGTGCAGAAGGGTCTATATGATAAATTTACATTTCTCTTTTTCTTTAAACCTAGGATTTTGAGAAGTATCTCTTTTTGATTAACTTGTATTCTTTCTTTTGTGTGAAGAAGAAAAAGGACCGAAAAAATCACTGCCGGTGATTCCCTGCTGACTCAGCCACCCTATAGCAGAGAGGAGAACTGCCTCTGTCAGTTTCTGCTGCCGTAACTCTCTAAGGGAGAAGAAAGCCCTGTCTCTCTCCTGTGGGGCAGCTTGTGGTTTCAAACTGCTGGCCTTGAAGTATGAAGCCCAACGCTTCACCACTTAGAAATCATCTTGCTTCTTATTGTGACTAGTGACACAGGAGACTCAGAAATAAATACGACAACCACACGTACCATAGTCGATATATCTTTGGTGGAAATAGAGCAAAGAAGTTACGTATAGGGCTACAGTTATAGGCATATGCCTATGTAAACATATTAATTTAAAATGAAAGGTATAGAAGCCAATGTACATATATTTATAAGTATTAAGAGAGCAGACAGTCTTTGGACCACCTCTCAAGGCCTCCCTGAACACAAGAACATTTTGTTTTTAATAACCTGGCAATCTTTGATACTTACCTTCCTGACACAATCACTGAGGACAAAATGGGTCCATAAGCAAACATGGTGGAGAAAGTGGATGGTGTCCTACTGTCAAAAGATATAACTTCTGGGGTCATAAAGGATTGAAGTTAAACAAGTAGTCCTCTAGTAGGGAAGCAAATAAGCCCACATGGAAGAAGCATATAGCCAGTGTGATCATGAGGTGTTGATGAGGTCAAGTATCAGAAAATTCAAAACACTCCATTTTATCAATGCAAGAGAGGGAAGGTGGAGTGGAGACCCAAAGACCATCTGTAAACAATTGGACATCCCCCCGCAGATGGCTACAAGAAAGGGCATTTCATCCAGGGGATAGTACAGCAACAAAACGCACATCATTCCTCTAGTTCTTGAATGCTTCCTGCCTCCTACTGCCTCACCCAGTTCTACCTTACAAATCTGGCTAGATCAGAGTACACACATATTGGTAGAGCTAGGTGCTTTCAACCCATGGGAATCAGGACAGATAAGTCCCTCAGAAAGAGTGGGAGTAGCGATAAAATGAGGGTGAGGGGAAGAGTGGGAGCAGTGAGGAAGGGGGAGAAAAGGGCAATCCTTCACAAGGTTGGATATATAGCTCACCCTCCAGGAGGGCAAATAACAGAATGTGGGTGAAGGGTGACAACGGTCAGTGTAGGACACAAAATAACAACAACCATGTATAATTAATCAAGGATTCATGAGGATGGCAGAGTGGGGAAGGTGGGGGAGGGGAAGAAAAGCTAATATTAAGAGCTTACATAGAAAGAAAATGTTTTGAAAATGTTGGTGACAAAATATGTACAAGTGTGCTTAAAACAATTGAATGATGAATTCTCATAAAAATTATAAGCACCCAATAAAATTATATATGTATATATTTTTCTTTTGAAATAATTTGCATCCTTGTTTCCTTTAATGAATGTACCTATCATAACCTTCATGCAAGCTAACTCAAATTCACTTCTTTCTTCTTTTCCTTAGTTTTTAAATATTTCTAAACTTAACCCTGCAGCTTTTGAATTTGTTACTATTTTTCCAGATCATTTTTTTTGGGGGGGCATCACTCCCTCTGGTGGTTGTGGGTGCCACCCAGTGCTGCTCCTGAGAACCGCCGCTGGATTTGAACTGCCAAGCCTGCGGGCTGCAGTTCTGCACTCAACCACTTATGCCACCAGGGCTCAGCACCAATTTTTCCAGATAATTTTATTGGCCTTTGACATCGTCTTTATATTATTTTTATGCACCCTGACAGATAACATGGTGGAGAAAGTGGATGGTGTCCTACTGTTTCATTTCTTGAAAACCATGGGAGAATATTTTCTGACTAACTTAGAACATGCATATGGAGGGCCAAACATTTCATGTCTGTACAGTATATATGACATAGATACACAGAAGCATTCTCTTGGGCTCAATACTGGAGGGAAAATATTTTTCACAAAAAGCAGATAATAAATACTATCAATAAACTGAGATTTGAGGATGTGTCATCTACTGTTTTCTAGCCATTAGTTTGAGTCTTCATAAAACAAAGTAAGTTTTCAAATTTTGCAGGTTACTCACATTTTCCCCTGTGATTTGTTTCCTCTGAATCCCACAAACCATCACCATGGTAATACCCACAATGTCTTAAGAACTTGCAGAACACTTCAAGAAATGACTTCAGATTCATTCCTTCTAATTATACTAACAACCCTTCAGATATTTCTCTCCCCAGTATATGGGGGTCTTTGTATTCAGAGAGATTATTGTAACTGAGAAGAGTCTGGTATCAGAGTCAAAACCAGGTCTTCCAAACTCCTAATATCATGTTGATGGCAAAATATGTACAAGTGTGCTGAAAAAAATTGAATGATGGATTCTCATGCCATTTAGTATGCAACCTCTTTCAGTGCTTTTCCCAATAGCTATTAATCTCAGAAATGCCATCTGTGCATTTTCCAGATTTGACATGTGGTAAAGACCTACGTCTCAAGATGACTTCCTGGGAACAGACCTTGATCTTGTCTTTCAGTCTCTTAGAGGACAGCATGCTTGTGCTGATGAGTTTGAGGCCCTTGGTATGGAACACCACTGTCAAGAGTTTCATTGGGAGGGGGAAGCAGTTACCATAATCTATAACACTTTATAGAGAGCTGCTTGACAGCATTCCATTGTTGGTGAGAAGAAAGCAAAACAGTTCTAGGGACATACTGTTATTTTGATGATAGGTGTAGGGGAAGGTAAGACAGGTGGTGGTTCTCAGTCTTAAGAGTAAAGACCTCCTTTTTTTTCTTTCAGTTGAGTCGGAGAAAGGGAGAGAAATCGAGGTAGTCATGGGAGTAGTCACTGAATACACAGAAAAGAAGCGATCAGTAGGAAAAGGTAGAGCTAGGCTATTTTTCTCAGGTAAAGGGTATGTATCAGAAGTCCTTCATTTCTAGTAGCTCAGTACCTGGAGAAGAGAATTCTGACTTGACAAGGAGTCAATCTTCATCATTTCATTGTGTGCCTGATAACTGGTTTTAAAATGTATTATATAATAGAATTTCTGACAAGAGCAGATGATTCCAGAGGACCAGCAGAGACCAAAAAGTCTGATGTCATCTTGTTGCTATATATTGGTGCAGGATTTCGCCATATGAAGATGGCTTTCAAAGACACTTTGGTGTTACATTCCATCATGGCTTAAGTGTGATTGTGAAATAAGCCAACCCCAAACCAAAATCATTGTCAAGGAGTCAAGTTGTACAAGGAAAGATGTGGGAAAGGTAGAAGCAAGGCCACAAGATAGCAATTATTAGAAGACATGGAATCAGGATTAAAGGTACATTTAGAGATAGCATAGCATGGTATGGCAGTTAAGAATTCAGTCTACTGCTAATCATATTGGTGCTGTTGGAAGGTGCCATGAGATTGGTCCTGACTCATCATGACCATCCACAACAGAATGAAATCACTCAGCAGTTGTATATAAGCAATAGATGGCCTGTTTCACAGTCAGATCTAATCTCCTTTTGGTTGATGCTATCGAGTTTCTCCGTCCTCTCTTTGCATATTTTCTGTCATTGAGTCAATGGTGACTCAGATTGAACCCCTATCGGTTCCTGAGACTTTCACTGTTCACCAGAGTAGAAAGTCCAGTCTTGCAGTTTTTCTCCCTAGGGATTGCTAGTGGTTTTGATTTGATTCATGTGCATTCCATCTGTCACAGTCTATTTTTTTTTACTCATAAGAAGATTTTAATTTGAGACAAAGATTTTCCATTCATAAAATAAGAAAAAGATGCTACATGACAAAGTAATACTAAGCAAACCAGAGGAGATGAAAATGATGCACCCTCTGTGGTCTGCATGTGGCACCCTCTGTCATCGACCTTCTGTCGATGTTCAGTGCCATCCAGTCATGGCCAACTCATAGACCCCATGTACTCCTGAACAAACACCTGCAGCTGTGGGCCATCCACACGATTGTTAAATAGAAGGCCATCACTTCAGCCAGTGTCAGTTCATTTTGTAAAGGAGCTTTCTCTGTTGTGTTACTCCTGTCCTTTGCCAAGAGTGGTGTTCTTTTCCAAGGACCGCTCTCTTCTGGTAACATGTTCAAAGTATATGAGACAAAATTTCACCATCCTTGCTTCTAAGGGGCATTCTGGCTATACTTCTTCTAAGATGGGCTTGCTTGTTCTCTTGGCAAGCCATAAGACTTTCATTATTTTTTAACAGTATCACAATTCAAATGCCTTGGTTCTCCTTTGCTCTTCTTTATTCAATGTCCAACTTTTACATGCATATGAGATGAAAATGAACTGGGTCAGACATGCCTTCATCTTCAGAGTAGCATCTTTCCTTCTTAATGCTTTAAAGGGATCCCATTTTAAAAGTCACTTAATTGGGATCTCATACAACTCTTTATAATTTATATATAAATCATTTTATTGAGGGCACATACAACCCCCATGACGATCAATACATATATCAATTGTATGCAGGTCACATTTGCACACTTGTTGCTATCATTAATCTCAAAGTATCCTTGCTCTTTGGCCCCTAGTACCAGTTCCTCATATTTCCCTTCCCTCCCCCACGCTCTTCCCCATGAACCTTTAATAATTTACAAATAGTTGTTACTTTTTCATATCGTACACTGTTCAGAGTGTCCCTTCACTCACTTTCCTCTTGTCCACACACCAAAGAGGAGATTATATGTAGATCCCTGAAATTGGTTCCCTCTTTCTATTCCACCATCCCTCTAGTCTATTTTTATAGCCATAATTTATATTGTTCAGAGAAAATATTTTGAATGAAGAATCTGCTGGTCTTGCAAAATTCTATCACATGATCGTCAGCTTAGCTTTTATCACCAAGGCTATATTTTTTTCCTTTATCATTGTTTCAGACTTCTTCTTCCAATGACCAGTGATTATCAGTGCATACTGATTGCATGCCTAATCAATTTCAGACTGAAAATGTTTGTCGAGTTCTTTAATTTCTTCATCACCAGCTTTAGTGGTTGATGCATACATTTGAATAATAGTTGTATTAACTGGATTTTTTGTAGGTGTATAGATATTATACCATCATTGACAACACTGCACTTAAAGACAAACCTTGAAATGTCCTTTGGGATGATGACGGCAACATTTTCCCCCTTGACTTTGTCACTGTTAGCCTAGTAAACTAAAGCTGAGTCAGACTCAACTTCATCAACAGCAGAGAGAGCATGGTAACTTATTGATGCTTGGAACATTGATCTTTGTGTCTTCACGTGCATTTGTCATTCTTTCCAAATTTCCATTCTTTATTCCTTATGTATTCCCATTATGGATGGGTGTTGACAGCTGTTACTTTTCATTTTGAATTCTGCCCCAGCAGCAAATGAAGATCCCGGAGTTTTTCATCAGCTCCTGTCATCAGGTATACTCTCCTTCAAGTGAGAAACTCTTCACCAGTACTTTGAGTGCTTTGCAACCCAAAGGGCTCATCTTCCAGCATTATATCAGAGAGTGTTCCACCCCTAGATTTAAGGGAGATAGTGGACAATCCCTAAGAAGTGGGCAGCCTGTTCCTTCTTTATTTTCTATTCTTATTATGGAAGTTGTTCTCCATGGATGATCTGGCTAGTATCTGAAAAACTGGTGCCATGGTCTCTAACATCACAGCAATGAGAAAGCTACCTCAGTATTGGAAACTGACAGACAAGGAATGATATCTAATATGTCTAAAAATAGATAACAATTATGGAGGCCTCTCTATGTGCTAGTTGTGCCAAGCACTTGTCATGGGTTATCTCATTTAATCCTTACAGATAAAAAAATCCTATTATTATCCCTCCTTTAGAAATGGAAAAATATCACAGGAGGGGGTTTAAGAACTTGCCCAAATGACCTATCCCACATGTTATGGATCTGGGAGTAAAACCTAAACTATCTCATTTCAAAGAAGCAAGTTTTACCATTGTACCCTGGAATGAGACCTGTGTTCAAACCTGCCTTTGAGATGTACATGCCTCATGGCTTTTAGCAGTGTGTTAATTTCCTTGAGCCTTTCAGAGGGTTTCTTCTCTCAAAAAATAGACATTTAGCTATACTGACTTCATGAATTTATTACTATAATAAAGTGAATAATGAATAGAAAGAGTCGGACAGTATTCTGAAAGCAATGTTGTTGCCAGATGCCGTAGAGCTGGCTCTGACCCATGGAGCCCCGATGCACAACAGAAGGAACCTCTGCAAGTTCCTGCACCATGCCCACCATTGTTCCTGTGCCTGAGCCCATTGAGGAAGCCTCTCTTTCATTCCATCTCATTGAGGGCTTCCCCCTGTATTCCTGCCCCTCCACTTTACCAAACATGATGTTCTTCGCCAGGGATTGGTCTCGCCTGACAAGATGTACTAAGTATATAAAATGAAGTCTTATCCTCCTTGTCTCTAAGGGGCACTCTGGCCTTAATTCCTTCAATACACCTCAGCTTATTCTTTTAGCTAGTCCATGGTACTTTCAATATTCTTCTTCTTCTTAAGCTAAATGATGTACATGGGAGACTTGAACAATATTTTTTCAAGTTATGATCCTCAGTGGTCATTAATTAAATATAGTGGCTCAAAAGAAATAATTGTGAATGAAAAGGAAGAGACATCAAAGGATGGGATAGAGTCGGAAAAAAACAGGTTAAAGTTAAAATAGATTCATTTCATTTTAAGGATGTATGTGTGTACATACACACTTCTTACTCAGTGGATGACAATGAAACCTGTACATCTTATAGTCGGTCACTGTCAAGAGAGTATTAAAATATCCTTTAGATATTTTCAAAGTAGTCCAAACAACCAATGTTAATTTTATCTGGGTTTTTTTGGTTCCATTCAAATCCACTGCAATCTAGTTGGCCCCCAGTCAGGCCAGCCCCCTGTTCTTCAGCATGGAGCTGCACTTCACGGCTGTCCTCTTATGGAAGAGGAGCCCTGGCAGGGTAGCAGTTCCATATAGGCTGCTAACTGCAAGGCAAGCAGCTTGAAAGCACCAGCCACTGCTCAGAAGACCGATGAGGCATTCTACTCCTAGAGTTGCCGTCTCTGAAAAGTGGTTGGTATTAGTTGATAAGGACTCACTGGCAGAGTTTTGTTTTGTTTAGGGGTGATGCTGATGAGTTAATGGAACTAGATTATCAGAGGCTCTTTCCAGCGTGTCACTGGGTTAATCAGAGTCAAACGTCTTCCAGTGAGTAGTCAAGCACACGCTGTTGGCACTGTATAGCCTCTTGAGTCTCATTCAAGAGCTACTTGAAAGTAAATTGTTGGGATGGGGTACTGACTGTATATTGTGTTTTGACAAGCCTCCAGCATGATCTTGATGTATGCTCACGTGTGAATCAAAGTTAGTATACAAAAGTGACACTTGACAATCATAGTCAAAAGGTACATATATAACTTACTTTATACACACATATAACAAGAGGGTCCATATAACTTACTGTGTTAGTTTGGGTAGTCAGGAGAAACAAATTCTCAGACACTCATATGTGTCTCAGAAAGAGGTTTATATACAAGAGCAATTAAACATTGAGAAAACATCCCAGCCCAGTTCAGTATAAGTCTGATATTATCCCATATGTCTGATACCAATCCATAAGTCCTCTTCAGACTCACGAAGCACACGCAAGGACACCAGGCCATTCACCCACCAGGCCAGTGGGTATAAAGTCTTGTGTATTTACTGAATGTAGAAGTATCTCAGTGTTGGCAGGGGTCTCCCATGGCGCCTCCAGTTTCCCAGGCTCAGGGTCTATCAGCATACTGTTATGTGTCTTGTCAGCTGCAACCACTCTCAGGGAGCAAATGGAGAGATAGTGTCACTTGCCTTCAAGAAGGAATTACATTTCCAAGAACCCTCAGGGGAAGGCCACAGAGATAGCCAGTTTCATTGGCTGTCTCCAAATTAACAGGATAGACTCCACCCCTATGCTCTTAGTCTACAAATTGACACCAGATTAGGTGACCGATTGCCACACTTAACTTTAAATATGAGTTGTATGCTGGTATGATATTCACTGAAGGTTTAAGTTCTTATAAAAATGCTATTAGCTGTTTCTATGACTTCATTTTTTACAGTTTATTTCTACTTCTCTCTGCTGCTTGCTCCCAGCGCAAGTTGGGGGTATGTCCCATAGGAGTCAATTCATTGATCTGCAGGAGGACAATGAGTGGTTGGATGCCGGACTTTCTCCTAGAGCAGCATGAGAAAAAAGCTTCACATCCTGTTGATTAGCCCTGGGCATCTTAGATTATATTCAATTTGAAACATTTTAATGACAATAGTACAGATGTCAGAACAGTTGTAACATTCAGAATTCAATTAAGACCTCATTGAACACACATACACACACACTCCATAGTATACTAATTAAATAATTTGTTTTGAAAAAAGTACATACATATGGACAGGAGACTGACAATATAGTTCACACAATATGAATACTAATTTTGAACTGAAATATTTTTGATGAAAACGAAAGTGGTAAAAGTCTTATGGGAGGATTTTTTTCTCAAAGAAAACCAAGAATGTGTCATATATGTATATATACACATAGATGGCATTCATTTTTAGAGAACTGATGGTACATTATTGACCTGTATCAAAGAAGAAAAAGTTGAACTCTGTTATGAATGAAGGGCAATGAGTCTTACTGGAAAATACTAACATTTCAATACGAGCAGCACTAAATGAAAATCCAAAGCCTTCAATCAGTCAAGCATATAGACCAGAGTCTATGTTCATAGGAACAAAAGCAAGGTAAGGGATGAAAGATTGACGAAATAACAGCTGGGTCAGCTGGAAACCCTTTGAAATGTATCAGTAGGCCATTGGCTAGAGGGAGTTACTTCGGGGATGAGTGGTGCCAGCTGTTTGTAGTATACGTGATCATAGTCACGAACACTTATTTTGTGGAATCAAATTGTTTAAATCATGATACATTCTACCCAAATGGTTTGTGTCTTGACTTATTGTTTGCTGAGACTGTCTGTTGGCCCCATCATCCTTACATCTAATAGTCGTGTGCCTCTAGTTGGAAACGTTTCCTTCTTCTGATCAGGACTTCGCTAGAGGTCAGGCATCACCTGTAAGACAGTGGCATTTGTTCTCCAGGACTTTGTTAATTTGACGAGCTTTGGTTTTAAAATTATGGGTTTTTTTTGTTTTGTTCTGGTTTTGTATTTTCCCTGAGGTAAGAGGATTCATCTTCAGGATGAGTAGGTTTTATAGGGACCATCTTAATGGACAATATAGAGATGTTTAAACAACACAATCACTGGTAAAAGCCCATTAAACCAGCAACAGGTTTAGGTAGAGGGTCACATGGTCTTGGAGTACACCTTTTCATGTAGGCAATGGGTTCAACTATTAAATTCATAGAAATGAGGAAGAATGTAAAGATTTCAAAAAAAGTAGAAATTTATTTTCACCATTCATTACAAGAGAAAAACGAATGAATTTTCATCTCATTTAAGGAAGGAATAAAGTCTTAATGTAAGATACTTCATAGTGTATATGATTTTCATAGCCAGTAGAAACCAAATGACAGAGAGAGTACTGCTAGCACTACTGTCAGGAATAGCCAAATCCCAAGCACATGGGCGTCACCTCCCTTATGACTCACAGGAACCCTCTAGGACAGGGTAGGAGTGCCCTCGTGGGTTTCCAGGACGGCAACTCTTTACAGGAGTAGAAAGCCTCATCTCTCTCTTACGGAGCAGCTGATGGTTTCAAATGGCTAACCTCATGGTTGTCAGCCCAACGTAGAACCACGAGAGCAGTGGTTCTCAACCTGTGAGTCGCGGCCCCTTTGGGAGTTGAAGGGCCCTTTCTTGGGGGGTCTCTCGATTCATAACAATAGTAATAGTACAGTTTTGAAGTAGCAGTGAAAATCATTTTATTGTTTAGCTCACCACAAGGTGAGGAAGGTATTAAAGGGGCGCAGCGACAGGAAGTTTGAGAACCACTGCATTAGAGAGACAGAAGACAGAGCTTTACGATAGCTATAGGTACTCTCCCATTAAGGAGTGCTAGGGTCGATTCTATTTTGGAAGACTAATTTTCTCATTATTGCTGTTTAGGTCTTGATTGCTTGAATCCCAAGAGAACTGTCATTTAGGGTAGTTTGTGCCTATTTGGTTAATGTTTTATCCTGCCTCGCACATCTCCAAATCCTATACCGCTGCTATAGGAGCAAACCAAGAAGCTATGGATCCAGAGCAGTGGTTCTCAACCTTCTTAATGCCACAACACTTTAATACAGCTCCTCATGTTATGGTGACGCCTATTTCATAACTGTAATTTTGCTTCTGTAATGAATTGGGCAACCCCTGTGAAAAGGAGTCACAACCCACAGGATGAGAACTATTGGTTCTAGATTCTAGCCTATCAAAGTCTAGATGTGGGCATGCTAGCAGGAAAAGGGAGCTCAATTGAAACACATGCTGTCATTCAGTTCAGGCCCAGAGTGCATCTTCCAATATAACCTAGCGTGATCTAGGGTCAAAAATTCCTTCCACATCTCCCAAAGGTGTCATGAGGAAGCTACTCAATAGATATACCTGAGTATCATAAACAATCAGGAATGGATCAACCTGTTTATAAGGTTATAACTACTATACAAAGTGTACTGTGTGTTGGATTGAAAGAAGATTTTTTTGAGATAGCTCTTTTTTGGCAACTTTAAATAAGCAACATGAAACTAAATATTAGTTAATGTAGACTAAAAGTTATATCCTGGATTTCATTCATGATCTGAAAATAGATCATAGAAAATGTAAAGAGGGATTTCCCATAGTAATGTACTATATTGCTGCTCTTCTTGTTTCCATAGATAAAGAGAAACTCAATCAGGTCCCTATAGTGCAGAAATCCAATAGGGACAGCCTGACTTATGTGAGATTTGAGATTTGAGAGGGCACTACATATCCAATTTAAACCTTTTAAAATTGTGAGCACAAGTGCCTACACAATCTAGGAAATCATGGGTATAGTGTCAGTTTTCTTCTAGGGCCTTGAGCCAATTGATTGCCTTAGATGATGTCTGCCTTGACTGTCAGATCTTTAATATGATGTGCACTTCCCCTGAGTTAGCTATTACAAAGAGGAGTCAGTCTTTTTAAAATGTAACAAAGGATCCAAAGTTTAATACCCTCTAATTTCACTGAAATGTGGGGAGTTTAACGAGACCCCCTTCTGTTAAGATTCTAATAAATCTTTCATCTGATTTCTTTTCAATATACACATTTTCCTAGCGTGATGTTAGGAAGATTGTGGGAGCCAAATTTGTGATTGTCAAAGATTCTTTAATCTGGAAAACTTATTCTTTACAATACTTAATTAAATACTGGCCATACTTCAGTGACCCAGAGTGAGCAATGTTAGGATATAATGCAGACAACTTCAGGAAGGACCACAATTCCCCAGGTAATTATTTCATAGGGAAAGTAAGCAGTTTTGTGAGATGTACAAGTTGTGGACATTATTTAGATTCAAAATATATAAGGGAAATAACTTAGTCTGGGATATAGTTAAAGTTTCACAAGTTTTGCTCTTTGGGTCTTCTTAATTCATTAGTTCTGCCAGACTGGACGACTGATGACAGTGACAATAATATTGTTGTTAAGTTCCAGGGAGTTGATTCTGATACAAAGAAATACAGAGTGAAACCAGACACAGTCCTGAGTCATCCTTACAATTAATGCTTTGATGAAACTCTGTGGTAGCCACTGTGTCAATCTATCTTATTTTGGTTCTTCCCCATTTTCACTGATCCCATGTTTTACCGGATATGAAGTCCTTGTTTATGGTCTGGCTTGTCCTAATGTTGTATTCATCTTGCCATTCTAGCTACTAAGGACTGTTCTAGTTGTGCCTCTTTTGAAATTGATTTTTTTCCCTTCTCTAGGGGTCCAAGGGATATTTAATATTCTTTGATAACACAAACATTTTTAAAGACTTTTTTTAGAACTTTCAAAATCACTGTCAATCTTTCCTATGCACATGAAACAACTGAAAATAATTTGGCCTGGGACATGCACGTGGGTCACGACTTTAGTCCTCCATGTGTCATCTTTGTTTTCTAATACTTTAAAATGTTCTACAGTTTTCCCAGTGCAGTATGTCATTCCGTTTCTGGACTAATGCTTTTCTGGGCCTTGGTAGTAGATCCAAGTAAAATGAAACCCTGAATATTTTCTCTGTTTATCATGCTGCTACTTAATGGTCCAGCTGTGAGACTTTTTGTTTCTTTAACCTATGGTGTCATTCAAACTCAATGCTACAGTTTTTCATTTTTCAATAAGTGCTTCATGTCTCCCTGGCTTTTAGCAAGAACGATTGTGTCATCTACACATCACACGTTGTTAAAGAGTCTTCCTACAGTCCAGCCCATTGCACTATTTACTTAGTTTACAGATGGAAAAGAAGTAACCTTAACGCATAGGGTTGCATGCTGGTCTTAAACTACACATGGATCCCTTGTTCTGTCTGAACTAACAACAGCCTCTTGGTCTGTGTGTAGGTTCTGTGAGGGCACAGTCATGTATTCTGTAACTTCTATTCTTTACAGTGTTACTCATGTTTTGTTATGATCCACATAGTCCAATGTCTTTCACAGGTAATAAGAGAGAGGTAAATAGCTGTCTGATAATCTCTGCTTTCACAATAGATCTATTTAATAATAGCAACAGTATTCTCTCTTGTTCCACATCTTTTTCATCTGATTTGAATCTGTCCATTTAGTCTCAATTTATTATTGCAGCTAGTTTTGAATTATTTTTAGCAAAATTTCACCTTCATTTTATATTAATGATGTTGCACAATTATTTTTACCTCTCCTAGATATGCTTTCTTTGAAATGAGCACATAAATGGCTCTTTTCCAGTTGGTTGGCCAGGTAGCTGTCTTCTAAACTTTTTGCATAGTCTAGTGACCGCTTTCATTGCATTCATTTGTTGAAAAGCTGATATGTACTAAGTGTATTTTATCATTTCCTGGAAATTTGCTTTCTCCAATTCCTTCAGAGCAAGATGGATTTCTTCCTTTAATACTATCAGTGATTTATCATATACTATTTCTTGAAATGGTGGAATTTAAGTAAATTGTTTTTAATAGTTTATTGGCATAGAATTTACATACTATACAATTCAATAGTTCATTCATATGACTAAGAGCTATGCTATGATCACCACATTTGATTGTAGTCATTGTTCTTAGTTGCCCTCCACCTTCCCAGGCATAGCCCTAGAGAATTCTTAAACCAGTCCCTGTCTCTAGAGGTTCACCTGTCCTGAATGCTATTTGGAGAAAACTGTACAAAAAAAACAAAACCCATAACCAAGCAAGCAAAAAAACAACAATGACAAAATAAAACAATATACTTCAATGGAAAAGGAAGCAGAGAATATTAAAAACTTGAACAAGAATTATCAACAAACTCTTGGTACAGTGACTCTATCTTCCTGCCTTATTCTTTTGATACTTCCTGTATCATGCAATAGTTTGACCATGCAAGTCCTTTAATAATGTTACATGAGGCTTAATTTTGTCTTTGGGATTTCTGTTTGAGAAATGGTGCACATGCCCTTCCCTTGAGATGCTTCAATTTCATGTATTTATGCATTTTAATATAATATTTTGTTTTTTAGACACCTTGACTACACTTAATCTTGGTGAGCAGGCCGGGAAATGATGATCCCCTCTAGAATCTTCTGTATAGCTGCTTTTCTACGTCTTTTTGTTCATTTGCTTTAGATACTCCATATTCAAAATCCAACAGTTGATTATTCTGACATCCATTTTGAGATTTTTTTTCCCTGTGTTTTTGTTGACTTTTACTCTCGACGTGTATGGTGGTCATGATGGTGATGTCATGCCACAGCTAGTTGGTTCTATTTCTCAGATGGTCTCTAAGTTAAAGTTGGATATATCCAAGGTCATGCTTTTGCTTGCCTGGGTTTGTTTTATGAATTTGTTGTTGTTCTCAGGAACCGTTGATCCAGTTCCAACCTTTTGTACAATAGAAGAAGATACTGCCTGATCCTGCAATTTCATCACAATCACCTTTTTTCTGAGGCCGTCATTGCAGCCACGGTGTCCATCCATCCTAACAAGGTTTTCCTATGTTTCACGGCTCTTCCACTTGACCAACAGGAGAACCTTGTCCTGGGATGGAAGCTCCTTCTCCTGAAACATGTCCAAAATACATGATGCCAAATCTCTCTCTTCTTGCTTCTGACCAACATTGTTGCTATTTCTTCCTCAGAGATAGATGTGTTTTTTCTTCTGCCAGTCTATGGTACTTTCAATTTTGTCTTACTAACACCCTAATGCAAATGAATCTACTCTTCTTTGGTCTTCCTTATTCAAATATCCAGCTTTCACATGTGTAGGAGACAACTGAAGATACCATGCCGTGGGACAAGAGCACCTTTGTCCTCAAAACTCATATGGAAACCAAGAAAAGCAATTTGGTTAGAGAAGACTGGTTAGCAAGTCAGCAATTTGAAACCACCAGCAGGCCTGTAGATGAAAGGCAAGGCTTTCTACTCTAGTAAAGATCGACCATCTCAAAAACTTAGAGGGGCAGTTCTACCTTATCCTACAGAGGTGCTATAAGTAAGAATTGACTTTATAGCAATGAGTTCAGTGAGACAGTATGTATGTTCAATAAAACCAAAACCCAACTCTTGTTGACATTATAGTGACATTATATGATAGAGTATAGTGCCCCAATAAAGTTGAAGGGTACACATCTGTTCACAAGTTGAACTGGCTGAAGGATTCAAACTGGTGTCCTTTCTGTTAACAGCCAAGCATTTTTTTCATCAAAGATTCTTTAGCTGAACTAAAAAAATTTGTAATACATTTGAGTCAAATTCTAAACCAGGATGGATGAATATATAGGTACAATAACTTGATAATGTGTTGGGGGGCACTTCAAGGAAGATGGAGGTAAGGGGAAACTGATATCAAGGGAGTAAGGGAGAAGATGCTTTAAAACTGATGTGATAGATACAGTAAAGCAATACTTGTTATGACTGAACTATTGAAAGGCATAATGTCTGTATTACATCCTAATTAAGTGGGTGGAGCAAAGGAAAAACATTGAATCAAAAGCAACAAAAAAAGGTGGGATCCAGGCTCAACAATAGTAATGGGAGTAATGATTCCCTGAGAGTATGGGAAGAGGGCCAGGGGAAAGGAGAGCTTATTTGACTGTATAACTCCATTCAAGGGGAATGGATAGCAGAATTGTAAGTGAATGGATGCATTGGATTGTCTAAGATAGGCAAATAATAATAATAATATGTAATATAGTAATAAGGGGAGGGTATGGGATGGAGGGGGTATCAAAGAATTCAAGAAGAAAGTGGTAGCAATTGTAAAATTATGCTTGATCTGATTGAATTATGGATTGTTATAATATCTGTAAGAGTTCCCAATAAAATTACTAAAAAAACTATTATCATAAAGTTAATTTTAGATGAAGACCACTGGGAATTAAATATGAAGATTAGTGTTACTGAGATTCTAGAAATGGGAATAGGATTGATTGCACACAAATCTTGAACATAAAACCAGCCCCTAATATTTTCTGATTGAAAGAGGGGTATTGTCAAAGGGACAATTAAACTTTAAATAAGGAAACCTAGGATTCTGGAAGCAAGTCCTTCTTTTACTTCTCACTTGAGTATTGAGGAACTTCTTGGAGAGGTGCAGATCAATGTATCAGAATTTTGATCGACACAGTGACGACCAAAAGGAAAACGATCTTCAAAAATGGACAATAGACAGCATTATGACTAAAGGAGAAAAGATTGGAATTGTCAAGGATTTCATTTTACTTGTGTCCACAATCACAATTTTTTGAAGTAGCAGTAAAGGACTCTAATGATGTTGTCCAGGTGTACTGCACAAGACCTCTTTAGTTAAAGAGTCAGCAGGTCACTTTGAGCACTAAGGTGTGCCTGACCAAGTCGTGGCATTTTAATCACCGTATGTGGGAATGCTGGATAATGAATAAAGAAGACCACAGAGGAAATGATGCCTTTGAATTATGCGGTTGGGAAAGAATACTGAAATCCACCTGGATTGTCAGAAGACCAAATGAGCCGATTTGAAGAACTATGGCCAGAGTACATGTTTTGTAGAGAGGATGGGTAGTCCTGGCGGCTTAATAGACTGTGAACTAAGCAGCCCACTCCAGCTCAGCGATTCAATCCCAACAGCCATGACATGGAAGAAAGACAAGGATGTCCACTCCTCTAATATTATCAACTCTCTGTCCTTGCGGGTTACCCTGAATTGGAGTCAACTCCAGAGCAGCCAGATTTATTTTTTTGCTTTGGACACGTTCTCAGGAGAGACCAGTTTCTGGGGAAGGACATCATGGTTGGTAAATGGTCAGTGGCAAAAGAAGGCCCTCAATGAAATGAGTTAACACAATGGGCTCAAATATGGGAACAGCTGTGAGTACGGCACAGGTCCAGGCAGTGCTTTTTCTGTTGTGCCTTCCATCACTATGATTAGCACCTAGCAGCAACAATGGCTGGCAAAACCTGGCCTACATCTGCAAATGTGGCATCTCCTGAGGCTTCAGCAACCAGGGGAAATATGCCAGACAGGAGAGGAGTTGGTAGGCTGAGTGGAATTTAGGAAAGACATGACATGTACTTCCACATAGAGGCTCCTTCTTATATTGTTGAATTTAGAGATTCTTTGTTGACTTGGACATATCATATAGATTCAAGAATATTAAGCAGACTCAATTGTATTTCCATTATTCTTTAAGCTGAAAATAGGGACCGAGCCAGTGGTGTAAGTGGTCGAGTGCGGGGCTGCGGTCCGTGGGCGTGGTGGTTCAAATCCAGTGGCAGCTCTCAGGAGTGACACTGGGTAGCGCCCATGACCACCAGAGGCAGTGATGCCCAAAAAACAAGACAACAGCAAAAACAACAATAACAAAAAAAGCTGAAAATGACAATTCCATTTGAATAAAAGATTTATTTCCTATAAATTGATGGGGCAGTAGACCTGAGCAAAAAAGTGATGTTGGAATGGATTAATAATGAACAGATATTTATTCCTCATTGATGTCCCTGAATAATTTTGACAAGTCCTAAAAGAGGTGTGGCATACACTGTACCCCTGTCATTGGTACATTTGAAATTTTACTTCTGACCCCAGGACTGCCAAGGAAGAAAATTTCACACTCTGTCGGGAATGAATGAAATAAATTTGACTGAGGAATAAAGCAATTCAAGTGGGAGAAGTACTAAGCAAAAATATAAAACACTACCATTCAAGTGACTAGATGTTTCTATGTACACAGGTAACAAACAAAACACATGTGGAATTAATTATTGGCTATAGGTAAGATTGGCTTCAACTTGAAGCCAAGGTGAATGTGAGACACTTGGTTAGGAAGGAGTGAGTTCCCAACTATGTCAGTGGCATCCAAAGGCTCAATTATTTATGACTGAAATCAGTTGTACATGACTGTAATAATGGACACATTTTATTCCTGGGAGCAAATGGTTTACAGGCTGACCTTTGACTTCCTGTGAATACATGTTGTTCCCATAATTCTAGTGTCTGACACAAGTGACTACAGTTTGACATTTTTGTGTGCACACCTGCCTCTGATCATTATTGCATCGATTGTCATTTACTATTTCGGTTGATCTTCAGCTGAAATATATATTCATTTTAAGTATTCTTTTAAAAATCATTCAACATACATGTTTATTAGAAAAGCCATGATGTCTTTATTAATATTTTATTTTTATTTATTTTTAATTAAAATACTTAAAAAGAATATGCATGAGTCTTGTAACCAATGTTCAGTAGGTGTGAATTAATCTTTCTAAATTGTTAGACATATGTAAAAATATTTTTGAAGTTAAAAATATTAGTTGCTCAATTTTTGGATCCTGAAAAATAGATGTCTGAGTTTGTACATGAATGAAACTCTAGGAGGCATAAAGGAAGACAAAGTACCATTGAATTTAATCATGTGTCAATAGGCCGGTTTTCAACATCTATAGGTTTGAAGATAAGGAATACCACTCTTCAGGGAGCATTTAAATATGTGGAGGGGTGAGTTTGGCCCTCACAATGATTGATTGAAAGAGCTACTGTCATTTCTTGTCTGGGGTCAAGAATGATATATGTCTTACAATGTATGTGACAGTCCATCATTAATGAATCTTCCTTCTCCAAACACCAGAAACATTCCCCTTGAGATCGGCTAATAAAGTTAAAACATTTTACAAAATAATTTATAATGTATCCATCTTTTATTAAATCAGCTTGGGAAGAGGAAATGAAGTTGGGTACTGTCTGCTATTTCAGTAGCATAAATGCAAACAATATCTATTCTTAGATGACAACTGGTGTTTGTAATGCTTCCAGCAGACTGCATTATATCTTGACTTCTCTGTAAGAAAAGTAGTGTGTTCATCTTGGCTGTGATAGGACAGTGAGCAAATATAGTGTGAAGATAGACTAGAAATTGTTCCTTTGCATTTTACTTTCCTGATGCAGACCATATTTTTAATGAAGTGCCTTACGGAAGTTTTCATTCAATGTAAGTCAGCAATTCTTATGTTCTAATGAATTATGTAAAATATGGCATTAAAGGCATGAACAATACTATGTGCTTAACAGCTTGCTGTCTGCACCCAATAAAGAGTGACTGAAACACTTCCTGTCCCTCAGAGCCTCCTGAATTTGTGCTGGCCTTGTGCTTTCTGGGTCAAGCTGAGGACAGAGCTCTTTCAGCAAGAGTCAGACTTATTCTGAGCTGTCTCAAGAATCCTTACAATGCTTTCAAATTCGTGGTGAACTTTGCTTTGAAATCATAGCAGTGTTTTCTCTCTGTCCCTCTCCTGAAAGTCTCCTCCATTTGCTGATGGGAATATGATTAAACTGTGACACTTTGAGAGCACCCAGTTGATGTATGGATGGGATTGTTGCCTAGCTAACCAAAGACAACTTTGATTTTCTAGCAGTAAAGGAGCACTTTTTTCCCCCTTTCTTTGATGAATTCTGGCTCAACTTTTTCTAGTATAGGAGAAGAAGGGAAGGGGGTTGGGGGATAGTGTGATGTAGACTTTCTCTTTTTCTATATAGTTTGATGAAATTTTAAACAGGAGATTAAAATTGCAGAATTAAAAAGAATACCTTGTAGATCATCTGTAAAGCTTAATCACTCTGAGCCTTAGTAAGAACCCATGATAAACTAAAAATTATATATGTCAAACTTAGAACAAAAGCCTATTTTAAAAATAGCTGCTACTTTCTCGATTCAATCTTTCGGCTATAAAAATGGAGCATCTGGGGCTTCCCGTGGGCTGTCCCCTGGCAGGCATTCGGAAAGCGATAGACAAAGGCTCTGGATTTCTGGTGACTAGTCTCTCCTTCCTATAGCCCTTTGCTTTAGGAGCTGTTCTCACCCGGGGTTCCCTGAGACAATTAAACACAAATTGTTGGCTGCTCTAAGCCATCCAGTGTATGAGATGAATTATCTTCTCTCCTATGCAAATGGGGGTGAGGACAGGGATAAGAGGGGGGTAGTATTAGGTATTATCTGGAATATCTGAGAATGTAGTAATTTATATAATTTTTCTGTGCTCTCTGTAAAGAACCCTGGTAGGGTAGGCATTGAGTTGCTAACCCCAAGGTTGGAGGTTCAATGCTAACAGTTCTTCTGAGAGAGCTAGATGATGCTTTCTCCCCCCATGCATGCTATGCATAGGAATTCACTCAATGACAGTGGATTTTGTTTGTTTGTTTATTCATGGTTCACATGAGAAACTTTATCTGATAGTTTTTGTTGTTGGGTGCCTTCAAGGTGGTCCTACCTCATAGTGACCCTATGCACAATAGAACAAAACGCTGTCTATTACTGCATCATCCTCCAAATTGTTATGTTAGAGCCCATTGTTGCAGACACTGTATCCTTCTACATCTTGGAAGTTTTCCATGTTTTCACTGCTTTCCTATTTTACCAAGTAGCTTTTGCAGTACTGGTCTCTCCTGATACATGTCCAAAATACATTAGGTGAAGTCTCGTCATCCTTGCTTTCAGGAGCATTGCTTGCTTGTTTGTTTGTTTTGACTGTCCATGGCACTTTCAATATTTTCAGCAATACTATAATTCACATGCATCAATTATTTTTCAGTCTTCTGGATTCAATGTCTAATTTTCATATATATCAAACAATGGGAAGTACTCTGGCTTGAATTGGGGACTCCTTCATTCTCAAAGTGACATCCTAGTTCTTCAACTCTGAAAAGAGATCTTGTGCCACAGATTTACCCCATACAACGTGTCACTTGATATGTTGCCTGTTACTTTCATGATTATTGATTGTGGATCCAAGCAAGATTCAAACTTTGGTATAGAAAATTCAAATGAAAAAGAAAATGCAAATAAACCCATAACCAACATTTTTGAATCCATTACATTAACACTAAGTCCCAAACCTAAACCAAACCCACTACCATTTTGGTCAGTTTTGACTCATAGCAGCCCTACAAGACACATTAGAACACTCCCTAAGGTTTCCAATATTGGAAATCTTTTTTTTCCCAATAGTTTTATTGGGGGCTCTTACAGCTCTTATAACATTCCATACATTATTTTATCAAACATATTTGTACATATGTGTCCATCTTCATTTCCAAATACTTTCGACTTGAGCCCTTGGTGTAAGCTCCTCTTTCCTCCTCTTTTTTTTAATTAAAAATTTTTTCCTCCTCTTTTTTTATAAATCATTTTATTGAGGGCTCATACAACACCCATCACGATAAATACATTTTTCAATTGTTTGCATACCACATTTACACACTTGTTGCCATCATCCCTCTCAAAACATCCTTGGGGATCAGACAGCCTCATCTTTTCCCTGTAGATTCAAGTTATATTACCAGGGATCCTATTAAATCTAAGATAGCTGAAGAAATACTAAATTAAAATAAAAGTCTAACTTGCCTTGTACTTCCTTGTGGCATTGACTATCTTTTTTTTATTTTTAATCAAGTCATCCAGTCCAGTCGGTATTACTTTGAATACTGTTAATTATGTCAATTCCATTTAATGTGAATTTAAATATTTCAAATACAATGTGAATTTTCAGTTAACTCTGTTTTCAAATAACACCATGATTATAAATTGCTCTCCCATTCAATGGCAGTCATATTTTTGAAAAATTAGCCAATAAGTAAGCCTAGTGGTCTTATTTAATGGTTAAGGGACTGCATGTAGGCGACAAACAACTAAACCAGAAATTAGTTGTTTGATCTCTTTAAGGACTTTTGTGGCCAGTCAGATAATCATGGAAGGTGACAGAGAATGCAGAAGGAGGGGCATGCTGTGTAAATCTGAGAAGGGAGAATTCCTTCCATGCAGTACTTTAATTACCTCTCTGTTTGTGGTCCCATGCTTTGTTTATTTTGTGGAACATTCCAGAGAGTGTCCTTAGCTCCTCTGACCTGAGCCCACTGAAAGAGTCTGAGGGACTCCTTTCGGAAACAGGGAGGACAAACAGAGTACAATGGCTGGGAAGCTGATGGCCCAGCTGTTGAACCAGGCCGTTCATCCAGAGTGAGGGAAGACCCGTTTAGCTGAAGCGTGTGATGGATGGCCAGGGTTGCCTTTCGACATCCTCCACTGGCCAGTCTCAGAAGCACCAGGGTCCTGCCCCATCTCAGAGGAAAGACTCCCCAGTGCTTACACTTCCCTCGGACAGTTGAAAGTGTCACATACGGAGCTCTGCTTCTGATTTACTTTATCTTCAAGCAAGATTAGGACACCACTGACTCCTGTGTGTTGATCCTTACTTACTAGTGTTAGCTCAACGATAATGTCCTACCTTTGAAAATGTTGGTTTGATGGAATAAGGGCATGCTTAATGTTTTAGAAATTGTCACCACATAAAATAAAATTATACCGCACTTTCACATAGAATTACAAAACCAGGGAATAAGGAAGACTGTAGAAGGATCAATGTATTTGAATTGCAGTGCTGGAGAAAAATATTGACAGTATCATAGACGGCTAAAATGACAAATCGATCTGTATTAGAAAAAGGAAGGCCAGAGTGCTCTTTAGGCAAGGTTAGCAAGAGTCTGCCTTGCATGTCTGCACATATTGTTGGGATAGACCAGTCCCTGGAGGTGGACATCACGCTTGGTAAAGTGGAGGGGTGGCCAAGAGAGAGCAAGGGTCTCTGTGAGATGCATAGACACAGTGGCTGCGTCAGTGGACTCATTGTGAGGGCAGTGTGTGACTGTTGTTCTCTTGCCCAGAGGTGGGGTCGTGGTGGTCGGAGCTGACTCAATGGCATGTAACTACCCGCACCAAACAATGCAGGGATAGAATGGATGTAGGAGTTGCACGATGAACTTGATCTAATGCAGAGCCTTGGGACACAAGGGTGATGAGTTGGGGTGCTAACTACCAGGCCAGCAGTGGGAAGCCACCGGCCTTTCCTTGGGAGCAAGATGAGGCTGTACTCCTCCTCCCAGAGCCTCTGAAATTCACCAGGGCAGTTCCGCCTTCACGGAGAGGGTCACTGTGACTTGGCATTGACACGCCAGGACAAAGCGCTTGGTTTGGGTAGTAGCCTGTTAGGGTAAGATAGTTCAGAAAAAGTAAATCGAAGGAAAAGTTTACATTGAGATGGGGTATAACAGTTGTGTGGTGTGCACGGGTGTGCATGCACTTGTATATGTGCTTGTGCATGTGCATACTTGAGCGTGTCCAAAGTTATACGATAAAATGATATGTGCTGTGTTAAAGTAAAATGCAATGAAGTTGCTGGTGATGCTTCATTTCCGTGTGAGTGTCTGGTTGTCAAGGGTGTCGGGAACAGATCCTGTGTCTGTCTATATGAGAGCTTGGAGGCTGATCTTGGATGCATATAACCGGGAGCTAGAATAATCAAGTCTGTGTTTGCAGACACTGCAGAAGGTAGTAAAGGCCTCTGCTAACTGGCTATTTTCCAACGGAGCAGGTAAGCTTTTTATCTTCGCTTTGAGTTTTGAATTGAAACAAAGGCTTCAGTTACTTTTCCCTTAAGCTGGTAGATCTTTACATTGCTACATTTTTTTGTGGTCCATGATTCCATTTTGCAGGGAATTCTCCTTAGCAGGTATTTACACATGAACCAGTCTATCTGCCCTTCTCTGAATTTTGTGCTGTTATTGACTTCCGGGAAGCACTTTTGTTTTGGGCTTCTGATTTTTTTAATTGTCATGTTTTTAGTTCATCACCTGTACTTTTTCCCTGTAGACTCCAATTTGCCTTTTATTAATCAGTTTGCTTAGCATTTTCTTCTTGTTCAACCATGGCGCATTCTTTCTTTCATATGTGACTGGATTTTATAAGCTTCAATACAATAGTTGGTACACTGAATTGGTCAATTACTTTATTAGTTTGCTTTATTCTCTTCATAGCTTTGACTAAATGATGCATGAGATTAAATGTCTTGTAATTTATGACCTGAAAATAATGTTTTTATAGCTTAATCTTAGGTTATTACCTTCATAATTAATGGCTTTTTTCAGATTATAGTTGCTTTATTTTAGTTCATCAATAGCTAGTGTGGTACATTTCTTCCATTTAAAGTGAACACTGAAGAAAAACTGCTGTGGTCTCTCATTTTCTAGGCTTTTTTTGTCTTTGACATTTAATATTCAAGAATTCATAATTACAAAAACAACAAATTAGAAATCATGTCTTCTGTTAATTGCCACTTAAGTAATTTGAGATTTATTTTACTTCTTTGTATTAATAAGTCAGCAAGGCCACATTTCAGCTTCCCTGTGACGCTGGTTGCACAGTGGTGGTGGTGGGGGTAACTGAAAGACTGGTGGTTAAAGTCCACAAGTCACTCTGTAGAGAACGAGAAAACCGTTTTCTCCATAAAGATTGTCAGTGTCTGGCATTCTGGGATGCAGGTCTGCTCTCTCATGTAGGTCACTGTCCATCTGAATCAACTCTGTGGCAGTGTGCTGGTTTGTTTTTGCTTGCTTACTTTTGCAGAAGTGGGTGGTCCTGAGATTTGGTCAAACCAACCTTATGAGTATGAACACTTGGGGATAAATAGATGTTCTGAACAGAGTTTGGTTTGGACTAAATGGTTACCAGAGTCTTAGATCTATATTTTTCATATAATGCTGAACCTACATGTGCTTGGTCCAAAGGAAGAGGCTTTAGCCTGAATATACTGTCAGGCAGGAGACTAAGACTTTGGTCCTATGATGAGAACTTCCATGTTGCTGGGTGTCTGTAATGCCATCTCATAGGAATTCACCTCAAGTTCCCTTAGAAGTTCCAGCTGCTTCTTTTCTAAACTCTAATGAATTTCAAATTGTGTGGAACAGGTGACAGCTGTGAATTAGAGACCTCATCAACAGTCTATCTCTTTTCCAGCTCAAAGTGATAGACCCTTTCCTTTTTTGAGTTTAAATGTCTTGTGTCTACTGTTTTCTAACCACTTTCTACTCCCCCCCTTTTCTACATCAATCCTCTTTATTTTCCTTTTATCTTTCCTTAATTTTTAAAAAAAAATTGTAGGTTAAAGGTCTGTTATATACTTCCTTTAAGGATCATACACTCTTTTTTTTTTTTTTGGATCATATACTCTTATGGTGTTTCTCTTTTCACAGGTTTTCTCATAATCACTGGCCATGGTGATTATTGAGTCTCTTCTTAAAATGACATTTTTATAAGACATATGACAGGGGTCAAATTTTTGTTTTTTTGAGTAAATCTATGCATTCCAGAAATTCAGAATCTACTTTAATTGTCCAAAATTGCTTTAATGAAAAACTGTGTACTTATCTATTTATCATTTCAATCTCCATTCCCATAAAGAATCCATAGATCATAAAGCCAGAGTGGCTGGTTTACCCGACTTAGTCAACATTACAGCAAAATTTTTAACAAATTGAAAAGTCAATAGGATTTAAGTCATTTATCAGTTGGCCCAACAATAAGTAGCGTAGGTCCCATTGATTCCCAGAGAATGCTCCATGGTTAGGTTTTTCCTTTTCTTTGGCATTCATTTAACTTCAGATGGCAGAGGTGGTGGGTTGAAACTGTTGACTGTTCATTTAGCAGGCAATGCTTAACCACTGTATCACCAGGACTCCTCCTCAGTTGGTGATTTCTGCTATGATCTTGACTCTCATCAAGTTCTGTTGCATCAAGATCTGATCATCAAGGTTCTGTTGCAAAGAACCTTTCAAAGTGTTGAAGAGCAAGGAAGTCTCTCTGAAGACAAAGGCATATCTGATTCAAGGTATTTTCAGTGGCCTCATAAGCACATGGAACACTGGCAAGGCCATGGTTTATGAGTTGGCCTGCTAACTGAAAGATCAGCAGTTGAAACCATTAGCTACTCCATAGGAGAAAGTCTTGTAAGGAATTATAGTTTTGGAAACACACAAAGCACTTCTACCCTTATATAGGATTGTCATGAGTCAGAATCGACTTGATGGCAGTGAGTATTTTTGTAATGCTTGTGAAAACTGGACATAAATAAGGAAGACCATAGAATATGGACTATTGAAAGTACTGTGGACTGCCAGTAGAAGAAACCACTCTATCTTGGAAGAGGTACAACAAGAATGTTTCTTAGAAACTTGTATAGTGAGACTTTATTTCCACAATTTGGAGATATCATGAGGCGATTCCATTTCCTTGGAAAGGAACATGGTTGGTCAAGTAGAAATTCAGTGAAAAAGAGGAAGCACCTTAACTGAGATGGATGGAAGCTGTAACACTGGACTAACGCATAGCAACAGGTGTGAGTGAGCAGTATTTCCTTCAAGTGCCTTCATGGTCTCTCTGAGTGGGAACCTACCCCATAGTACCTAACACAATCCTGGCTCCATCAGCTGTGTGAGTCTTGGTTAAAATATTTAATCTCTCTTGACCTTAGTTTCTTCTGGAAAAAACACGCACCAGGAAAAGAAATCAAAACAAAAAGAAGATAACAAATAGAACTCCCTTACATATTTATTTGAGGGAGGGAGGCATCATTGTCTTCTGGTGGGAGTAGGCATTCCAGCCTTGCTCTGGGAGAGCTGCTGCTAGATTTCAACTGCCATCCCAGGGGGCCGCAGTCCCACACACAACCACTATGCCACCGTGGCTTAGCTTCCCTTACATATGTCTTAGAAACTAATATGAATCAATGATGCAACATCATCATAGATCTACTATCCTGATCTTTTTCAAAATTGTGAGTGAGGACTCTTACCTATGTGATAAAACCATAGAAACCCATCTTATATGAAGTATCTGGAACTGCGTACAGTAAAATAAAAGCTTCATGAAAAGTTCCGAGATAAGGAATGATGTAAATCAAAAATAGACATTGCAACCATTTTTTTTCTTTCTGAAAGCCAAGACATACACAATATGTGTTACAATAGTCTCTTAATGCCTGTTTCTTTTTCTGGGAAAGGTGAAAACGTGGGAAATAACAAGTGAGCAGCAGTTAAGTGCAATTAAAGGTCCTTGTTATTATTTAGATGTTTATACAACTTGAGGGGAAATTGATTTATATCATGAGGTCTGTTTTTAAGAGTGTACTATAGTGGAATACCGATAACATGATAGGTATTGGAAGTATCTTCTCATACCAAACAGAGTCACGATAGTAATTCAGTCCCCAGGTTTCTCTCTTAGCCACAGGTTATGAATGTGCCAGCATTACATCTCTTGCATAGTGAAAGACAGTTTTCCTCTTTTATAGCCCACATGTATGTGTGTGGAAGTGTTTGCATTTCAATTTGAACTGGGAGCCTCCAACTCTAGGAAATATATACAATCATTGTACTACTGCTATTCTTTTGATGCAATCTTCATCTTTCATCCTAAAGAGTCGAGAGAATTCTCTCTGACTGTAGGTGTTCTCCTTTAGTCATCACATGTAATGGTTACAAAGTTCTGCTTCTTTTTTCACAAGTGCCAACACTTATAAATAGCTTAGGAAGGGCTTGTGTTAATAATTGTTGGGGCCCATGAAGAAGATATCAAAGGTGTTTGTTCAGTGAAATGTTATAACAGAGTCAATGATAGGACCCTACCTGCTAATTGTAGGCAGAGATCTAGGATCTAGGATGGGGCCTGCTCGTGCCTTTGTGGCCTAATAGTTGTCAGACAATAACAGCTTGTGAGTATCAGGATGTGACAGGGCCACCACCAGCAGAAATAGGTCCATCATGGCCACTTTTGATTAGTGTATTGGAATCTTTGGTATGGTGGAATGTTTATTTGTTTACTTTTTATAATCAACACTAAAGAGCTTCCTCTTGAAAGAACTGAATTTCACTCTAGCTTTTGAGCACTTTTTGACTACAAGTTTGCATGGCATTACACACCTTCTAGTCACAACAATGAAGTGCAGTGATGTGTCAATAAAGGTGTCCATATACTAAGGTGAACATTGACGCACCTGAAGGGAATGTTTGGCTGTAATAATAGGAAAAGCACTGCCATAATGATTTCTAGCTATAGCTGCTATCATGCACCCTTGTTCAGAGGCTAAAATCTTTTAGAAGACAGACACTAGCAAATACATCTAGGGGAGAAAATCCAAAATTTCTTCTTTTTTCCTCTGTACCGCCCAACAAAAAGAAAAAGATGAGTGTCACATTCACGGATAGACAAGGATCGTAGTAAGTCATCTGAGACAGAGGAAACATACATGCAAAAACATAGCATGTTGTTAAGAATTTAGGAAGTGTGTGCCAGAGGACCAGCGGGTTCATGTGAAATTACACCTGCTGGTGAAGAGGAAGGGGGAAAACTGAGTGATGTGAATCGGTGAAGAAGAAGAAAGTGACTAATTAAAGAGTGACTAATTAAAGATAGAAGGTAAGGAAGCTCAGGGGTGGGACTGGGTTGGGTGGGAGAGTTTGGAAAGACCCTAACTGATTTAGTTTATTAGTCACAGTTGATGGTAACTAAGTCTCTGAATGTTCTATCCATTTCTCACTATCCCAGTCATGGTATTAATCCATGTGCTTTTGGGGAAGCCTTAAACATATGGTTTTGTGTCTCAAGTCTGTCAAAGTCATATGTGTAACTTTGGGAAAATTACTTCTGTGGAGTTTAAGTATTATAGTTTAAGGATTCTTGGATGGAATTCTATTTTTCTCTGAGATTTTATAAATATTAATTGGAGGAGAGAAGTCACTTTGAAATCTGTATATATGCATGTGTATATTACATACAAAATATGTTTTAGATTGTTGACCACTGATAATAACTGCCAGCATTAAAAATGTATATCTGCAGAAGCTGTTTCTCCATGCTAATTTAAGAAATTTCACATTGAGTCCCTAACACTTTAGTTGTACTGTGGTAGCCATCTTGGGGCACATTTCTCTGTGCTGCCTTATAGTTAAGTCTCCACAAGCATTCAATTCCCCTTCTTCGTCTTTTTAATTTCTAAACTAAATGAAGGAAGAGGCAGGTTATGGTTCAGTTCTTTTTTCTCTTAAGTTGGCTAATGAAAAGTGTGCATTCCTTTGATTCAAGGAAAATAAAATGTGAAAGCTATCAGGCAAGCTAGTCGTTTATTTTCTTTGCTTTGCTGACAGGAACAAAATTTTTTTTGGTGTGGAAACAAAATACTTGTTTGCAAAGTATCAGTCTTAATGGGTCAAAGGTACTAATATCTTGAATCACATCCAGACACCCACTCCAGGGGAATTAAGGACACAGTGAAATAACGGCCATCTTCCATACCTGAGCTAGCTCCCACACTAACTCTCTATGTGGCTTGTACTCTTCTGAGCTCAGCTGGGTCACCTCTGTGCATTGAGGTCACCCCTCGTTCCTTTAACTCTACTAGACAGAAGCAGTTGGACTATCTTGTGTGGTGGTTGTATTACTCCTTATTTGGATATTAGTATATTTAAATACACTAGTGAAGAAAGAAGGAAACCTGGTGGTGTACTGGGCTACACGTTGGGATGCAAACCACAAGGTCAGATGTTCAAAGACACCAGCCACTGCACAAGAGAAAGATGTCACTCACCTAAAGATTTACACCCTTGGAGATTAACAAAATGTATGTTGCTTACTACTTTTTGCAAGGGATAGCATTTAATTTTAACTAGATCTCTTGTTTTAAAGTAAAAACCTACCTGGATGTTCAAAAGACTATTTCTGCATATATTTTGGAACTGCAGCATTACTAAAATAAAAGTATAGCCTCCTAAGTTAACTAGAACAAACAGGCAATTGTGCTAGGTGGGGACATAAGTCAAGTTAAAGGTACCTGTTTAGATTTCCAGCCACTAGGTGTATAGTCAAAATTCCTATTTGATTAAACTAGTAATGAATTGTTCTGCTTTAGAATCACTCAGAAGACAGCGTGGACTGCCTAACAAGTGCTCACACAGCTTTTGAGTGGGAGAGAAAGCCTTGATCATTCTTTCTCTCATCCTCTCATCTGTGGTGATGACTCAAGGTCTAACGATTTGAAGCTATAAAAATCAACAGCATTCTTCAGGGATCTAATTGAAGAGAGCCCCCCACTTAGCTGACATGCCTGGCTGAACTCAGAATTGGCCCTTACTGAACATTAGTTACTATGGCTGACTCCCTTAATCACCTCGCAGAGGAGCGTCCCATTGAATAAAAAGGCAAAAACCAAAATAAAGGAAGGAAGCGGGTGACTTACAGGTCATTGCTGAGGGAGATAGCTGTAGAGGGGCCAGGTTGATCGAGCTCTGTGCTGTGGAGTCTCAAGGCTGCAGCTATGGAGAATGTGAGATGCGATTAGTAAAATGAAAAAACCAAGTTTTCCTTTTTTCTTCATTTTTCATTAATTTATATTAGCTTTTAAAAATTGGATGCTAGGCTGAGCCCCGGTGGTGTCGTGGTTGAGTGCGGGACTGCGAACCACAGGCTTGACGGTTCAAATCCAGCAGCGGCTCTCCAGGAGCAAGGCTGGGTAGCTCCCATGACCACCAGAGGGCAGTGATGGCCCCTCCCCCCACCACAAAATTGGATACTTTTCATTTATTAGAAAATACACATTTCTGCAACAAATTATATCTGGGTATCTGCATTTCAAACTGTGAGGGAGAGGAAATCTAATACTAAATCAAGTATATCTAAAAAAATTAGCAATCAAGTTGAGAAATACCAAGTGTCGGTTACACACTGAATTTTAAGGACTAATGTGAAAAAAATGAAGTATGATATCTCTAATAATGTTAACATGCTTTATTTACTAAAATGATCCACTTTTAGATGTAACATACAAAATAAATTATTAACACTCATTTCATCTGTTTCTTTTCACTTATTAGATGATTAAAAAATTTTAATATGGCTTCCATTCTGTTTTTTTTATGAGATAATGCTGATCCAAATGTTTCTGACCACCCTTAATTACTGGCTACTAAGAAGTCCTGTGTTCCAGAGTGTTACTTTTAATACCAGCCCAAATAGGGAAAAGATATATATATATATATATATATATATATATATATATTACTGAGTGATTGCAGCAAATAATATTGTGACTGTGGAGAATAACCATACTATTCTATGACTGAGCAGAAGACGTCCTGATGGGGCAAATAACTAAGCAAATGAATGCCAATGAAAGTGTCATGCTTCCAGTCCACTGAGGAAATAGATCTGGCCTTATGCTTTGTTAAACATGACAGCCAAGAACACCCAACAGTGTGGTTCTGATCTGTCATGTCAGACTGCTATGAGTCCAAACCAACTTGACTGCATCTACCAATAGCTATATGACTTTGCAGACAGGATATTCAGTTGGATATTGGATGGGAATAATGCCATCCAAACCGATATCAATTGACCCAAACAAAGAGGATGGGATAACAATGAGGCAAGTAGAGTATTTCATCATAATCTTTTCATGGTTCCAGATTTCCTCACTCTTAATGTTTAAAGAATTTCCCCTAAGTCTAGGTTAGGGACAGCAAAATGTTGTTGTTTGGTGACTCTGCGTGAGTTTTAACTCATAGTGACCCCAAGTCCAGGAGAATGCAGAGACTGTCGGGTCCAGTGTCATCCTCACCATCCTTACTACTAGATTAGCCATTGTTGGACCCACTCAATCCCTCCCATTGATGGGCTTTCTCTTTATACTGACCCTCGATTTTACCAAGCAATTTGACCTGATTTTGGTCTCTTGAAAACATGTCCAAATACATGTGACACATCTAACCCCCATAATTTCTAAGGCATGTGCTTCTAAGAATCTTCTTTAAAGCGAGATTTGTTCATTCTATAACAGTCTATTGTTTATTCTATAACAGCAATTTCTCCAACACCATATTTTAGCAGCATCAGTGCTTCTTTGGACATTTGTATTGATTCTCCAGCCTCCGCATGCGTGTGGTGCATGGAAATCACCACGGTTTTGGTGAGATATATTCCAATCCTCCGATGACCATTGAGTTTTAATTCTTAAAGAAGGCCTTTTCCAGCAGATTTGCTTCAATGCAATATGTGATTGGGTTTTCTGACTGATGCTTCCATGAGCCTTGAGTGTGGATAGAAACAAAATGAAAACCCTGACAACTTTAACCTTTTCTGTGTTTATTGTGACCTTGATTCCTGGCCCAGTTGTAAGGATTTTATATTTCTTCAAGTGGTAATATCATTCACAGAGATAGCTGTAGTCCTTGGTTTCATTCAGTAAGTCCTTTAACTCCTCTTTGCTTTCAGCAAGCAAGCTGGTGTCATGTTCATATCGAAGATTGTTATTAAGTTCTCCTCCAATGCTGATATCACACTCTTCTTCAGGTAGTCCAGCTTCCCTAATTATTTGCTAAGAATAGATATTGAATGCTTGATTAAAAGATATTTCCCTGACACAAACCTATCCTGATTTTTAACTGTATAGCTCTTGGTCTCTATACAGGTTCCCCATAAGCAAATTAAGTGTTTTGGGATTCCTATTGTTTGCCTTATTGCCCATAGTTTGTTCTGATCCACACATAAGTAGAAAAATATGTTGCTCTTCTCAAATTATATAATGCTTATAAATTAAGAACAGCTATTCACAGTCATTTTGCCCATGTAGAACTTGGAAGTCATGTGGAATAACTGTCATGTGAGTGTGTTGCCAGGTGCCAGTGAGTCATTTCCAAGTCATGACCATCCCCTCTCTGTCAGAGTAAAGTTTCATAAAGTTTCTAATAGTTGAATTTTTCCCAGTATATTGCCAGACCTTTCCTCTGTCAAAAACAAACAACTCAAAACACTAGTCATACATTGTTACATAGGTTTAATATGCAACTTTTCAGGTAGGCCACATGCCGTTTTGGGTAGATCAGTGTTCTGATGAATCAAGATTTTCAAGGGGCTCCCATATGATTTCATAAGGGACTTTGAGCAACGAAGTGGCTGATTGTTTGAAAATTCTGCCACAATATGTAAATCTAGCACAAAGTCAGTATGTGCTCAAACTGGTTAAAGACAATCACAGGATCATTGAACCATGATTGTGAGACCTCTGGAGTCTTAGAAACAGGGTACTTTCATTCATTACTGCTTGTTTTTTGAAAGAACATGTGCTGACTGATTACCTCTAAAGAAAATGATGTGAAACTAGAAAAAATGGCTTCTAATTGTTAGTTACAGTTTAAGGTGTATCTGTGTGCTCTATGAATTATGCATATATGATTATTCAGCAATAGGTTTCTAACATTTCATAAAACGACCTTTAGTATCATGGGCATGAGAGCTCTACCTGTTTTACTAAAACAAATTTATAATTTCATTTCACACTCCCAGAGTGCCTCTGGGTGAACCCAAACCTCCAAATTTTTGAGTGGCGTCCAACCTTGTTAATTGTACCACCCAGAAGAGATAAGGTATACATTTAAAAAGTCAAAGAAAGAAGCCTCTTTATTGTGAATTGGGTGAAGGTTTACAGAGGAGATGATCAATTTTACATTCAATAGTTCATGCATGTGAGTTGCTTCATCTTATGCATTGCAATTCCTGCCATGCAAGAGTGTTCCTGCCTCCACCGCTCTTTCTCTCCTGTGGTCCCGAATGATTCATTAGTCATGATATGCCTGTCTCACCATGGCTACTGTTCCTCTTCTAGCTCTTGTCTGAGCGTTAAGCCATACGGGTGGATTCCGTGGCAGATCTGACGAGTGACTAAGGATCCTGCTCTCAGGGCTTCTACCTGTCTTTATTCATTTGACCAGAAAACCTGGTCTTGTGTATGATTTTGAGTTTTATGCATAATTTTCTTCACTCTATCCAGGACCTAATGAAAATGCATACTTAAAAAATAAGCATCCAAAATATAAGCAGGATATGTGATAGAAGATGGACATGGGTTGATAACAATTTGTGAGTGAGACACTCTAGAACAGTGATTCTCAACCTGTGGTTCACAACCTCTTTGGGGGTTGAGTGACCCTTTCACAAAGGTCACCCAATTCCTAATAGTAGCAAAATTACAGTTATGAAGGATCAGCGAATATAATTTTATGGTTGGAGAGTCACCACAGCATGAAAAACTGTACTTCAGGCTCAAGGCACTAGGAAGGCTGAGAATCCCCGCTTTCAGAAAGTTTTCCACTGAGGTAGGATTTGAGCTTGTACTTGGATAGTCGAGTTCACCTGGACTAAGGAATGGAGCTTTCGGATACTAGGAATCACACTGATGTAGTAGGTATTCTGATGCGTTCTTGATTGATTACTTGTAACTCTTTAGTTGTGACAATATGACACCCTTGAGCACAATGATCCTGTGTATTTCACCTTCCCTGTTCTGATGCTTTTAGTGCCGGCTCACAGTAGGTGTACTGTAAACAAGTATGTGTACTATACACACATGAGTGGATAGCTAAACATATTCTCATTGGACTAAAGTGTATAATCAAAGAAACAAGAGCCCCTGGAGCACAGTGCTTAAAGTGTGAGGCTATGAATACAAAGAAAGGTGAATATATCAATAGGTCTGCTGAAGAAAAGTCTGTCTTCTCTCTCTCTCTCTCTCTCTCTCTCTCTCTCTCTCTCTCTCTCCTGGTAGCCCTATAGGACAGGGAATTACTGTTCTTGTGAGTTTCTGATATGATAACTGTTTACATGAGTAGAATGACTCATCCTTTTTTTGTGTGTGGAGCTGCAGTGATTTTGACCTGCTGTGTTTAGCATCTTAATGCCTTACCACTATGCCAGAGCTTCAGAGAAAGAAATAGTAGGATGATTCTGTAAAGATGGACAGCCTTGAGAACTCTCACCAGGCCAGCTGTGCTCTGTCCTGTGGGTCACTATGAGTTAGAATAATTTCCATGACAAGAGGTTTGGTTGGCTTTGGTCATAGCAACAGGTCTGTGGTTTAGTTTTCTGATCTAAAAATACTTTATTGCGGACAGTTAAGAGTTTTAGGTATAGGACTTTATGGAAGATAATGTGCTATGTAACGCAAATACTTCACTATTTGGTCAGGACGGGTTATTATTCATTAACATAGTGCCCAGGAAAGGATGTCCAATAAATAATTGTTTACAAAATGATCCAAGGAATAGGTTAGGGTTCTACTCTCAGCATCTTATATATTCATATTTTACATCTGCCTGTAAATGGGTTTAATTGCTCTTATAATACCATCTATGCTTGTGAAAGTTGAACACTGACCAAGAAAACTCAATGCGTTTGAATTAGGATGCTGGCAATGAGTATTGCACGTACCACGAATGGCTAAAGGGACACACAAATCTCTCTTGGAGTGCTCATTAGCAGCAAGGATGGCTAGACTTGGTCTTAAATACCTTGGACAGGTTGTCAGGAGAGACTAGGACAGCGTGCTTGGTAAGGTAGAAGGGAAGAGCAAAAGAGGAAGGCCATTAAGAAGACAGATGGACACAGTGGCTGCAAGGGCTTCAACACAGGAAGGAACAATGCTGTGGAATGCACAGGACCAGACAGTGTTTTCTTCTGTTGGGCATAGGGTCACTGTGGGTCTGCAATGACTAGGTGGCACATACCCACAACAATGTCTCATTATAAAAGTTTCTAAATTATGATTAAACTTGGTAGAGAAGCTTAAGGTTTTTGCTTATGAATAAGGTCTACAGACATTTCTAAACCTTTATTGCCACTCTCACACTCTATGCTTATTCGTAAATAATTGCCTCTGATTTTCAAAGTGCCCCCCCGCAAAAAATGGTGTCACTATTTTGTTTTAATAGTGAATACAAAGTGTATCCAATAAAATTAAAATTACGCCTTTATGTTGTCAATGTGGCTGCTGTAAAATAATATAGAGTAGTTGGTAAGATGCTGAGAAAAAAAAATTACCCCCTGAAATCCTAATTTAAAAATACCCCACAAAAATACTTTACTTGATATTAGGGAAAATTATTAATTAAAACGACACTGCATCCTACTCTAACTTTTAAAGAGAAAGCCACAAATCTTAAGAGACGAGAAGAATTAGATGGTTTATTTGGATGGTCCTAGGAGAGATCTTTCATTTCTAAATTATAATGGTGATTTTAAAAGATGGTTTCTCTGGCTGTTCCCTCAGTATTCATGTTTTGTGCTAATATACATGGCTAGAAAAGTCTTGCATCACCTCCCAAAATAATACAATGCAAATCCTAAAGATGAAACTTCCGAATCCTGTCTCTGAGATCTGGGCATGCATTTTGTGTGCTAGCCTTCCTTTCATGACCACGACTAGCGACCTTCCCTTGGTTTTTGTTCTTTGATGCCTGGATTATTGTTGCTTTACCGCGCCCTTCTGCCTTGGCTGCATTTGAGTCGTTCTGAAATAGCAGTGCCAATGCAGTGTTATAGACAAGTGCTTTCAGCAGCTCTCCACAGCCTCAGCTACACTGGCCTCCTCTCCCTCATTATACCAATCCAACCACTCTGACTTGACAGCCATAGTTAACCCAGTCAATCCTGTTTCTCTGTATACTCTTCTCATTGGCTGGTCTTTTCCTTATTCCTAACCCTTTACTTGTTTAAATGTTGTCAGCCTTCCATTCAGTCTGCCTCTGCAAAGACAGCTTGGAGAACTTTTTTTTCTTTACAATGGATTTAACAAAAGCAGACATCCAACCAACTCACTGAACTCCATGATTTATAGTAGCACTATATATTACCAAGGAATAGGCATGAGTGCCCCACAGGGCTTTCTTGGCTGTAAACGTTATGGAAGCAGGAAAATCGTTATGTCTTTCTTCTGGGGCACTGCTGGGTAGGTTCAAACTGTCAAACTCTAGATCTAGTTGGGTACATTTTTCACATTCTAGAATTAAATTCCATGTGGAGTTTTCGCAATTGAGTTAAAAATCCACATAACTCTAACATGTAAGGAAAGAGAATTTCTTGTGTTAAGAGAAAAGACAGACATTATCAATATGTTAAATATCGACAGTATACCTAGGACCTGAAGACACATGCTTCTTTCTTTATTCATATATTTCAACATGCTCCACTGTTCTCACCCGGCAGCACGTTCATTCCTAAAGCATGGCAAAAATCTGGTTTGGGTCTGCATTTATGCTGCCAACTTTTGTTTTTTATTCACCATACTGTTGCCTTACAGGGTTATTTTGCTAGGTTTGAACCCCAAGGCTTCTTATGCGAAGGGCCTAATCGTGAATCTCTGGTATATAAATCAAATATAATATACGAGAAACATGTGGTGCTTTTGTCTCCTGGGTTCATATGCTGGCGGATTTTGGCGAAGATAGTCTTGTTCTTAAGAACCGCGGCATTCTGGCTTCACATAGAGGAAGCAGTAGCACCCCGGGCCTCCATATTTATGGCCCTTGATCTTTTTACTATCCAGAAATAATTTTCTAAAGATCAAACCACAGCACACTCGGTTCTTGGCACTGCAAGACTTGGGCTTTGATGGTGATCAAGTATTACTTGTGATCTGGCGGCCCTTAAAAGAGACTCTTAAAAACACAGTGATAGGAATATACACTGCTCTTTTGTTTCAGAGAGAAGACTTTGCCAGGATTTAAAAAAAAAAAGTTGGGGATTGGTTGAATGCTCATGATGAGCAAGTGTCATGGGATGAGTTTCATTTTATACTCTTCAGGCTGACAGCAACCCTGTGAAGGAAACATGTGTTTGGTTATCAAGGAACCGAAAGACCCCATTTCATACATGTGCAGGTAGTAGTCAGCACACTCCCCATTCATCCTTCCTTCTTCCTCTTCTCTTCTTCCTCGCCTCTGTTGTCCTTCTATTTCTTTTCCTCCTTTGACTTGCCTCCCCTTCTCCTCTTCCTTTTCCCTCCTTCTGTTGCATTTCCCAGGTTCCCTATCCATTCATGCACTTCCTCCTCTCTTCCAGCACATTGCGTTTAACCTCTGTTCACTTCAGTCTCACTTTCTTCTTATGCCTAATTCTTCCTCTCTCTGGTCCCTGACAGTAGATCTTCACTATATCTCCCCACCTCTCTGTGTGTCTCTATTCTCGATATGATCTTTTTCTTTTGAAAGGAAGATCCATGCCACTGCTCTAATAAAGCACTGGCTGAGCAGGATCACTGTATTGTGTACACTTGTCTTACTGGCCCGTCTTACTAATAGTCTGTTTCCTCTAGATGAGTTCTTGTAGTGTGGCAATTCAAATGAAAAGCCTAATAACCGCCCACAAAATAGAAAGAATCCTTTTTTTTTTGAAAAAGGAAATTGCTTCAGGACAAATGTCTATTCCAGTAATTTGAAAGCATAAAATTAAGATATTTTATAAAATGCTTAAAAATAATTACAAAAGCTATACTTAACATGACTCAGAATTAGAGTTATGAATAGACATTGTCTTATATAGATATTAAAGGAATTGTAATTTAATAAAATTGAAAAATTACATCTATTTAGTATGTAGTTAAATATTTCTTTACTTGCCCAAGAAAGCCTTTAAGCTGATATAGTGTGACCATATGTCACTAGAGAAGTTTGGGATTTATGTAGTCTCAATTTAAGCTCCATTTACACCGAGAAATATCCATGTAAACTTTAGGAAAATCACTTATCCTTACTGAATCCCAATTCTAAAATGTAGATAATCATATTACCTAGTTTACTTCTGTGATAATAAAGAAGGAATCCCAAACAATGAAGCCTGATACAAAATAAGTACAAATAATTATTTTTCTTTTGCTATCCATATTGTTTCTTTGGAAGATGTTAAGATGGGCCCTTATCATCTGACCTAAAGCAGTTGTGCATTAGATTTTAATTTTAATTAATCAGGTTCCATACTATGGGTAGACTTCACATGGTAAGAATGATAAAAGAGACTGTTGAACGACTAAACAGTTGAGGTGACTATAATTTACCTAGAGTTTCATCAGCCATATATTAATGGATTACTTAACTTATCAGGCCTTTGCTATAGTTAGGAGCCCTCTTGGAACTGTGGGTTAGGAGATGGGCTACTAATTAACCACAAAGTCAGAGTCAAGCCTACCAGTTGCTCCTAGGAAGAAAAGCTCTTCTGTCTGCTCTTCCAAAGTTTTACAGTCTGAGAAATCCTATTAAGGGCCACTATGAGTTGAAGCAAACTTGATGGCAGGTTCTTTTTTTACGTGTGGGTCATCACAATTGGTTCCCCCTTCTTCCCCAACCCTCCCCACCTTACCCCTGCCCTCGTGGGTATCACCATTCCCCTTCCTGTTCCTGGATCCATGTGGTGTGAGTTCTTATGCCTCATCTGTGCACATGTTCTGGTCTAGGCCACAAGATAATGCAGTGCTAAGATCATAATAGTGGGGGGTGAGGAAGCCTCCAGGAAGCAGAGGATTAATGTGGGTTTCATCAGTGCTTCACTACACCCTGCTTGACTTATCTCAATCTGAAATAGTTTTTTATAAACACAAAGTGGCATCTATTGGCTCATATAAGCAACCTAAGAGTAGTGAGTGGTGATTAGAATTGAAGGTTGACCACATCAACATTCAATAATTATACATTCTTTCACTTTCAAAAAGAATGCATTCTCTATGGGCAAGAAATCTTCTTGATAGAGACTCCATCCATATCCTAATAACCTAATAATTAGAAATGAAAATTATCTTTGTTTCCCAGTCCAAATATGACCAAAATTGGTGTTAGGCAAAAGTAAGCTGATTTCAGTAAAACACTGGATCCTCCCAAGCAGGGTGGGATTCTGTCCTAGTCATCTCCACCAGAGTCACATATCCAAAAGAGACATCCTCAGAGGCACAGGTGACATTGGGAATCCTAAAATAATAAAAAACCCAAGTGGATTTTATGAAATATTTTCTTTTCCACTCTTTTGTATTATTTCAGAAATGGTGTCTGACGAATTTTCTTCTCCCCCTTTCAGGCTGCATAGCTCTGTTTTGTCCATACCCTGGCATTTGTCTCTGAGATTGTGTTTGAAGTGTTAGTTAAAATGTCTTCACTTGCTCTATTGCTAGGAACCTTCTGTGTATATGTTGCCTTCACCTGTAATTTGTCTTCTTATAAATCACTGGAATTTCTGTCTCTGGAAAATTATGTCATCATCCTTACTGGACGTCTTTGTGGAATTGCTCATTTTAATATAACTTTTACAACTCCCATTCCCCGTGAGGATGAATAGCTGCCATCAACATAATACCACATACTCAGCAGGTACATTTCCTTGCCTCCTGTTATGATGCCTTTCTTGTCCACACTCAGGAGCTCATCTTGATTTCCTGACATTCCACTCTACGTAATCGATCTTGGCCTTATTGAGTTTCAGGATGAGATCTTTGGATTGCTTCTCACAGCAACACATTAAATGCTAACTACAGTGTTATCCAGTGCACTGCCAATCACAACTGAGCCTAGGAGTTGCTACTTGAATAGTTTTATTTTGCCTAAAATTCACTTGTCAGTAACAACTATTAAGTATTTATGAGGACCTGAAAAGTTCAAGATAAAATCTGGAGTTAGATAAGTAAAAAAAAAAAAAAAAAAAAAGATGATAGTATTTCTTTGAAATCCTTAAAGGCTAATTTAGAGGGAGGGTCACTTGAATAGAATGTCATGTAGATTATCCAAATGACTAGACACTGCCCACCTTCTTTCAAACTTCTTTTTGATCTCCTGTTTCTACCACTTAAGAACCCACATTCAGCTCAAATGCTTTCGATTTACTTTTTGGGTGGTAATGTTTATCTAGGAAAGTGGTCAGCAAACTGTGGCTCATGACCCATGTGCAGCTCTTTCCCTGTGAACCTGTGGCTCTGAAGTAACACTGAAAATATTTGAAGGTTATTATTTCAAATCACAGTGATTTCATCTTTTGGACACATAGTTAAGGCTCCTGAGTGATTTTAAGCTTCTTAGCAGGCACATGATTGGCTCTTCAGTCTTCAGAGTTTGAGTGCCCTGGTCTAGGGTACTGAGATAGTTAAGTATTTTGTAGCAACCTGGCTGATAAACATATATGAAGTTAATTAAAGGTTGGGGAGATAGATGACTTGGTGAGCCTCGCCTTCCCAGTTCTCAGGTCTCCTGCTTTCTGATGTTTGGACCAGAGTGCAGCTACCTTAATGAGTTCCCTGCTTCAGCTGGCAAGGTTCACTTCCTGCAAGACATCCCAGAGGAGAAGCCACATGGACCTACCCTGATGCCACCGTAGGTGCTTGAGCAGCCATGTGGCAACCCCTGCCAGTGCTGAGATGCTTACATGTTCACTCACTCGGCTTTTCTCCTGCAATCGGCATCATAGTGGCTTCTTAACAGAAATGTGTAGCAGAGACTGCCTCCGGTGAGCTATTTATCTCCTTCGCACCTCAAAATGAGGTCATTAAGCAGTGACTTGATTGACAGGATAGACTCCACCCCTTCACAATTTGAAAAGGAAATTATGTAACCATCACAGGTTGTGGTGGTCACCTAATCTGGTGTCAATTTTAAGACTAAGAGTGTAGGGGTGAAATCTAGTCTTTCAATCTGGAGATAGCCAATGAGACCTCTGTGTGGGCATGGCGTTTCTCCTAAAAATTCTGGGAAATCCAGTCTTCCTTCCTGGAGGCAGTGGACACTATATCTCTCAGTTCATTCCCTTGGAGACTCTCTACTTACAAGATGGATTCCCTGGGATACATTGCAGCTGACAAGACACATGAAACTACCCTAGTGTCCTAAGCTGTTCAAGCCACATGGATGCAATGGGACCTCTGAAGCTGGAGAAGCCACAGAGAGAACCCTGCCAATGCTGAGATGCTTATAGCACCACTGGATTCAGAGACTTTCTACTGACTTGCTTGTGGTCATTCTGCATTTGGCATCATTGCATGTGTTTCCTGAGTCTGGAGAGGACTTTATAGATTGGTATTGGACATTAGCTAATATTAGCTAATATTGGACTTATGACCTTGAACTGTACTGGATTTGGATGTGTTCTTCATGTACAGTTGCTCTAAAACTCTTTCTTGTATACATATGAATTTCTATGGATGTGTGTCTGTAGTCTGCCCAGACTAACACATAGGCACTAAACTAGCTAGCTGCAGGAGAAATAATGCTCTAGAAAGGGGGGATTAAAAAAGGAGATGACACAAACCAATAATATGGGTCTGAGAAGACTTATAAGTACAGTGCATGATTATATTTAAGATTTCTTAGGCTGTACACAACCTATCCTAGGCTATGGTCTCTGGTCACATTTTTATTGCCATGCCTTATTTGCAGTTCTTCAGTACACTGATCATCTTATAGTTTTCCATACACATTAGTTCTGATATCTTTAGGTCATCACATGAACCATTCCTCTTTAACATATTCTCTTTCACATATTTTGAAATCAAATCATTATACTTTCAATATTCATGTCACAAGTTGCCTTCCAAATGATGTCATCTGTGATCAATGCATACCTTTCTCAGGGTTGAAGTGCTTGACATCTTACAGAAAGGTTGGCAATTGGAAACCTTCACCATTCATTGGTTTCAGGAATAAAAAGATTTACAGCCTTGGAAAACCTCCAGTGCCCTTCAGCCATGTCCTGTACAGTTTGGGTTTTCAAAATCTTGTAAATGATTCTCAGTGGGACTTTCCAGTTAGCTTCTTTCAGGATGAGACATCATTGTTAGGTGCTCTTCAGTCGGGAGTCAGTTCCTATGAGAGGAAAACAACCTCTGCTATGACATCATGGGTTCGAATTGGTGCAGTTGTGTGGTGATAATTATTAATTACTATAGGAAAGTCATAGAGAGCATGAAAAAGAGAGGAATAATAGAGTCAGACGTGCTTCATGGTAGCATGCTCACCTCAGTCCCATTTGGTGGTCCACGTGGAGAGAAGTTAAGAAAGGGAGGTGCAGTCATAAGGGACCGGGAAGAGGGAGAGGAGTTGGGGGACGAGAGGCAGTTGAGCGAGAGAGAGTGGGAGTAAGAGAGCTTCTTTATTCTGACCAAGCCTTATATACCTTTTGGAGCCAGGCAAGGTTCCTCATTATAGGTAAGAACATAGGTCACAGGAAAGGGTTTTGCTATAGGTACACATTATAAGAGAGGGAGGTATCAGAATCCCATGTATCAAGATGGGCAGACCCAAGTTCCATGATGGCAGGGCCTAACCTTGATTGCCCTTGGGTGGGAGACTTGATTTCGCTAAAGCTTTCAGGTGGAGTGACCCATTGTCCTACCAGCAGGGGGTCAGCCCTATCTTTTGTGGGAGAGACTATGGCCTTTGGTAGCTGGAGCCATTAGGGAGAATAACTAACTTCTGATTTTAACACCAGATGCTGGCAAATGGTTACCAATATTTGCTTACTATTTTGGAGGAGATACAGTTGTGGAAAAGTCCTATCTTCGTCCCACAAGTTCCAACCCATAGTGATCTGAAGGGCAACAGAATGAAACACTGCACGGCCCTGCACCATCCTCACAATTGTTTGTATGTCTGAGCCCGGGCCCATTGATGTGGCCACAGTGTCCACACATCTCCTCCAGGCTTCCCTTGTTCTTTTTCTTTTGCTGCTCCTCCACTTTACCCAACGTGATGTCCAGGGTCTCGTTTCTCCTGACATCATTTACAAAGCCTCTAAGGAGCACTCTAGCCTTGCTTTTCCTATACAGATTATGTTGCTCTTTAAGCAGTCACTGGTACTTTCAATATTTTTCTCTAGCACCACAATTCAAATGCATCTATTAGTCAATGGTCAACCTTCACAGGCATCTGATGCAATAGAGAAGATCATGGCTGGGAACAGGCACACCTTAATCATCAAAGGAACACCCTTGTTCTTCAGTCTTCTAAAGAGGTCTTGTATAGCAGATTTATCTTCTGATATCTTGACTTCTGCTTCAATGAGCATTGATTGTGAATCCAATAAGACAAAGGCCTTGACAACCTCAACCATTGCTCCACTAGGATGTTACCTGGTGGTCCGATCTTGAGGATTTCGGTCTTCCTTACATTGAATTGTAGTACCATATTTTTCGGACCATAAGACACACCCAGTTTTTTTAGAGCAGGAAAAAAATATTCTGAATCAAATAGTACCAGTATACTAAAATGTTCTGAGGTACCACACCTCTGGACCATAAAACTCACCTTTATTTATTTCCCACTTTGGGAGGAAAAGGTGCATCTTACGGTCTAAAAAATATAGTACACAATAAAGGCTACAATCCTTGATTTTCATCCACAAACGCTTTGATTCCTCCTTAGTTTCAGTAAGCAAGGTTATTTCATTTGTATATTGCAAGTATCTTGGGTTTTTTAAAGATCATTTTATTGGGGGCTCATAGCTCTTATAGAAATCCATATATCAATTGTATCAGGCATATTTGTATATATGTTGCCATCATTATTTTCTAAACATGTTTTCTATGAATTGTTGGAAAAGCTTCTCTTTTTTAAAAAATCCTGCTATTGAGAGCTCATACAGCTCTTATTGCAACCCATATATTCATCCGTTGTATGTCAAGTACATTTGTACATTTGTTGTCCTCATCATTTTCAAAAACATTTGCTTTCCACTTAAGCCCTTGGTATCAACTCCTCATTTCCCCCTCCCTCCCCAAAGCCCTCTCACTCATGAACACTTGGTAATTTATTGATTATTATAATTTTGGCATATCTCACACTGTGCAATGTCTCCCTTCACCCACTTCCCTGTTGTCCATACCCCAGGGAGGAGGTTATATGTAGATCCTTATCATCAGTTCCCCCTTTGTACTCTACCTTTCCTCCACCCTCCTGGTGTTGCCACTCTTTCCACTGGTCCTTAAATGATCTGTCCTGGATTCCCTATGTTTCCGGTTCCAACTATATCAGTGTACATACTCTGGTCTACCCATATTTGTAAGGTACAATTGAGGTCATGATAGTGGGGTCGGGGAGAAAGCATTAAAGAACTAGAGGAATGTTTTATGTTTCATTGTTGCTACACTGCACCCTGACTGGCTGTTCTCCTCCCCACGACCCTTCTGTAAGGAGATGTCCCCTTACCTACAGGTGGACCTTGGTTCCCCAATCTGTACTCCCCTTCATTTATAATGGTATAATTTTTAGTTCTTTGATGCCTGACTCCTGATTCCTTCAACAGCTCATAGTCATAAAGGCTGGTGTGTTTCTTCCATGCTGGCTTTTTTAAATTCAAGCTTTTAAGATCCCAGATGCAATATCTTTTGATAACCAGGCACCATAAGCTTTCTTCACCACTCTTGCTTATGCACACATTGGTCTTCAGCAATCATGTCAGGGAGGTGGGCATCATGGGATGCCAACTTGAGTGGAGATTCAATGTCTATCTGCTGTCTTAATACTAACCCTATAAATATATGCACATAGATCTATTTTCCTATCATCATATAAAATATATTTAGCTATGTAGAGACCTGTATTTAGACCTCTATAAATGCCTTTTGCCTTCTATGTCTTTCCCCCATTTCCCTTTACTTCCCTCTTGTCCCACTATGATGCTCAGTCTTCATTTGGGTTTCAGTAATTTCTCTTGTTTACATTACACTTGATCACTTCCTATGAGGCCTCCCACCCCCTTCTTAACACTGATTTTGGATCACTTATTCCCTTGTCCCTGGATTGGTCAATGCCAGCTATTTTTCCCCACCTTCTCCTCTCCCATGCCCCACTAGAATCATTGGTCCCATTGTTTTTTCCTCCAGACTGTTCATCCAGCCTGTTTTATCTAGATATACCTGTAGAGATAATAATATGCACAAAATGATGAAGCAACAAAAGGAAATAAAGCAATGACAATTCCAGAAAAATATCTAAGTAAGTAAAAAAATAATAAGAAAAACCTGTAAATAATTCAAGGTCTGTTTGGTGACCTCTAGGAGTGTTTTCCAGTTGAGTCTGATGGGGTGCCATACCCTGGCCCCAAAGTTTATCCTGCATTCGCTGGTGCAGTCCTGACCTAGTGTCTCCAGTGCTGTTGCCTATAGGGCGTTGGATCATGCAGGAATGTCATGTCTCAGAGTAGGGCCGGCCATATGGTCCTATCTGTGCTTTGACTGTTCTGAATGGGCATATTGTCCTCAAGCCTTGGTGGAAGAGCTCCTCTTTTTTCCCTTCCAACCCCCTCTCTCCCTCATGACCCCTTGATAAATTATAAATTATTATTATGTACATATCTTATACCAATCACTATCTCCCTTCCCTCATAGTTTCTGTTGCTTGTGGTGAGGTGATGTGTCAATCATTGTGGTTTGTTCCCTCTCACTCCTGATATTCCTACTCCCATTTATGCTGCTGAGGGGGTTATCTGACCTGAATTCCATGGGTCTTGAGCTCTTTTGGTAACTGTGTACATGCACTGGTCTAGCTCACACTGAAAGGCAGGATTGGGGTCATGATAGTGGGGAGTGAGAACACCTCAAGTTACCATAGGAATATTGTGTGTTTCATTGTTGCTTTATTGTGCTCTGGTTGACTCATCCCTTTCTTGTGACCTTTCTGTGAGTGGATGTCCCATTGTCTGCACATGGGTTTGGGGTCTCTTTTTGAACCCCTACTTTTTCAAGAATATGTTTTTTTATTTGTTTGTTTCATGGTGAGGCATTTGTAGAGGTCTAAATACAGGTCTCTGCATAGGTAAATATATTTTTATATGATGATAGAGAAATATATCTATGTGCATATATTTATAAGGTTAGTATGGTAGGTAGAAGGAAAATAAAAAGAAAACAGAAGAGAGATCTAGTAAGGAAAGTTATGGATTGAGGTATGAACATAAGCATTTGTATATATAAATACATTAAATCATAACAATAGAGGAATTGGGATATGTATATATATTTATATGGCACTACATTGAGATAGTGTATGGACTTTGGGTCTCTGCTCAAGCCCTGCCTTTATGTAAGAGCACTTTTTTTTTTAACAATCTGGCATTCCGTGATGCACACCCTCCTGGCACAACCCACAAAATGAGTTCATAAGCAAATGTGGTGAAGAAAGCTGATAGTGTCTGGCTATCAAAAGATGCATCATCTTAGATCTTAAAGGCTTGAAATTAAATAAGCGGTCAACTAGGAGAGAAGCAACAGGCCCAAATGGAATAAGCACACCAGCCTGTGTGGTCATGAGGTGTTGATCAGATCAGATAACAGCCATCAAAAGACCCAGAATATACAGATTGTTAATATGCCTTCATGTAATTTTGATGCTGTACTCCTCTTCATACGATCCAGCTTCTTAGATGATTTGTTTAGCATATAGATTGAACAAATAGTATGATAGGAACCAACCTTAATGCACACCATTCCCAATTTTAAACCATGCAATCTTCCCTTATTTTGTTCACACAACTACCTTTTGGTCCAAATACACATTCCAAATTTGCACAATGAAATCTTCTGGAATTCCTATTCTTCTCCATGTTGTCCACAGTTTATTATGGTCCATATAGTCAAAAGCCTTTGCATAGTCTATGAAACACAAGTAAGCATTCTTTCTGATATTCTTTGCTTTGAACCAAGATTGTTCGGACATCAGCAATGATCTCCTTTGTCCCATAATCTCTTCTGAATGCATCCTGAGTCTCTGGCATTTCTCTGTCAATATGCTGTTGTAACTCTTGGTGGAGAATTGTAAATAAAATGTTACTTGTATGCTATTTCATTAACACCATTCTATAATTTGAGCAGTTAGTCAATTGACCAGCCAGCTCTCTTCCAAATTTCCTGCATAGATGAATGAATGATTCCAGTGCTTCTTCAGCCTTCTGCAACATTTCAGTGGGCATCCCATCCAGAGCTTGACCCCTGTTTTTAGTTGATGCATTCAACAAAGTTTAAACTTCTTCCTTCATCACTTGTTTATATGCTACCTCCTGAAAGGGTGGCCTGTTGGCTAGCTTTTTTTTTTTTTGTACAGGGACTCTGTTTTCTTTCCATATTCTCTTGATGCTTCCTGTGCCAGTCAATATCTTACCTATATAATTGACTTTTTAAAGTCACAATTATGTCCATTCCTCTATTTTTCTCTCTTTTTAAGGTTAAATTTTTTAGCTGAGCTAGCACTAAATTAAAAATGAAGTACAAACAGATTTACTGCTATGGAAAGTGTTAATTAGATGTCAAAGTAAAACAGAAAACAAAACTATTAATTTGCAGATCATCTTAGCTTTGAGAAAGGAAACATGTCATGCTATTCCACTGATTTCTACTCCTTATTGTTGAAGATGAGAAGTCAGTTGTTATCTGTCTGGAGATTGCAAAATTTTCCTTTAGACTCTGAAATTATCAGGCAATGTCTGGATTGTGTCTTTCCTGTTTATCCTACCTCTTATTCTGTGAACACTTTCAATCAGTGGCCTGCTTTTCCTTCACCTCTGGAAATTTTCTTTTATGTGTGGATATTTCTCCACATATTTTTTCTTGTATTTTTCCTATAACTCTTTATGCATATAAAGAGTTATGCTATATGCTATATCTTTATGCTATATCTCCTAGATATAGCTTCTGACCTTATCTCTTTCCACTAATTGCTCTGTAATAGTTTATCCAAATGATCTTCCTTATCACCGTTGTAGGTATCAACATGGATCTCTTTTTTTCTTCAGTTCATTTACTGATTTTTTCACTTAGCAATTCTTGTCATAATTCTATAAAGTCATATTTACATATTTCACTTTAATGCTTAAAGTATTTATTATCATTGTTATTTAAGTTAAAAATTTTCTCCTGTGCCCCTGAATCATTCTGTCATTCTACTACCACCTCTGCACCTCTGATTAATTTTCCTCTTTCTGGAAGCTAGGCTCACTTAAACATGAGCTCACTGGGATTCTGTTGTCTGAATTCCTCAGTGGCACCAACCCCTCCTCTGCCAGTGGTGTAAAAGATGTTACCTTTGTTAAAATGTCAATAGAAGGATCCCTTTTCCATTGTCTTGTTCACACATTCTTGGAGCATCCAGGGCATAGACTTTCTGGTCACTCTCCTCTTCCAGCTCTTGGGCTCTGAGATACCAATGGAGCTCCTTGGGACCACAAAAGGGGAACACACAGGGGATTTCTCTTCAGATCCCAAGTACCTTGTTTTTATCGGGAAAGGATAGAGAGAAGATAATTAACAAAGAATTGGAAAGAAGTTACCCTTGCTTCCAGATTCCCAGAAATTCTTTGATTAAAATTGTTGAGAGTTCTAGTATAGTGATCTATTCCTACAAAATTGCACTGATTGTATTGGCTTAAGTAGATTTTATGTTGTCTCTGTAAAAAAATGTATAATTTATAGGTAGTCTCCAGGATATGAACATCCAAGTTATGCACAAACTATTATTTGGAAGACTGTAATGCCTATTGTATTAAAAAGCATGTCCATTCTTCCTTACCATTGGTTACAGCCCAACAAACTGTCATAGTGGTTCATAATAACAAATGCGTAACACTTTTTTAATTAGCATTCACAACTTATTTTTAGGACATTATTATGCTAAAGATGTTTGAGTGTATCTGTGTTTTTCAAGTAGTTTTTTAATGCATAGAGAAGTACACTATATACTACAGGTAGTCCCTACATTATGGGAGAGATATGTTCCCACGGCTTTAAGAATTTGTAGGTAAGTCGGAGCAAGTGCATGCAAGTCTTGGAAATCCAAAGGGAGAGTTATATCTTGTCATATAGGGTGACAGTGAGTCAGAATTTACTTGATGGCAGGTAGATTAGTGCAAAAGCTCAAAGCTTTCCAAGGGCTTAAAAACAATATATACAGCAAGGAATTTGTTGTGGGTGAGAATTGGTGCAATGATTTCAAAATGAGGGCAAGCCTATATAACCTTAAAGGACTAGTAAGAATTATCTATAATTTCTTAACTCATGAACTACCTATAGATGCAAACACAAACTTTTGGATAACTTTTGAAGTTAGCATGGCTAACTTCTCCAACTTTTGTACAAAATTTTATTTAAAGTCAGATTTAAAATTGGAACTCAGTCTATATATAAAGTTTATAAGTTGCAACTTTATAATGACTTGACTTGGAAACTCCCAAGAGTGAAGCTAGAAATAAGGAACTCAGTGAAAGTTTAGGGAAGTTGAGCCAAGGAAGCATGTGAAGGAGTAGGCATGGCAGACAGAGAAGGAAGAAAAGTCAATAAAGGGTGCATATTTAAACATGTGCCTTCATGGTCTTTTGTGTAAGTGCTAGACTGCTGACAAATTCTCTGGTTCAAATCCACTAGCTGCTCTGTGGGAGTTAGTTGAGACTATCTGCTTTCATAGAGATTTAAAGTCTCAGAAGTCCTTAATGGAATTCCTGTAAGACAAAATCAACTCACTGATAGTGATTGCGTCATGGATATGGGGAGGGGACTCCTCTGGGTGGATGGAGTTCAATCTTGCTGGAGGTTCTCTGAGAGATGCTATTCTTCAGAATATCTTCAGGACACCATTCTTCAGGACAGAAAACTGTGGTCTCATTTTATTCCCCCCGACTTTTCACTCCTCTCAATGTGGATAGATCAAACACATTTGTATGGTCCAAGCTAGAAATACATTTCCCCTCTGGTACTTAGGAGTTATTTTTATTTTGAATTAGCAAATCATTTACATTGATTTCAAGTCAAAGCTATCTCAGATAATTTTTAGTGTTACTTGGCTTTTCTTCCCAAGCTTTAAATATGTAGGTCAAGGGATTATGAATCTTTGCTTTTAGTCTTTCATCATTCACTTCTGAAGTCATACTTCATGTCTAGGGTTGATATGGTTGATATGATTGCTGTTTTAAATGAATGCATGATATGCACACCTGACATTAATGCACTTCTAACTTGCCCAGTGATTTTCTTCTCTGGTTTAAGAGGTTTGAAGCAGCAAATTAGATGGCAGAAGAGATGACGCAGGCAGACTCTCCAACAGCCAGAAGTGACATCTGATAAACACGCCAGAGACTTTCTAAAAATATCCAACAAAAAACCTCCAAATTACAGTAATATGAAGCCATCGAAGGGAGGACAACTAGTCCTCAAAGTGCTGTGGACTGAAGTTTATAGAGTGATTGAAGCACTGTCAGGAAAACCTTAACTGCTGTCTAGAATATCTTGGGCCTTTTGCAGAGAAATAGGTAAGATGTTTTGAAAGGCATTTCCAAAATTAAAAGGAGAACAAAGAAAAAGGACCTTTGGAGCAGATTATGTATAGTTAATCAGTGAAAATGTCTATGAGGAATGACTCATCCCCATGGGTTTCAGTAACTGTGAAACTCAAAGTTGAGTTGATGCTGTGACAGAGAGACCCTGTAACACTGAGCAGAACTGCCCTTTTGTGTCACCCAGGCTTTCAATCATTTACAGAAGCAGACAATCTCATCTTTATCCTGGTGCACAACTGGTGAGATCCCACTGCTGCCATGCTGGTTAGCAGCTCCCTTCATAGCCCACTCTACCAGCAGGGCCTCTGGGGATTCTGGTCAGAAGACATTGTTTGTCACTTGTCTTACATGGTGACCAAGATGACAAACTCGCTGACAATAAGAACTGCACTTGATTTCTCAGTTGCTCTTTTCAACATTACGAAGAGCTATGTGTGGAATGTCATCTGGGCCCCCAAACTCAGTATGCTTATTTTTACCCCATCTCTCATTTCTCATTTTCAGGAAGGGATCCTCTGCTCAGAGAGGTTACAGTGCGGGCTTCTCAAACACAGTGCATCTAGAGCCCAGGACTGACTGTCCTCATAAGACCACATCTTCTCTCACAACATCTGACGCCATGTTGTGTCTAGACTCAGTTTAGCATGTACCAAATGCCCCAACCCATACAATCACCTTTTGTTCATGTTGAACTTGGAACAGTACAACTTGGAATTGTACAAATTGCAAATTTGCAATTTGGCTACAAAGGCAGGATTTAGGCATCTGACATGAGGTTTCAAATGATAATTTAAAGTCTACTAGCTGCCCTTCTGCAGACAATTGAATCAACCCGGATAACCTCACCAGTCCCTATGTAGGTTATTCTAAGTAGAATATATATTTTTTGAAGGGAATGAAATTCACAGCACTTCATTCCAGGACCAAGGCACTACACATAGTCCTGCTTTCTGTAGTCTTTTCCCTTCCCTCCACCAAATTACTCATGGAACTGGCTACCACTTAATCTTGATGCCTGTAAAAAACAAGCTAGTCATAAATCCATCTGCCCATCTCAACAGCTCATCCAGTTTCCATACCCTATCTTACAAGAAAAAATAATGTTTGCTTTTGATGTGTTTGGGGAGTCATTTTAATATTTATTTATTGAATGCATTGAATGATTCACTCTCTCATTCCTCTGTTTATCCTTGGGCAGAAGTATGATATAATTTGGAGGAGAATTAATAAAAACAAGGAAAATCCTCAACCAGTAAAATGATGACACTTGCTTGACTTATTGCTGTACAGCTCTCCTGTGTTATTGTCTCTCATCATAAAGCAAGGGAAGACAGATAGTATACTAAAGAAGAGGTTTTTATTTTCACACTCAGGTTAGAAAAAGATATAGGATTTATGCAGTTTTATAGTATAAAAGTGAAAAGGTCATGAGGAACTTTTTCAAATGGTCCATAAATTTGAGAGCCAGGTGATAAGTGGAGAGATTGGATAAGTCACTAAAGACTGGTGCGCTAGTAACAGAAACTTTTCATGCAGCAGGTGCCACACTGAACCATATTATCTTTCTGTCTTGATTCCATTTAATATGCCTATCTCTCTCTTTTTTTTTTTCATTTTTTTGTTTGTTTTTTGAGAGGGGCCTCACTGCCCTCTGGTGGTCGTGGGAGCTACCCAGTGCTGCTCCTGAGAGCTGCTGCTGGATTTGAACCGCCAAGCCCGTAGGCCTCAGTCCCACACTCAACCACTTAGACCATGGGGACACAGCCCAATATGCCTGTCTCTTAATGAGTAGGACGGACAGAAGAAATTGTGCTTTTGAAAATGCTAGTTCTGTTGTATAGCCTTCAAGATAGCCAGTGCTTTGTCAAGAACTCCATGGGTTTCAATCCAACATTAGGAGATGCATCTATGAACAACAATGAGAGTGGAAAGAAGTTTCTAATTATTCTTGAGTACATCTTTTTCTGAATCTTACAGCTCCAGTAGAGATATTTTTACCTCGTGGGTAAGTGAATATCATTATAATTTATTATTGACAATCAATCTATTATGCAAGAGAGCAATGGTGTGTATCAGAATGACATTTGTTGGAGAAGGTAAAAAACTACCAATTTATTCAGTTCACATTCTTTAAATTGTTGCAATGGATGACAAATTTTCATGTCAAATTTTCTGAGACTTTGAAAGCAAACAGGAAACAATACACATCCAGTAGAATAACAGGACTGGTTCTCAATCCAATTTCTATTTGATTTCCAGAAAAGAAAAAAAGAACAAGCAGACAAAAAAAATCAAAAACAACTTTGTTTGAATTCTTCTGGAAAACATTTAATGGGACCTTTAAAAATGATTTTTAAAAATTGAAGTGGTGTCTGCTTCCTAGCTGAAGATAGGACAAACCTAGAACATAAAATAAAGGTGTTTCTTTGACCTTTGATTTGATAAAGTCTATGTGAAGTTAGGATCCCTGGTGTGTGGGCTAACCATTGGACTATGAAGCACAGGATAGTGACTCACAGCTCCTAGCCACTCCTTAGGAGAAAGGTGAGGCCACTTGCCCCTGAAAAGACTTAGGGGAGGGGGCACATCATGGCCTTCTGGTGGGTGTAGGAGGAACAGCCTTGATCCTGGAGACCTGCTGCTGGATTTGAACCACCAACCCAGTGGGCTGCAGTACCGCACACAACCACTACACCACTGGGGCTCAGCCCTACCCCTGAAAAGATTTACAGGAAACCTGAAGGGGCAGCTCCACTCAATGGTAATAAGGTTCACAATGAGTGGGAATAGACCAGTGGCAGTTGATCGGTTGTGCAGTATACTTTAAATCAACACATTAATGAAACAAATACAACTCATTGGGGTATATTTGGATAACCCAAGACTTTTTAGGTCATTTGCTTTACTTGCTTCTGCTTTCAGACTCAGTTAATACAACAAGAAATCAGGTGTAAATACCCACACATTTTCACACGGCATTCTAATGTTGTGGGTAGTTGCTGACGCTACCTCATGGCCACGCTGTACAACAGAACACAAGATTGCCTTGTCTTGCACAATCTCAGCCATGCTGTAGTCTCTGGTTGAGGCTATTGTATATTTGGAGTATTTTCTAACTTAAGGAGGTTCTTCAGGGGGCAGTAGAGATAAGGTCTTGTGGTATTCTTCCAGACCTACAACCCCCCTTCTTCCCCACAGAGCAATTCTAACTCTGTCACACAGGGGTCTCCATGATTTAGGATGGACTTAGTAGTATTGGATTTTGTTTTGTGTTTTTTTTTTCCAACCTAGGGGCATTATCTTCGACTGCATGTCAAATAATATTATGTCATGGTCCATAGAGTTTTCTTTAGCCAGTTTGTAGGTAGAGGTAGCCAGATGTTTCTTCCTAGTATTTCTTAATCTGAAAGTTCATTTTAAATTCCAGGGACAGAACCTCCAACATCACATTCTCTGTAATTCTTTATAATTAGAAATACTAGAGTAGTCATGGCAGTAGTAGCAGCAATGATTGCAGCTAAAATGAGAAATAAGTGCTCTTGTTTTCAGTAGTCCATTGTTGAAAACAACACGTGCCCACCCTGCCACCATTTAGTAGAGTTCTTATTTGTTCACACACCATGGTGAGCCTTTTGGAAGCATTATCTAGAAAGATCCAAGTTTTAAAAGTAAATGCGCTTTTTGCCCTTCTGAGACAGGAAAGTAAAGCTCAAAGAGCTTAACTAATGTAGCTACGATTCTGCAGCTCAGAGCAGTGAGAGTTTGGATGCAGCCACAGATCCTTGCCTCCAAAATTCTTGCATTTTTTACTGCACTGGGCTGTTGTATTATTCTGTGGCAGTTTACCCAAATGATAATAAGAAAGGGTGCTGTATAAGCAAATGATTTTCCTCCATTTCAGGCCAGTTTATAGATATATAGCACTGTACGTAGCAAAATAGACACACACACACACACACACATAACCACCTGCTGTCAGTGAGTAGGTTTCTACCCATGGCAGCCCTACAGGGCAGAGTAGAATTGCTCTCTGGCATTTCTGAAGACTTCCTAATCTAAGTGTTGAGCAGTTGCTGGGTTTGAACTGTCAACCTTTCAGTGAGCCGTGCAGAGCTGACTCCAATGAGCCTCCACAGTTCCTTGAGTGAACTCTTGTCCCACATGCTGTCACGTCTTGCCTGCGTTTTCCTTATTTAAACGGATGCTTGTTTTAATGTTTTCCCCTGTGTGTATGTAAATAGTCTCTCAGTCCTATGACCGCATGCCAGATGGGCTAGTCATTTGTCCTTGGGTGGTTAACAGCCCCCTCCCCAGGTGGTTCTGCCAGTCTTTGATAGAATGGTATCCAATATATTTAGATAATGTGAGCTATCCCACACTGGAAACAAAGGACTGTGCAGAAATGGAGACTGAATTCTTTCCTCAGATAGTAAGGAAGGTCCCAACTATTTATGGATGCTTACTACATGTCTAGCACATTCCCAATGTGTAGTCTAATTTCACACTTACACTAAGATGAAAATAATGTCAGAGAAGTGCTGATCTGACTACTACTGTACATGACTCCTAGATTTCATTTTACATCTCATATATGTAATACATGTGATATATGTATATGCATACACACAGCTGGCACAGTGGCTATGCGGCACCTCAATAACTGCAATGTCATCAGTTTGAAAAGTACAAGACCCTGTATAGCTGCAAGAGGAGTCTTTCTCCTCTAGAGTTACAGTTTTCAAATCTTTATAGGTGCAGAAAGTCTTCTCTTTCTCACGTGGACTGGTTGGTGGATTGGAAGTGATAGCCAATGCATACCTGAGAGCAAGTAAACTTCAAAAGCGTTTAATAGTCATGTATATCACAAATAGGTAGAAATGTGGGCAGCTGGTCAGCAGGTCCTCCGTTCAGACCCATCCGTCACTGTATGGAGAGATGAAGCTACTTAAAGAAACATGAGGCTTTCTGCTCCTGTAGAGATTCGCAGTCTGGAAGGCCCTATGGGTATGTCTGCTCTCTTCTCTAGGGTCGCTATGAATTGAAATCTACTCTATGACTGGGGGATAAGTCGATAAAGATATAGGCAAATAGACATTGCTATCATCAGTTCCAGCTGTATCACACTGGCCCATTTTATGGAGAGTATTTGGAAACCTTCTCATAATATGGGATAAATAAAACCAAAATTTCATACCTTAGAATCTACATAAAGAAGAGTCAGAGGCATTAAAATTTTAAATGTAAAAGATTCACTATATTGTGTATTGAAACAAAGGTAATAAATTATATTATTACTTATATGGCTGAGGATAAAGACTTCTGAAGATAAGTAAAAACTTAGAAGTTTTGAGGAATAAAAACAGATGACAAATGATGACATCAAAATTGAGAATTTATGTTCCATGAAAGACATTTCAAGGGCAGTGAGTTATTTAATGTGGCTCTTCTAGCCAATCTCTAACTCCTACCAAACCTCCTTTCCCTGCCTGGGTCTGATAAGAAGGTCTGGAGATACTGGTAGGACTCACCTCTGAGTAACTGAACAGGATTCTCTGGAGTGGCATCCTGCCGCATATAAAAAGAGCCCTCTGAGAAGCAGAAGGAGGAATTCCATTCCAACAAGAGCTAGGGGTGGAGCATGTCTGTGGTAGTGAGGGATTATGCCAACTAAGCACTCCTGGTTAGTGGTGGAGTCAAGCATGTCAATCAAGCCACAGCCTGATGATACCTCCTTGATGTCATTAGCCTTTTGAATAAGAGTTCTAGACTCTTTCTAGATGAGATAGACTGGATGAACAGTCTGGAGGAGAAAACAATGACACTGATGGTTTTGGGGAGACATGGGAGTGGGGTAGGAGGGTGTGTTAGTCTGGGTAGAGTAGAGGAACAAATTCATAAGCAAGCATATGTATATAAGGGTTTGTATACAAAAGGAATGGAACAGTGAGAAAACATCCCAACCCAGTCCAGTCCAAGGTCATAAGTCCGATATTGGCCCATATGTCCAAAACCAGTCTATAAAATTCTTCTTCCAACTCACAAAGCATATGCAGTGACACCAGGAAAATCATAGTCCAGTGGGTGCAGAGTCTTATGTGTCCAGTAGCAGTAGAAGCATCTCAGTACTGCCAGGGGTCTCTTCATGGCTCCTCCAGTTTCCAGGGCTCAGAGTCTATCAGGATGCTGCCATGTGTCTTATCAGCTGCAATGTCCCCCAAGAAGAGAGCTATACATCTCTCACTTCCATGGGGAAAATATGGCCGGACTTCCCAAAATTCCCAGGAGAAAGCCATGCCCACACAGAGGTCTCATTTGTTATCTCCAGATTGATGGGCTAGACTCCACCCTTACACTCCCAATCCTAAAGCTGACACAGATTAGTGACTGCAACAGTGAGGGAAAGGAGGTAGTACTGACCAACCCAGGGACAGATCATCAACAAATGACCCAAAGTCAGTGTCAAGGAGGGTGTGAGAGGCCTGGTAGGGATTGATCATGGATAATGTAACTGGGAGAAATTACTGAAGTCCAAATTAAGGCTGAGCATGATGGTGGGACAAGAGGAAACAAAGGAAAGAAATAGGAGGCAGGTGGTACTTATGGAGGACCAAATATAGGCATATACATAGGTGTATGTATGTATGTAAATATGTATATGATTGGGAAATAGATCTATGAGCATAGGGTTAGTATTAAGGCAATAGATGGACATTAGGCCTCCACTCAAGAACTTCTTCAATGCAAAAACACTTTGTTATATTAAATTGGCATTCCAAATGCTGACCTTCCAGACACACTCACTGAAGATAAATGTGTACATAAGCAAAGTGGTGAAGAAAGGTGATGGTGCCTGGCTATCAAAAAATATAGCATTTGGGTCTTAAAGGTTTGAAGGTAAATAAGTGGTCATCTAACTCAGAGGCAACAAAGCCCTTGTGGGAATATACACACCAGCTTGTGTGACCACAAAATATCAAAGGGATCAGGTATCAGGCATCAAATAACTAAAAATTATATCATTGTAAATGAGGGCAGTATAGCTTAGGGACCCAAAGCCCAACTATAGGTAATGGGACATCCCCTTACTGTAAGGTCGCAGGGAGGAGACCAGTCGGTCAGGGTGAAGTCTAGCAATGATGAAACATACAACTTTCCTCTTGTTCTTCAATTTTTCCTTCCTCACCCCATGCCCCCCCATCCTTATCCCAATTTTAACTTCCAAATCCAGCTTTACCAGAGGATGTACAAGTACAGATGGGAACTGGAAATACATGGAATCCAAGACAGATGTACCCCTCATGACCAATAGCAAGAGTGGAGATATCAGAAGGGTAAAAAGAAGGTGGGGTAGAAAGGGGGAGCCTCTTACAAGGATCTACATATAACCTCCTCTCTGGAGGCCGAGTAGTGAAGGAGCAGGTGAAGGGAGTTGTCAGATGGTATAAGATATGACAAAATAGTAATTTATAAATTATCAAGTGTTCATGAGGGAGGGGAATTGGAAAAATGAGGAGCTGTTGGCAAGGGCTTAAAAAGAAAGCATATGTTTTGAGAATGAGGAGGGCACCAGTAGTACAAATATGCTTGATATACAATGGATGTATATATGGATTATAAGAGTTATATGAGCCCTCAAATAAATAACTTAAAGAGAAAAATACAAATGTGCAAGACTCAGGAAACCTATCTCTTTCTGTGACTTAACCTTCCCTTTGACTCATTTGCCCTATTCCCAATTACTTGGGATCCTTGCAATGCTGCACCCACCCCTCTGTGATCTTTCTGTTTCCTAGTTTACTACTATGCATCACTGGCATGTGGCTACCTGAAGCTGAAGAGGGCTTTATGGACTAGGATCCAACTTAAGGATTTGCATTGGACTGGGCTGGGCTGCCATCCTTTTGCTATAAAACACCTCTTCACCTGAGGCCCTTTCACCTGAGGCCCTACCTCTCTCCTTTAATCTATCTATCATCTATCTGTCATCTGTATTAGACAGTGTTCTCTAAAGAAATGAAACCAGGACACTGATAATTTATATATATTTATATAGATAGGAAGATATCTAACATAAGAAGTAAATATTTAACTAATCTACAAAGCAGTACAAATGACTCAGTGCTACTCACTTGCATGAGACAGCTAACACACTGGCAGTTCTTCGAGTCTTAAGGGCTGCTGGGTTAGCCTATGTAGAGCAATTCAGGTTATCTGGCCACAGGCAGCAAACAGCAAGGCAGGTCACCAACAGCCAGCCAGATGACACGGTCCAATATTCCCCAGTTCTATATACATATATATATGTGTATGTATGTATGTATGTATATTTTCCAGTAACATGGTGAAGAAGGGCTTGAAGGAACCTCAACTCACAGTGACACGGTCCACACATTAGGTGTCTCATGGGTAGTATAGCTTGCAACTTGAGACACAGGACAAGCGAGGCAGCTGGTGCATCGAAGATCCAAGAGCAAGGGAGAGAAAGAGGCAGATTTTCGGGCCATTTCTATTTCGACCTTTCAATTAATCTCACATGTATTCATTGGCCATGTTGGCACAACAAACCTACCCATCTTCATTGGCCATGTTGGCACAACAAGCCTATCACTATATTTGAATATATATATAAGTCTGTGAATATATATATTCAATGAATAAGATTAGTAGTTCCAGGAACTCATAGAAGCAGTTTCACATGTCCCATGGGACGCAACGAATCAAAATGGACTTGATGACAGTGAGTACACTATGACACAATTTAACAATAATTCCTTGAAATCACACATGCCTTAGAACACCTTCTTATGACCAATCTATAAGTCTCACACCAATCTTAAATGATACACACTCAATTTGTGATTAGGGTGGCACCTATAGAGGAGATAAACATAAAAATCCATTGCTGTCAACTCAATAACTACTCATTGGTGACCAATGAGTAGTTACCTAAAGGACAGAGTAGAATTGACTTATCTTTGGGCATGGGGGATTGGAAGATTACCCTTCACAGGGGTCATCTAGTTAAGATAAGCATACCTTAAACAAATACTAACATTTGCTATTTGTGCCTTTGTCTTTATTAACAATGAAGCTTTTCCGAGTGACTTAAAATTTTTCTTTCCTAAATCTCATCATGAAAGTAGGCCCAGGCTAAGAGTTCTGTCCAATTTTTCTGTAGCTGTTGCATGATGGTACTAAAGATCTCTTCAGAGGACCCGATACCAAGGGCTAAAGTAGAAAGAAAATGTTTTGAGAAGAGATGGCAAAAAATGCACCAATGTGCTTGACATACAATGGATGGATACATGGATTGTGATAAGAGCTGTATGAAACCACCAATAAATTAATTAAAAAAAAAGTGTGGATCAGTAATTCATTTTTGGGTGGGGCTACTGATGACAAGTTTGGCAGTTCAAAACTACTAGCCACTCCTTGGGAGAAAGATGAATTTCTACTCTGTGAAGAATTAGAACCTCGGGGCTGAGCCCCGGTGGTGTAGTGGTTGTGCGCGGGACTGCGGCCCACTGGGACGGAGGTTCAATTCCAGCAGTGGGGCTGGGCCTCCTACTCCCACCACCGGAGAAGCAGTGATGCTCAAAAAACAAACAAACAAACAAACAAAAAGAATTAGAACCTCAGTTACATCCTGCTCTACGGGGTTCCTGTGCTTCAGAATTGACCCAACGGCAGTAAGTGTGGCTCCACCCCCATTACATAACACATGGACTTCTGGAATATCACCAGAATTTACAGTCATGGTGTGCTAGCAAGCAAGCCCTGGGAATCACCTTGGAAGGCTGTGAAATTCTTCCCGGATCACAACCAAATGTTTCTGATACAATGTTCAAAGATGAGCTCAGGATTCCCTCTTACTGTCATCGAGTTAAATCTGACTCCCGCTGAGACTATAGGGCGAGGTAGAACTGCCCCTGTGGTTTCTGAAACTGTCCTTCTTTATGGGAGTAGGAATCCTTTTCTTTCACCTGTTTTCAAACTTCTGACCTTGGAATTAGCTGCTCAATGAAGAAATACTGTGCCCTCAGGGCTGCTATGTTGGAAGGCAGTTAAAATACACAGTGTCTGCCAGAGCAACATCAGGCATGGCGATGCTGCAGAGCTGGGCAATGTTGTGCTCAAGAAGTTCTGAGAGCTAGGGACTGCATAGTGACAGACAACAGGGGATAAAGAAACCGGTTGTTCTAAGGCCCATTATCTTGACCGGCATCAGTCACAATTGTATTCAGATTTGGGACTGATGGGTACATGCAGCTAGCATGATATATCTTTTGAACCTAAACCAAGAGAAAAGTGGGATTTCTTACTGATTTCCTATCAATGTAGTATAAAAGGTTCTACCCTTTTTACCTTCCGTGATTCCAAAATGGCTTTAAAGAAACATAATGCAAAATAGCTCAGAACACTTATCTTCCACTTTAAATGTGAAAAATGTCATCATTACCAAATTTTTACACTTAGTCAGCCAGAGATAATTGCATAATTTGGAACAATTTAAAGGCATAGAATTCAAAAATTTTATCTTGGTAGTCTTTTGCTTCCTTAAAGATGTCTCTTAAATTTTGAAGTGGAATAATTGCTTATATTATGTATATAGTTAGCAACTATGTTCCTATATGTTGCAAACAAAAGCCTGCTAGTTACCTCGCAAGAAGGAAGGTTATTTTTCTTGGAGGATGATTTTCTTTTCGTGGAGGATTGCAACTGGGTAAGAAAATGAGTTAAGATATGAAGAGCATTTACTTACTTTAATTGATCTCCTTAAAACAGAACTAAACTTGAATGGGTGTATAAAAAGCACATTTGTTGTGAATCCTCACATTTATATTGTGGACATGGCATGAGCCATGTCCTGTCTCTCTCCTGTGACTTGTTCATATTCACAGAGAGGTCATGGCAAACAACACTGATTTTGTGTCTACTGCTTACATTTGTCTCTCTACCCAGTATTTCTAGTAGTGTAGTTGAAGATAATGTTCCCTATACTGAGCCGTTCTTGTGAAGTTCAATTCACTTATAACCTGCGGTTTCTTGGCCCCTGATCTGGAACTTTGACTCAAATTCGAGCACAGTGCTACATTTCCACTGCATTCCCCAGATGACCTATTGGATAACCACAGTGTTATTAGTATTATTTTTCTGTCATGTTGCTTATAATAGTCTACACTTAGTATGCATTGAATGCACACTGTAACTGTACAATATGGAAACTGTTCAATGGATAGACATTGGACTCCACTGTTAGGTGCGATTGAGCGGATGCCAACACAGCTACCACAGGCCTCACAGAACAGAACAGTTCTCAGGTCTTGCCCCAGACCTCGCTGTAGCAGCAAGGCCATTCAGTTCAGGGAGGGAGTCCTGTCTTCTGAGGATCCTCTGCTTTCCCAGGCACGATGTCCTTCTCCACAGGCTGCTCTCTCGATGACCTATCCAAAGTCCAGAAGACAATTCACCATCCTTACTTCAGAGAAACACGCGAGTTGTACTTCTAAGAGAAATCACACTTTGAACACTTGGTTGCAAAATGATGCCCTATGTCCATGGTCCATTTCAAAATTAAAGTCTCTAACTTCCTCAATAGTCTTGCAAGGTTTACACTATGATTTCCATCTTATACTTAGAGAATATATCAAAGAGAATGAGTAATTTGTATAAATCCACATTTTTTGCCAGGGATAGAGCTAGGATTTATAGGGCCCAGACCAAAGCCTATACTAGAATTATGATGGCAGAGTTCCTATTTTTCTGTTTAGGGATTAATGGTGACACTCAGGGCTACTATGCGTTCATGTGGCATATTTGTGTAGAGAAGAAAATAGAACCTTAATCTTCAGAAAGTCCATGCTGGACCACTCAAGCTGAATAGGGGTTCAATTTTCCCTTTCCTTCCTCTTACTCTGTCACTTGCCCTTGGACAGTGAGTGACCTGGATTACTACATCTAGGAACTCAGATATCTCTGTTTTAAATTAAAAAAAAAATGTCAGGAGGGAGTTAAGTTGGGCATTATATTTCAGATCATATCTCAAGCTACTTATTAAAGTTCCCAATAATTTGCCTTATCACCCCCCACTTTGATTCCTGTTTCTTGTAGAATACCTGTTTCCCCTTTGCCCAATGTCAACACCTATCCACCCTCTGGCCTAATGCTTCATCATCTCCCCTCTTTTGTCCCCACCTCCCGCACCACCACTCATGACCACAAAATCTGTTTCATTAAGTATGAAAACCTTTGTCTTTATAAGAGTGTTCTCATATAATAACTGCTCATTTGTGATTGACTAATTTTACTCAGCATAATGTTTTGTAGGTCCATTCATGTTGTAAGGTGGTGCCATCATCATTATTTTTTAGCAATACATTGTACTCCCTTGTGGGTATATACAAAGTTTCTTTATCCATTCTTCTACTCATGGACATCTAGATTGTTTCCACCTTCCAATTATCTTCAAGTGCTGCAATGAACATGGGCTTGCTTATGTCTGTTTGTGCTACGGCTCTTACATCATTGGTAGAGGAGACATCACTTTCCACAGCGATTATTTATTTTTACTGTACCACCAGCAATATACAAGATTTCCAGTCTCTATGTCCCTTCTCCAGCCTTCATTACTTTCTGTTTTTTTTTCCACTTTCTTAGCCCCAGCATGGAGTGGTATCTCACCAGAGTTTTGATTTATCTCTCTGGAATAGGTAGTTTCATGTTTATTGGCCATTTGGATGTCTTCTTTGGTGAACTGTCTGTTCACGTCCTTCACCCATATTTAAATGGATCTTTTTCTTTTTGGTGTGTTGCAGTTTTAAATCAATTTTAGAGATTAGCCAATTTTTTGATGTGTTGCTGCCATTTCTCCCATAGTCCGAGGACTCCTTTTAATATTTTGAACAAATTTGGGATGCATATAAATATCTTATTTTTGGTAGGTTCCAATAATCCATTTTATTCTCTACTCTGTGTGTTCCTTGGTTACATTTGATACTATGCTTATGCCCAGTGTTAGGCCCTTCGAGTTTGTGCCTGTTTTTTCATTGATGATCTGGAACTTATATTTAGTCATTAATACAATTAGTTCATTTCTGTATATGAGAGAAGGTATGGGTCCTGTTTCACTCTTCTGCTGATGGTGATGCAATTTTTCGAGTCTTATTTGTTGAAGAGTCTATCTTTTTTCCAATGTAGGGGTATTTTGGCCTCTACAAAATATCAGAGCTCAGTTGTCTATAGTCAAATAAATTGATCTAGGGGTTCTCTCCCCAGATGTTGCTTTTAATGCAATAATTTGGGGTAGTAGAGTATAGATGTTATATATAAAATATCTATTAGACCACAAACTAAAATTCAGTGAGTGTGATGGGAATGAAGTATGAAGAAAGCAAGGAGAGTGCTATTGGTTGCCATTGTCTAACTTTTATGAACTTATTCTGTTTGCATCCACAGTCCTCTGTAATGGAATGTCTTTTAAAATCCCATTTTGCGATTGAGGACAGCTAGATGGTTTGTTAAGCTTGTAGCTGGAGTTTAACACAGATTGACTTGGTTTTGTCTACAATGTAGATTCTGTTTTGATGAGTCACACTGTTATCTACTATCTTAATAACATTCAAACTGTCAATATGCCAAACTATAATAATATTTGTAAAACAGTCAGAACGTAATTGAGCTTTCTGTAGAACTATAGCCTTTGTGTTCTTAGTTTTATATGCCCATGTACTTTCAGAAATCAGAAGTTTAGCTTAAACTATAGCTCAGGTCTGAGGAGCCTTGGTGGCGGTGTGATTATGCTTTGGACTGTGATCCTTGAGGTTACCAGTTGGAAGCCACTAGCCGCTCCTCAAGAGAAAGATGGGGCTTTATACTCCCATCAATAGTTACAGTCTCAAGGCCCCCCCCCCAGGAGCAATTCTACTCAGTCCCAAATGGTCACTATGAGCTTGCAGTGAGTTTTGAGTGAGTTTTATAGCTCAGGTTTAATTCTCATGAGCAAATATTTCATATTTTTCATATTTCTTCTAAAATACCTGTTAGAAATCATAGTTTATTGGTGTTAAAGCTCTCTTTACATTGTCAATTAGGACTCATCTCAGAAAACCAGGAAAGGTTTATTTTAAGAATCAGGTCCTGAAATTTTCATCAGTTAGCTGGTGGGGGATGGGGGGAAGAAGGGGAGGTGGTAAAAGTCATCATTTTTTTTAGACAAAGACTAAAATTAAGCCATTTGATTTATTTTGATGTTAGAGCCAAGAATTTTATATAAATAAGTCAGTCAGACAAATTCTTGGGTCACTGCTACACATGGAAGTCCCTAGGTGGTACAAATTGCTAATGTCTTTGGGTGATATCTGAAAGATTGCACGCTTAAGTTTATCCAGACGTACCTTGGAAGAAAGACTTGGCTGGTGACCTAGGTTAAACAAAGCAGACATTGGAAATCTTCTGAAGCATAGCTCAACACTGAAACTCTTGGGGTCACCATGAGTTAGAGTAGACACTGTGTTTGGGGGTCATGAAAAGATAGAGAAGATACTGTTTTTGTTTTGTTTTATTATGCATCATATTTCAGTCTAGATTGTGTACATACTCATTGAATTTAATCTTAAGTCTTTGGGGGGGCTATGCTCGAGGAAATGGGTGTGACGTGGACTGTGTCAGAATAACTCAATCACCATTTCTGGGAAAATGCATTGCAAGAAGTGTTTCATTGTGAATGTTCCAGTTGTATGCAGCGCCTGAGTTCTGAGAGAGTTGAAGTGGGTCTTTTTGTATTCACCTGTTTTCTAGAAGGTCCCTTTTTATTTTGTTTTTGTTTTTTGAGTATTTTAATGGAGATTCTCATTGTAGCTCCTACAGTGTGCCTGTTCTCAGAAGGATACATCTTTAGCTCTTTTATTTCATTCTTTCATTCTTTTATTGTCATTCTTTGAAGTGGAGCTTATGGACATGGAGAGTTTGGTTAGTCAAGATACTTAACAGTGAAGAACACTAAATTTAGACCATGAAAGCTATATTTTACAGATTTAACTTCACACATTAATGAAGGGTGAAAGAAGAAATATAACTTTCTTATAAGTATAATGAGATTTGGTGATAAAATTAGTTGTCTAATCTTAAAGACTCTAAATGATGGGTACTAATGATATAGGTAACATTTTGATTGGTAACTATTGAAGGTTACTGAGGTAAATCAACATTACCATGGACCACTAGAAGAACAACCAAATCTGTATTGGAAGAAATATATCTGTAACATTCCCTATGAGTAAGAATGGTGATATTTAGTCTCATAAGCTTTGGCTATGATAACAGGAGAGACAAGTCACTAAAAAAGGGTATCATGCTTGGTGAGATCAAGGGTCAGTGAAAAAGAGGAAGACCTTCAACAAGATAAACTGAAACTCTCTAACAATGCAATCAAGCATAGTGGCAATTGTGAGACTCAGGCCATGTTTTGTTTTGCTATATCTAGGGTCTCTATGGGCTCAGGGGTCTTCTAACAACATTGAAGGTTGTGGGATTCTCTTTAACTCCCCCCCCCCAATAGTTTTATCAGCATATAATTTACATATCCTACATTTCAATAGTTCAGCCCTATCAAGGGGCATTGTACAACCCCCTCCCCCAATACATCTTAGAGATTGATTCTACTTGTTGAACAGAGATGGACAGCTATTCCCCCACCTATTAATATTTATCAAATTCTCCTTCATCTCATATATTTTGTGAGGGTAGGATTCTGCTGAAGCTTTCTTTAGATATCTATAAAAATTTGAAGGCAAGTACCACTTTAATTGACCAATCAAATGAGTGTCAGTATAAATTTCTCTGGTTCTTAAAGAGAATGTATGCATGCAGAAACACATTCTCTTATCATTTCTAATGATACTATTCAGTTTTTTAATATTAAATACACGTTTACAGAGCAACATCATTGTGCTGTGTTAATATTTTACTTTTAGGAATATTACACAAGATTTGTACATTTTCTATTTAACTTAATTTTTAGGAGTTCAAATATTACTTTTATTCCTGGATCTTAATTTAAGCTCACCCCCTGCTTTGTCCTTTCAGAGTAGCAATATTCTGCACATCTGATTCTCTCAGGGGACATGGCTCTTAGATCAATGGAATGTACATAGGCACTTTGAGCTCCAGAGAAAAGCATGATAGAAATATTAAGTTACATTATTGCAGAGAATTCTGAAATGGGATTACTTCCAGGGAACATCATTACTTTTTCTGAGTGAATCTCATTAATAATTCAATTTAATTTAGAGTAAAAATAATTTTGTATTTCTGATATTCAATATAATTCCAACATATTTTCACTGCTTTTTCATAAAGTTGACCTGTAGTTTATATTCAATTAACAATCCTATTTGAGGTCAATTAACAATCCTATTTGACAGTTATCTGTCAAATACTTCAATGGAACTCCCAATACAAGAGAAAGTAGAGTGTGATACAATAACAAGATATAGTTCCTATTTGGAAACATAACGAATATATTAATAATTTAAAAGGGGAATTTTTGAAGTATGATATTACAGAAAAGGATTATAGGAGATACTTAAGAGAAGATATCTTCCAACTTGAAGGAAACGCTTTTTCTTTTGTTTGTTGGTAATTGCCATTGAATCCACTCTGACTCATCCTGATTCCATATATAGAGAATAAAGTTCCATAGAGTTTTCAAGACTTTTATGTTTCAGAAGACCCAAATCCTCACAACTGGACCAATAGGTAACATCCTGAAAAATGGAAAAGAATTTGAAGTTGTCAAGATTTCATTTTGCTGAATTCGCAAGCAATGCTTGTGGGAGCAGCAGTTAAGAAATCAAAAATTATGGGCTGAGCCCCGGTGGCATAGTGGTTGTGCGCGGGACTGCAGCCCACTGGGACGGAGGTTCAATTCCAGCAGTGGGGCTGGGCCTCCTACTCCCACCACCGGAGAGCAGTGATGCCCCCCCAAAAAAAACAACAACAACAAAAAACAAACGAACTAAAACCAAAAAAAGAAATAAAAAATTATGTTGCACAGGACCTGTTTAGGTCCTTAAAACCTGTATTGAAAGCAGGCATGTTACTCTGAGGACTAAATGCACTAAGCCTGATCTTAACTTTGTTGTTTTCGATGGTCTCAGATTCATGTGAAAGTTGGACTTTGAATCAGGAATAAAGACATTGAAGAGCAATCGATACATTTGAATTGGGGTTCTGGAGAAGAAAGTTGAAAAACCAAAGACTCCTAAAAGGATACACATATCTTGGAAAATGTATGACAAGAGTGCTCCATGGAGGTACAGATAGTGAGACATTGTTTTTAGTTCTTGGGACATGTTGTCAAGGGAGACCAATCTCTGGAGAAGGACACAATGCTTTGTAAAGTCGAGGGACAGTAAAGCAGAGGAAAGCCCTCTATGAGGTGACTTGACACACTGGCTACCACAATGGGCTTCATTGTTCAGGAATCATTGTGAGAATCTAATTGCACAGGAACAATTGTGAGAACCTGGGCAGTGTTTCTGTTGTATAGTTTGGATTGCTATGGTTTGGATCAACTTGATGGCAGCCCCAAACAGCCTTTCAGAAGTTGATTACCAGGTTTATCTTTCCAGGTGCCGCTGGTGGGTTAGAAATACCAATTACTAGCTAACAGCTGGTAGTCAAGTACTTAACTATTTGAGCCACTCAGTGACTTTACCCATTGCTAATCTCATCCAGGATGAACCCTGATGAGAAAGCATTGCATGCAAAGCAGGTTAAGTTCTGAACTCAAAATTGGCACTTCAAACCCACCAGCCACTTCATAGGAGAAAGATGAAACAAACTGTACTCCCCTAAAGATTTCCAACCTCACAGACCTTTAGAAGTCCCACTTTTTCCTATGAGTTGGAATCAATCAACTCTTTGGTGGTGGGTGGATTTTACCTTATTCACATACCTTTATTATTTATATAAATTTTTTTCTAGTGTGTTGAACTATTTCACTAACCATTCTTCTTTTCTTACCTTGGTTATCTATTTGTCCAAGGGAAAAAATCCTATTGTGTTCTCATCAGCTCCTGCTTCCTACGTATCCTTTTGAATATTAAAAATCCAAACTCATTGCCATCAAGTTGATGCTGACTCAGAGCGAGCCTGACTCTTTCAAAGCTGCCAAGTGTTCTTCCTTCCATCTTTTCAATGGCTCTTGAAATTTAACTCCATCCAAAAAAAGAAAGTAAATAGAAACTGCTGAGTTGATCACATGAGGATGTGGATGTACCTGCGACTGAACTTTAGCCGGGAACGTTGTCTTCTTACCCTGACCTCCTGAGACTGATGTTCAGTGCATTTGTTTATTATATTGTATGTGCCAGGATCATTAAAAACAAACAAACGACCACATCAAAAAGTATGCTATGTTCCTCAAACACTGACATTACTATCCAATAAAGAAGACCAACATATAAATAATTGTTAGTTCATTGAGAGCTGGATCATGTTTGAGGTACATTGAGAACACAAGTAATAGAATGCATACTTTGGGAAGTTGAGGAGTAGAATTTAATCTGAAGGAAAGGAGAGAGATAATCAAAAGGACAGGACCCACTTATGCAAAGACATATAACTAGAAAAGGGAGTAGATTTCTGTCAGGTTATGGAAGACATAAGATGGCCACATTCAAGGGAGGGAATACCAAAACCTTGTTTTTATACAAAGGTAGGAAGTGTTAGTAAAGGAGTTTTTGATTAGCCAAAAGAGTTGATATGGTTAAAAAATAATATAGCTTATTTTAAATTATGATACTCTTATAAGAAGGAGCACTGGGGGCCTCATCATTACCAGCTGGGTTGCTAGTGTCAAGGTGTCAGGACCAGCAGTTGGAAACTTCCCGCTGCGTCATGGGAGAAAGGTGAGACTTTGTACACCAGCAATGAGTGCCAGTCTGGGAAACCCCCTGGGATAGTTATACCCCATCCCATCAGGTCATATGAGTCCACATTGTCTCCACCACCCTAAAAAAGTTCAATCAGGAAGTTTTAGAGGGAGAAATAATTAGATGTTCCACAGAAAAATTACTCCGACATCCATGTGGAATAAGTATTGCAGGAAACAGGAGTGGCGGAGAAGACAAGTGTAAATTTTAAGCATAAACTTATAGTCTGATGGTAGGCACGTGAGAACTAACTTCTCATTATTGATCTTCGAATTTGCAGATATTTTTATAGTAATCACATCTAATTCAAGGAATGGATAGGAGCATTAAAGGAGTTAATATTTGCAAACCTCTGTAACAGCTCCTTCATTTAGGAAGCAACATAGGTTTTGTTCATTGGAATCTGGACCAAAACTGCTTTTATGTCTTCTGCATACCTACAGATCTTTGGTTCTTCTAATCAGACATGAACAATGTTAAATCATCTGCCCATTGTGGTTGTTAGGTGCTGTCTTGAAAGCTCTGGGAGGGAACATTATTGTCACCAAGATACATGGATGGCAAGTCTTGTTCACTGCTGTGATCCCAGCATTGAAAACAGTGCCTGGAGCAGAGCACATCCTCAGTGTTTGTTTGGTGAATGAAGAGATGAGTGATACAGGCAAATGGGAGGGCTGTAAGGACAGGACTTTGCTTGACACAGGTGTGCGGGGTGGAAACAGGAGGTTTACATTCCTACTCGCCGGGAACCTTCCAGGGATTTGCAACTTCTTCAAACCATTTTCATTTTTGGATGTTCATGATAGGAAAGCAGAAATCTCGCAACCTAATAGTCAGTCACTGAAATTACACCGTATTTCTATCTTGCTAAATCTGTCTCAACTGTCTTTGCCTTAAATATAATGGGATGTCTCTTTAAGTATAATAAGATCTTCCTGTTATAAATATAACGTGCTAATTTTATAAACAGCTCATATCTGTGTTTCACTTTGGTTCTCACAGAAATCCTGGGAAATAGGTTTTTATTTCTTCCATTTAATATGAGGCCAAAGCTAATTTATGTGACTTACACAAGCTAAGAAATATTGGTACAAGGGATTGTCCCCAGGAATCTCATTTCTAAGCCTTCCCACACAGCATGTTCTATCCATGATCAATTTCCATGGTTTCTTTTGTGCTTAGCACTTATTAACGATAGAGTGCTAAGTCTTGCAAGTCTCATTATAACATATTGCCTTTATGTGGAAAGAATGGTCAGACAAAACAGGAATTCTGCAAAATGATAAGATACAAAATAAAGCATAAATATTTATTAAGTCATACCAGCAGCTCTACCACATGCAGTGAAAATAGAGATAATGGAGGGAATTGTTTACAAGAATCAATTTCAAAGTTATAATGTGAAATGAACTATGATCCGAGAAAATTTTAGAGTATGGAACAAGACATTACCTGGTTCCTATTTTGCCTCTTTGTGAGCGATAGTGTTTCACTGAGGATCCTGGTGGAAAGAGTAGAAGTCACGGTAGATGTTTCAAAGAAAGCAGGGCTGGTGGTATAGAGGTTATGAGTTGGCTTGTGAACTGCAATGTCTGCCGTCGGAAATCACCGGCCACTCCTCTGGAGAAAGCCAGGGCTTTCTTCTCCCCCAGATGGTCATCGTCTCTGAAATCACTGGGGCAGTTCTACTTGTCCTACAGAGTAACTTTGAATTGACAGCACGCCCAGCAGCGCATGAGCATTTCAGTTCAAATGTACAAACACTAAAGAGTGAACTGCCGTATCAGAGCTGAAAAGAGCCTGAGGGAGTAAGGGCTGCAGGAGGCAAATAGAAAACAATTACCACAAATACTTATACTGAGAATTTTAGAGCCAATTCATGATCATTATGTCTATCTATAGCATTTTATCTCTATGTCAGTCTCTTCAGAGCAAGAATACATGATGCAATCGGAGAGTCCATTTGGCAATATAAAGAAAATATTCATTATCTGCAACTTGACCGTGCATAAGTCAGTTTCTTCACATGAAATTCTATAATGTTTAATAGCAAATGTTGTATGCTTTATAATTTTTGAAAGAAGAAAGCACAAACACCGTAACCATACCAGGAACTTTGGAACACCAGTTAGCATCTACCTGACAGCAGTGATTCCTCATAGCTAGCTCTTTTCCATGAGCCCCCTGCTATTTTATGATCATACTGCATGAACTCGAACTTGTGTTATGATCATTCTAATCTTGTCACTGCTAGGAAGCCTCAACCATTCCTGAGTGCATAATGCTATTTTTATATTGCCCATTCTGTCAGTGATGGGTCAGTTCTCAGTTTCAGAATTCATTTTATTCACTCATCTGTGATAACTCTCAATAGCCAAAAAGCCAATTCTGTCAACAGTGTGCCCCAAACACCTAAACTGTGCTGACTTGGGAAAGGAAATCTTCTCTGCTAAGATCACGGGTGACACCTGGAACAAAGTCATGCTCAAGGACACGAATGTCTACTTTGTTTTCACTTGTGAGAAGTCTGAAAAGCCTGTCTGCGATGTTCCAGGAGAGACTCTGAGAGAAAATATGCGGTTGAAGTGTTTAGTGGACAGTTGCTTAAAAAAGTGAAGAATTTACTATTTAGATGGACAAAATTATTATATTAAGTCTTTAAGAAAAATTTTCCCATTGATCAAAAGACCATCATGTAAGCATTGGGATGCTATCCTGAAGAAGATGTTTTTATTATGTTGAGAAATTTCCTGGTTTTAAATTTGATAAACATACTTTGGTGATATAAATTCTGATATTTTTGGTTTATTTTTATATTTCAGTATGTTTTCCTTTTATTTTCATTTTCCCTTTTAATTTTAAATTTCAATTATACTTCTAGGCAAATTATATTATTTTAGATCTATTTTAATTGATGTACATTGAATTATTAACGTTTAAACTATAATATGTTTAAAACTAGACTCATCTATGTTGCAAACTTCTGTGAATGTAGTTTTTAGGCAACCATCAGCTTTAAAGGTTAACATATTGGACACAATAGCATAAATAACAGATTCTTCTCTCAGAACTGTGGTGGGAATCTAACATTGAAATCTAGGCATATATATGCACATATTGCATATATATCATATATATGTATTTAATCCCAAATATACTTTTTCAGTCTGTCTCAGTTCTCAAATATATACAATAAGTCAGTGGAAAAGTGTGAAATATATATATATAATTATATAAAATATTGTAAATATAAAATAAGAATATACTCAAATATGCATGCCCCCTAAGCACACTTGAATACATATACTAACCACTCATATAAGGTTTGGGAAATACTTTAACCAAATAAAAGGAAGTATTGCTACTAAGCTTTCAATTCATAAATGCACAGGTTTATTCCAAATCAAATATACTTTAACGTCTTTGTGATCTGGGAATGGCTACATTGGAGACAAGTTCTCTCAGTAATACATATGACTTAGAATCCTTAGAACGTCAAAACAAAAATATACTTTTATGCTATGCAAAGGAAAAATGATTTTAACACCAGGACTAATACCTTTTTTCAGAACTCAATTGAATGTCTTTCTAAACCTCTGAAACTGCAAAGAGTTTAAAATAATATTCCCCTCACATAACAAAACAATGTTTGGTGGATCAAGCATTTGGAGGATGATCAGAAAGCCCTCAAAGATGAACCAAGAGAGAGATGAGGGCCTTAACCAATGCCAAACTCTGACTGAAGCCTAGAAAGGGCCTCCCACCCATGAATGAAGCAAATATGACTCGAGTTTGGATCTCACACTGTTCCGCATTTTCCATTTTATGGGAAGAGTTTGCCATCTGTAAGCTTTTGGTTTACGACAAGTACTTTGTGTCTGCAACAATGGGCTTAAACGACAATTGGGATGATGGCACATGACTGGGTAGTGATTTTGTTCCACATGTGGTTGACTTGATGGCTCCTGACCACAAAAACAACACCATTAACAACGGCAACGATAGCAATGAAGGAGTCCCGTTGCACAGTGGTTCAGAGCTAGCGCCTTTGTCAACAAACGTCCACAAGCTGCACCCTCCAGCTTCTTTGCAGGCAAAAAAAAAAAAGTGACTGCGTACTTCTTGTCATCCCTGTGAGGTTGTAGAATCAGCTCAATGACAATGCTTGTCTGTATTGGTTTCTTTTTTGTTATCAATAAAGAGGAAAACATGGTGTTTGGTGAAGTGAGGACCTGGGCAACTGGATATCTGACCCCAGCCATAGTGTACTCAGTTGCCTCCTATACATTTGGAAGTTGAATATTAAACAAAGAAGATCAAAGAAAATTTTGAATTTTGATTTTGGCAAAGAATATTGAAAGTACCTGGACTGCCAAAATCCCTCATAAAATAAGTACAGCCTGGGTGTTCTTTAGAGGCGAGGATGAGTCCTTGTCTCATCTACGTTAGACATGTTGTCAGGATAATCTAGTCTCTAGAGAAGGATGCTGTGATTGTTAAGATGTGGACAGTGCAAAAGAGGAAGACCTTGGACAAGATGGATTGACACAGTGACTGGAACAATGAGCTCAAACATTAGACCAATTGTGAGGATGGTATAGAACCAGGCTATACTTTGTTCTGCTTTGGATAAGATCTCTATTAGTCATAGGCAACTTGATGGCACTAGGAAGTAGAACAACATTGTAAACTGAGTCACTAGCATTAGCCACATTGTAGTAGGTGAAAGTGGCTGAACAAAGGGAACATGTATAGTCTCCTTCAAATTAAAAAAAACATGTACTTAAGATAAGTTGAGTTTTTTGACAATTATTGGCATTTGATTCACATATTGTATAATTCAGCTGTTCAATAACATCAAGAAGAATTATATAATCATCACCAAAAATAATTTCAGAACATTTTTGCTGTGCTTGTACTCATCACTATTAGCTTCCCATTCTCACAAATCTCTCCTGCCATACTCTAAGAAACCGTTAATCCTGATACTGACTCCATAGAATTGTCTGTCCTGGATTTTATTTATAGAAATGCATACCAAACCAAACAAGATAAACCCAAAAACTACAACAAAGTGGAACTTCAAGATAAAAACCTCAAGTGAAAAGAATGCAGAAAAAATTAAAACCAGAACAAATTTAAAATAGATCAAAAGGAGATTAATTGATAAGTTTAATTTTAGGCTAACTACATCTGCAATAATCCACTTTCCAAAGCAATAGACAGGGTGTTAGGTTAGGTGTGTGTTAGTCAGAATAGATTAGAGAAACAAATTCATAGAAACTCATATGTGGAAAAGAAAAAGTCTTATATATGAGAACAATTGAATATTGAGAAACTGTCCCAGCCCAGTCTGGTCCAAGCCCATAAGTTCAATATCAGCTCATATGTCCACTACCAATCTATAAAGTCCTCGTCAGACTCATGAAACACGTGCAATGATGCCAAATGCAGGATGATCACAGGCCAGTGCGTGGAATGTCTTTGGATCTAGTGTTGTTGTAAGCATCAGGGATGTTTCAAAGGGAGTGAGCAGAGGGGAGATGTATCTCTCAGCTCCAAGGAGCTGGAAGTCCCAGAATTCCCAAGAGAAGGCCATGCCTACACAGAGGCCTCATTCGCTATGACACGATTGACAGACTAGACTCCACTCCTTCACCCTTAATCCTCTCAAATTCCTAATTGACACCAGATTATGTAACTACCACACTGACCTTGAGTCAGTTCTGACTCATAGAGACCCGATGAACAGCAGAGCAAAACACCATGCAGGCCTACAGTATTCCCACAATTGTTAAAATTTTCAATCCCACTGAAGTAGCCAGACTGTCAATATCTCAGTGACAGTCTTCCTCTTTGTCTCGGACCTTCCACTTTATCAAGCATGATGCAAGGGTATTCACATCCCTGGTCCATGGTCACAGCAGACTCATCAGAGGTTTAATCTACATGTATTAACTTTTTTTTCAACCGAAACAACTTTAAAATGGATCAAAATGGATACCAGATGGTAAGATAGTGCATTTTAATATAACTGCATCTGCTATGATTCACCTTGCAATGTTCTCTGATAACGAGGCCACTCACATTCTGTAGCCTATGGTCATAGAGGACTCACTGGATGCTTAACCTATGTAGGGTTCCAGCAAATGGATCATGACCTTCCACTGTCATGCATAGCCTTCGGCACACTGGGTGTTAACAATTTACGTTCTGATACTATCCCCCCATTCAGATTTGGATCTTATTATTTATAATCCTTAGATCATACAGTCTACGATGGTTCTTCCATGAGCACTCAGTTGACACCACACTTAGATGGCCGCATATTTGAAGACAAGAATATTGTTGGCTGTATTTATAAGTAAGAGAGAAAAACCCGTCCTAAAACTAGATTTTTACTTCAGCACCAGAAATGATTCAAGATAAATGATAAAAATCTGAATGGAATCATGCTATTCCTGAATGATTGCAATGGATATCATTGACCTAATACACAGACACATTGGCTACAACAGTCAGCTAAAACAGATGGAGTTAGGTTAAAGTGTAATATCATATAATTTGATTTCCTTTTTGACCCATTTAAAGTTGCTTCTGTTTAAAAATCCAAAAAAGAAGTCTAGGGCAAATCCATGTGGAGTAAGCCTCCAATGAATTCACTCTGATCAAAGTCCAGGGAGGTGAATAGTTGTACAGTTGTGCAAAGTGCAATAGAAAGCGGATTGCAGCAGATACAGGTAGGTTAAACCTTAATATTGTAACACTTGATTTCAGAGAACATGTATGTAAAAGACTGTAAGCACTGCATGGTGACAGACAAATCATCTAAATTTAAAAGAAAAAAAAAACCCTCACGAACCTTGGTTTCCCTTTTTATCCATTTAAAATTAGTTCTTGTTTTTAAGATTTTCAACTTTCTTTTCAATTGAGATTTTTCTCAGTTTTATACGGTTATTATTGTTAGTGTTTGGCCTGCCTTTCTCTCTCTCTTTCTCTCTCTCATCTATAGAGACTATAACAGGCTTAATGATTGCTTTGGGGTCTGGCAGGGGAGGTTGGGAGAAAATGGAGAACTAATAACAATGAGTAAGTTAAATAAACTGTTCTAAAATTGATAGTACTCATGATTGTACAACTCTTAGTACATTTGAACTAATGAATTGTATGGCATGAATTATAAGCAAATAAACTTGCTAGGAACAAAACAACAACAACAGCAACAATAATAATAGTTATGAGAATGCTGAAGGACTGGGCTGTGTTTCATTCTGTTGTCCACTGGATTGGGTCACTGTGAGTCAGGTCTGATTGGATGGCACCTGAACAACAACATGAACATAGTGTAACAGAATGATAACACAGAATGCTCTAGAATGACACACACTAGATGATGAATGGACAGATTCTGCTTTGAACTGGAGTTCCTGGGTGGTATGAAAATTTAAGCACTGGTCTACTAACTGAAGATTGGCTGTTTGTGGTTCCTGGGGGTGCTCCATCATTCCTGACAGTCAGTCAGTGGAAACCAATGGAGCTCAGTTCTACATGAGATCTCTATCTGTCAGAGCTGATTAGAGAGGTACCCACTAGATTTGAGTGCGGGTTTTGATTTTTGGTCCATTTCTTACAAGTAACATACACTTGAACATGATATTTCTATTTCTTCATCTGTAAAGCTAGAAAGTTGTGATAATTAAGATATATATATATATACACATATGTATGTATATATAAAGGGTGTACAGAGTCCTTTACATGTGTAAAAAGGCACTTATTGTTCAAATAATTTTAAAATCATGATTAAAATTTGTGTTTTATACTCAAATCTTAAAATAAGTCTTTATATCATTTAAAAAAAACAAATAGAAAATTCATGTTCACCCTGAAACTCTAAATATGTTACTTTCTTGAGCTCAACTGCAAAATGTTATAGATTGCCCCAAAGGTAGATGGCAATAGATTCTTTTCTGTATCTAGAGGCAAAGGAATGAGTTATGTCTATATTTTTATTTGCTATTATAATGTAAGGAGATAGTAAATAAGTTACACAATTTTTTTACCAGCAGAGTATGTGAAAAACTTAACAGTCACCATATACTAAATTGTCCTCCTTTATTTCAAGTCATAACACAAAGATTCTACTGGATGTATTAAGAAAGCACAAAGGGGAACCCTGATAGCTTAGTTGGTTACATGTTAGTCTGCGAACCGCAGAATCAGCAGTTCAAAACCACCAACCATCCCTTTGGGGAAAGATGAAGCTCTGATGGCTCACTGAGCTGAGTGTTGGACTGCTAACCCAAAGAAAACATATCCTTTTTGCAAGTGCGACAGTACTAATTGAGATGTGGGAAATCAGGTATATATTTTTTAATGAATGAAAGTATTGCAGTTATACATTGCCATATTATTGGCAGCATACAAAAGGAAGGAGAGTGAGAAAGGGCTCAGGGATATTTACAGATAGAAAGGATTCCCCAAAGGGTCTCATGTGTTAAACTTAGTGATGATTAAGCACAAGGAATCACAGAACGACTCAGAACCAGACATGTGATTCAGTTACGATGAGTAATCAAGTCCAAAGGAAAATGTCACAGTGAATCACATCACTCTTCCTAACGTCCGAGATGAATTCTTCATAAGCCATATTATTATGGCAGAAATTAATTCTGGCATTCATGTTCTCTTCTGATTGATATTGGCTTGCTTAATCTTTTTCTGTTCTCTGACATTAAGCTTGTTTTTGTCTTTGTATCACTAGTAAACAGCAAATTGAGGCTTGTGTTTTCTTTGCCATTCGGGCACTCTCGGTGGTGGGTTTTACTCACTCACTTTCCGTGTAATTCTCAACAAGCACAGATTTACAACTGGCATTTTGCTGTGTCAGTGTGGATGTATCTGTTTGAGTTGCTAATGGTTTCTTCACTTCATTTGTTCTTTTTTTGGGGGGAGTGGCAGGGGTTTGTTTTTATTAGTTTTGTTTGCTGATGCTCTTATCCTATTAGTTTCTATTGTTTTCATGTTTAGTGAACCTTTATGAATTTCTTCTGTTTTGCTTTGTTGGGAAGCTGTATTTAACTTGTCCTTCAGTTTATTATTATCATGCCACATATAAAATAGGCCTTGGTCTTGATAGCATCTTGACTTCCTCTCTATAAGGAAACTCTAAAACTGGCCAACTTATTCCCTCTTTTTAATTTCTAATTATCATCCTTTACAAATTAACACCAGATCCTGATATTCAGTCTTGTAATTTTATGTTACTTTTGATATTTTTATGTTGCTAATAGGGTACCTTTGAGTTGGTGCTGGCCTCGTCCAGTCCTTTGGCACCTTCATGGTCCATATTATTTTGGAGCCTGTTGATGACCTTTTTTTTTTTCACTAACCTTTCAATTTACTTAGCATGATATCCTATTCCCCAAAATGGTTACTCCTTATAACATATTTAAAGTATATGAGTTTTACCATCCTCGTTCTCCTAACACAGATTTGTTTATTCTACTGGAAGTCCACATTACTTTCAATATTCTTCTCCAACACCATACTTCAAATTCCTTATTTATTGTCCAACATTCCCGTGCATATGAGGTGATTGAAAATGCCCTTTATGGGGTCAGGTCTTCCTTAGTCTTCAAAGTGACATCTTAGTTCTTCAACATGCTAAAATTTCTTGTGTAACAGATTTGTCTACATACAATGCATCATTTGATCTCTCATGGTTGCTGCTTCCATGAACATTGGCTGTGGATCCAAGCAGAATGAAATCGTTCACAATTTCAGTCAGTTTTCCAGTCATCATAATCTTGTTTATTGGTCTAATTCTGAGCACTTTATTTTCTTCCTATTGAGTTGTAATCCATTATGAATGTTGAACTTCTTGATCTTTATCAGCAAGTCCTTCAAGTCCTTGTTCTCAGCTAACAAAGTTGTATCATCTGCATATTTCAGGTTATTGATTCTTCTCTGTATAACCCAGGTTCATGAATTATTTATTTAGTATGCAGTTGGAGTGAGTGTGCTGAGAGAATACAACCCTGAGACACAGTTTTCCTGATTTAAACTACATAGTAATCATTTGTTGCCTCGCAAGACTATCTCTTGCTCCACTTGGAGGTTCTGAAAAACACAGTGAAGGATTTTGAGATGCCCGTTCTTCTGGTTGTTCTCCACAATGCTGATGCAGACAGTTGGATGTCTTCACAGAGACAATGAAGCAAAAGCAAATGACTCCCTATCATCTGCTGGCAGCAAAAAGAAATACAAGCAATGTTATCACTCCTATTCCTCATTCTTTGCCCTCTTTTGAATCTGCCTGAATTTCTTGCAGCTTCCTCTAAATAACCATTTAAAAATTACCTTTGGCAAAAATTTATTTGCATGTGATATTAAAGATATTGTTAGAGAGCAGTCTGTTATGTCACCGTCACCTTTCTTTGGAAGGGGTACAGGATGCATCTATTCAGTCCCTTAGCAAGGTATCTTCCAAATTTCTTGTCAGAGATAAGAGTGTTCCGTGCTTTCAGCAGCTTGTGGAAACATTATCCTCTTGTTGAAACATTTCAGTTGGTATCCTGTCCATTTCTAGAGACTTCTTTTCCACTAATTCCATGATTCTTAATGTTATCTCTAGTCTGTTATGATCCACACAGTTGAATGTCTTTGCATAGTTAAGAAAATATAAGTAAACATCTTTCTTATATTCTCTCCTTTTACCCAAGGTTCTACTGGCATCAGCATGATATCCTTCCTGTCCTGCTCTCTTCTGAATATGGCTTGAATATCTGATTACTTCACGTCCATATATTGCTACAACTTCTATAAATATTCTTCAGCAAAATTTTATTTACATGCAATATTACTTGTATTGTTCAATTATTTCCATATTGTGAGTCATTTAAAAGTGTATAACACGAATATGAATCTCTTCAAGTGGGTTGGGCAAATAGCTATGTTCCAAATTTCAGGTGATAGATAAGCGAGTGTTTCCAGTATTTCAGCAGCTTTTGGGAACATTTCATTAGGTATTCCATCAATTCCGGCAAATGTACTTTACACTAATGCCTTCAGGGCAGCTTGGGCTCCTTCCATCAAAATCACTGGGTATTATTAACATGTTCCCTCATCAAATGGTTGAAAGTTGACTAATTCTGGTTGGTACAATGACTGTGTTTCTTCCATCTTCTTCTTAAAATTATTATTAGTAATAATAATCTTACTGGAGGATCTTGCAGCTCATCTAACACTCCATGCAACAATTATATCAAGTATCTTAGTATATATATTTCCATAATACATTTTAAAATATTTGCTTTTAATTTGAGCCCTTGGTATCAGCTCCTTCTGTCCCTCCCTCCTCTCCTTCCCCCAAGTAACCCCTTGATTTTTTAAAAATTATTATTATTTTCATATCTTACAGCACCCATCCCACATTCTGTTGCTCATTTCTCTGGTGTGTGTGTTATGCGTCCATCATTTTGAATGTTGCCCCCTTTCTTCCCACCCTCCCACCTTACCTTTAGCCTCCTAACATTGCTGCTCCAATTCCTGTTCCTGATGGGTGTATCTGACCTGGATTCTGTGGGTTGTGTGCTCCAGTCTGGTCTAGCCAGAACTGAAAGGCAGGACTGGGGTCATGAGAGTGGGGGTTGGGGAAGACTCAAGGAGCCACAGGAACATTGTGTGTTTCATTGGTGCTGTGCTGCACCCTGAGTGACTCATTCCTTCCTGGTGACCCTTTTATAAGGGGATTGCCTATTGTCTAAAGATAGGTTTGGGGTCTCTGTGATGAAAGCTCTTATTCTCAACAATATGCTTTTATTTTTGTTTTCGGACTTCTGGTGCCTGTTACCTGATTCTGTCAGCACATCATCTTTTGACACTTCCTGCATCATTCAATATCTGACCTGTGGTATCCTTACATATTGTAACTGAAGGGTTGAATTTTGTCTTCAGCTATTTCAACTTGAGATATGCTGAGTTTGTTGTTATTTTTTAGCTTTTAACTCCAGGTCAATGAATATTTCATTATAATTCTCTATGCTGTCTTCATTTTTGTTTTAATTTATTATTAATTGGGAGTTCATACATACTCATATATAATTCCATAGTTCAATCACATCAAGTAGTGCTTTCCAGTTTCTATCACAATCAGTTTCCAGGCATTCTTTTTCTTCTTGGACTCATCGACACCATCTCCCTTTCACTCAGCCACCACCACCACCACTGCCGGCCCCCTCCCCAGTCCTCACCTCCCAAACACTTATTGTACTTGATGCCCTCCATGTTTTTCAATCCTGGGTTTCTGATACCATATAGCACAATATTAAGAGGGTGACACCAATGAAATAACACCTCTGAGATAAACCCACATGTAAGTGAACAAAAATTCAGAAAATTTAACCAGATCAGATCTTGTGTACATTAGAGGGAGTATTATCTGACAAAGGATTAACTGTGCAAATCAGGTTTATCCCTTTGATCTAAACTCATCTCTCCAGTGCACTATATTTAGTAGCCATTTTCCTCCTACATACACCTTCTCAATCTGTGATTTGAGATCTTCTGTTAAGCCCTTTTACTTCATCGTTTCTTCCATTAGCTTTCATCATTCTACTGTCAAGATTAAGTTCAGAGTCTTCTACTACCTTTCTTTCCTCTTGTCTTTTTAATGACCTTTCTTCTTCATACATGATATTCTTTATGCCATCTCACAGTGTATCATGTCTTCTGCCATTAGCATTTGATATATTATCTCTGCTCAATTTATTTTCTAATTTCAGGTAAAACATATTGAGAGTCACATGGGGGTCTCTTATAGACTTGTTTTAATTTTCTTTAATATTGACATCAGCTTATATATGAGCACCTGACTATTTGTCCTACACTGACCTCTGTATTCATTGTGGTTTGTAGCATTGAACTTCTCTATTGTTTCTTCTCAGAGATGTAGTCAACTAGATCCCCATGAATTCTGACCGGCATGGTCCATGTGTACAGGTGCTGTTGTGAAAGAAATGTATTTATAAGGAAGCAATTGCTGTCCTAACAAATTCTATCATATATTCTCTAACTTTTTCTATTACCAAGGCAATATTTTCCAACTATTATGCCTTCTTCATTGTTTCCAACTTATGCACTTCTATTTTCAATAATCATCAAAATGTACTATGCAAGTGGTTATCACCCCCAAAAATAACCACAGGATTTTTTTCAAACCTATAAGGGGATACCCCTCCAAAGTGGGAAGATAGCTCTGCTGTGCAGAGCCTTTGTAGTATTCATTTTTCCCTAGTTGGTGAGCATCAAGCAACTTGCTGTGAGTTAGTGCACATCACCTGGGAAGATTCTGTCTGGTCACAGGGAATATTTTTGTGAAAGCAGTCTTGCTTGAACCTCATATTTGATTTTGTTGTTGTTGTTTGTTTTTTGTGATGGCAAATTTAAGAGAACAATGTATGCCTATCAAATTATGCTTCCTGCTAAGGAAAAACACCACAGAAATTGTTGTGATGTTGAATAGGGCTTACAAAGACAGCACTACAGGAAAAACTCAAGTGTTTGTGTGGTTTTCTCATTTCAGAAAAGGTGAAATATTGATTGATGAGAACCATCATTCAGGATACCCATCAATTTCCCAAACAGAAAAAAAATGTTAACATCATGCATTTGGATTTTGTTCCACCAGGTCAGGCTGTTAATTAATCTTTCTATTTAGAAGTTCAGAAAAGATAGAATAACAGCATGTGACAAAAAAGGCCTGATTTGTGGCAGAAAGGGGACTAGTTTTGCCACCAAAATAGTACACCTGCTCATGCAGCTATTTTAATGCACCAATTTTTGCCAAAAAATACAACATGCCTCTCTTGTCCCACACACCTTACTCATCAGACCTCACTCTGTGAGACTTCTTTTTGTTTCCATGAATGAAGAGTACATGAAAAGACAGTGATTTGACAATGTAGAAGGGGTGAAGGAAAAAAACTAGGGAGATGCTGTCAGCCATCCAAATAGGGGAACTTGAAAACTATTTCCAATAATGGAATCACAGATTTGACAAATATATTAAGTGTATTGGAGAGTACTTTGAAGGTGATAAGTTTGTTTTGTAAAACATGTACCTTTGGGCAAAAAAAATTCTATTTTGGGGAGGGGGGCATCCCCTTGTAGGTAGCAACATTTTCTTTGATTCTAGAAGTTGATGATATCTAGAACGGGGTTTCTCATCAGTCAACATTTCATATTTTTTGAAACAAGAAAACCACTCATATACTTGAATTTTCCCCATAGTCTTTGTTAGCTCTGTTCAACACCACAACAGTTTCTGAAGCATTTTTCCTAAGCAGGAAACAAAAAATTCACAGCAGGACACTTTAAAAAAATTGACCATCAAAACAAAAACAACAACTATGGAAAAATGATGTTAAAGCAAAACTGCTTCTATGACAAAATTTACTGTGGCCAGAGAGAACCTTTTCAGGTGACACCACTGAGAGCACTTACTCTGAGAAAGTTGCTCTCTGCTTACTTAGTGGGAAAAAATGTGTACTAAAAATCTCTGCAATTCCCAGTGAAATTCTGTTTTATTTTGAGATTCTCCCTTGTATTTGTTCTGTTGCTTTTGTAAGGTTTTCTGTCACTAATCCCTCAGAAGTGGAATTCTGAGTCTGCTTCTTCATAATCTGCTCTTCTATATCTAGTTTAACTTCTGGATGATATTGGCATGTGTCTTAATATTCATCAGTCTATTTTGGGATGTTCCTTTACATTTTTATATCTGGTATGTTCCCAAAATATTATATACCACTTAATTGCTCATTGAATATTTTAAATGCAGTTTACCACATCTATCTGATTATATAACTCTCAGTGATTTATCTGGTAAGCAGCTGTATGGAGGCTTTAAAAAACCATTTGGTGTTCTTTGGGTAACAAATTATGGCATCTGTGACAACTTTAACAAATACCATTTCTTTGTGATAGGAGATTTGAGATATTATTTGGGAACTTAAGTTACCTTTAGATCTTTGAGAAAGATAGGACAGAGTACAGATAGATTGCCTTGTGTTAAACCTTCCAATGATAGTCATTGTGTGTGAATTTAGTGAATGTTATTTGAAGGATAGGCTTGATTTAGTCATCTGGTGCTGATAAATAGCACAGTGGGGACTCCAACATGCAGAAATTGGTTTTCTCACAGTTTAGGATGCTAACATTTTTAATTCAGGGTACCAGCTTCAGGGGAAAGCTTTGTCTCTGTTGAATCTATAAAAAGTTCATGATCTCTTTTTGTTTCTGCTCTTGGGCCATCTTCATGTGGGCTGTCATCTTTCTTCTCCACATCTGCTTCCTCTATTTTGTTGTTTAATATTTTTTATATCTCAAGAGAGATTAACTTAAAACACACCCCACACTAATTCTGTATAATAGATACAATCTGCTCCCATCTAGTATACTGGCTGAAAGCATAGAACTTAATAGTTACCCCCTGCTACATACACACAAATTTTTTTATTCTGAACTATATTTAGTCACCATCTGTAACTAAATAAAAATTATTTCCAGCACTGTTAAAAGCAGAGTGTTGCAGCAATACTGCCCTTCCTGAGTTCACCAACTAGCAGTAAATAGAAGGAAGAAAAGAATAAAATGTGATAAGGATAGAGTTTTGAAAATCTCTTCATGGTGCAGCATTACCATAAGACCTACCTCTCTATTCATTTCCAAGGGATTTGAAAACAGAAATAAATAGGCACATGGACAGAAGTGTTTATTATAGTATGATTATTGGTGACCAAAAGGTAGTAAAGATCCAAATGCTCATTAGCATGCTAATGAGTTTTTGTAACTTTGTGAACAGGTATGTGGATACACATATGTATACACATATATACAAATATGTAGAGATATACATATATGCACACATAAATACATATCTCATTGCCATCTTAATCCCATGCAGTTGATTCCAATTCATACTGACCTTGTAAATGCGGGGTTAAATTTCCTCTGTGAATTTATAAGACTTTAAATCTTTGCAGGAATAGATATTTTCTTCCACAGAATGGCTAGTGGATTTGAACTTCAGCCCTAGTGGTTAGCAGCTGAGTTAGCATCCACTATGCCACCAAGGGTTTCTTATATGTTTGTGTATATGTACACATATGTGTTATGTAGTAACTAAGAAGTTGCAAAAATTTAACTCATAAGAATAGCTTAGGTAACAGTTCTTTATAAGAAAGTCAACATTCAAAGTTTCAAGAATTCACTGTGCTCTTTCTATAAAAAATATTATAGTCCTTAGTATTTCAAACATCTTTTGTGAGGATTCTCATTATTTTCCTAATTTCCATAAAGAAAAATTAATCCAGGAAAAGAAAATATTTTAAGTACTATATTAACTAGGTGTTCTATATCCTATATTAATTTGTTCTAGGATTCTTATCATTTAAATTTCAATCAATCAACAAGCATGCATTGAACACCTACTTCATTCCCAGTTATGGCTAAGCATGAGGGGATTATGAGACAAAATCCTTGACCTTGAGAAATTTTCCATCTGGTTAGTAAGATAAGACTAAGACCTAAGACGCAATTAGAGAAAATGCATTGACTATTGAAGGAAGGTCTCTCCTCTTGGGACCAACCATTCATATTCTAATATTCTTTCTTTTCCTCATCTGATTATTGACTCAAGTCCAGGGCAGAGAATCTCTGTCTTGAGCAGAGAAAGTGTAGGAACTTAGTGTGAATGAATGAAAAATAATTCAACTGTTAAAATTCATATAATGCCAAGATATTCCTGTAGGGAAAATAATGTTCATTCTGCTATATTCTGAAAGTATTCTGTATAAGAGGCTGGGTTCTTAGGTCTAGAAAAGTTATTGTTTATAAAAGTTTTTAAAGTGCGTATTTTGCTCATATCAACATTCAGGCATCTATAATAGCAGGGGATTTTCTTCAGGATTGTAATTACCTCTTGGCATTACTAAATATGCTTCCTTGTAAATTCTCATACCTCGTCAATAGTAAGTAGTAAACATTATCAGTGAGAAAATATTTTAATTATTGACCTATATCCCTAGAGTCTCATTTGCTTCTGGGGAATTGGGGAGGCTTAAAATAACTATGTCAATATGTGGAAACTAAAGAACCACTTTAAAATTAATTGTGCACAAGTCGCTTTTTGTACTTTCAACACTTTCACATATAATTTTTTTTTATTTTAATACTTCTTAAAAGACAGTGTACCACAGGACTGAAAGGCGACTTGCAAGTATAGGGAAGATGTGTATCTGGGTTATCAATTTATCCATTTAAACACAAATCAATCATTCATGTTGTCCTGGGAGAAAAGTTATTTGTTTTACTGAGTAACCATGAATAATTCAGGGATTAAAAACAAAGCTCCCAAACAAAGCCAAATCAAATAGTACCCTTCTAGCCTTTTCTTTCTGAAGAGTAAAACCATATGGTGGGCTCAGAGACAGAGGTAATATAAGGACTTTGACCTGTAATATTTACTAAGTAATTTTTTTGGGGGGAGGGCATTACTGCCTCCTGGTGGTGGGAGTAGGAGGCCCAGCCTTGTTCCTGGAGAGCTGCAGCTAGATTTGAACCTCCAACCCAGTGGACCGCAGTTCCGCGCACAACCACTATGTCCCCGGGGCTCAACTAAATAATTCTTATTATCTGGTCTCAAGAAAATCAAGTAGAACATGAAAATATCTTATGTGTCCCAAAACCAACAAGAAAAAGACTATCTTTAAAAGGCTGTTAAATGAAAACTTAAAAACAGTTTTATTGGCCCTTGATCTACATATCATACAATTCTATAATTCAAGCATATTAAGATAAGTAGTAATATCATTGCCACATTCAATTAGAGAACCTTTTCTTCTCCCTTGTACTCATTGTTATTAGTGTAATTATTTTTTAATTGTGGCAAAAATATGCACAAGTATTCTCTAGTTTAACAACTTCTGTACATTTAGTTCAGTGTCATCAATTAGACTCTTCATGCTGTGTGACCATCATTGATCTCTTTTCCCAAATTATTCCACAGCCAGGAACATAAACTCAATGCCCTGTAAGTAAAAACTCTGCCTCCTTCACCCATGGTCCTCATTGTACACATTGTACTTTGCCCATAGTACCCAACTTTAGAATATGCTTTTTTAGTCGTGTTCTTGATATAAAATTCTCACCTCATACACTTTTGTAGTTAAGTCACTTTTAAGTCTATTTCCACTACTTTAATTTTGAATACATGAAATATAATTTTGTGTAAAGAAATTAGTCAACTCAATTTATGGTATGCAAATAGTTCTTTTCTTTTCACATCCTTTTATTACTAATAATATCTTTCATTTTGAGATAATTTGTGATAAAAAATAAACCTGCATAAAATATTTTCATATTGAAAATAGTTATTTAAATACTAGCCTCATAACTCATTGACATGTGTATATAATAATTTTTAAACAAAATCAATACAATCTTTAAATTATAGTGCCATTTTAAATGAAAATGAGACAAGGAAGCATACTCAGAGGCCCATTTTAAACATTATTAATTCATTATCACCAATATTTGTTGAACACCTGAATCCCTGGTGGTGTAGTTAGTGGTTATGTGTTAGATTTCTAACTTCAAGAGCGGTTGTACAAAATCAGCAGTTATTCCATGGGAGAGAGGTGAGACTTTATACTCCTGTAGAGAGTTCAGCCTCAGAAACCCAAAGGGGACATTTTACCATGTCCTATAGGGTCATTATGAGTGGGCATTGACCTGTTAGCTGTGAGTTTAAAACTAAGAATGCACATTTGATTGGACTAATTAGGTAGTGCTAATTATAATAAGATTATTTGAAAATACATTAAACCTTTGCTGTATCATAAACCTAGTTGACTAACTCTTCTAGAAACCAATAACTTCCAAATATTCAGAATGAAGATGTGTTCAGAATCAGCCGATAGTGACCCGATGCTGAACAGGAACAAACACGTTGTGGTCCTGGATCATCCTCATCCTCAGTGCTATGCCCGAGTCCGTTGTTACAGCCACTGTGCCAGTCCATCTCATGCAGGATCTTTCTCTTTTTCACTCTCCCTCCATTTTATCAGGCAAGCTATCCTCTCCTAAGGACTGTAATCTTCTGGCAACTTGTCCAAAGTATGGAAGACGAAGTCTCGCCAGCCTTGACCCCAAGGATCCCTCTAGTGCTACTTCTTCCGCAATGGATTGGTCTGCCTGTTTCGCAGTCCATGGTCACTTCTGTGTTCTTCTCCAGCACCACAATTTGACTGCATCATGTCTTCTTCACTCTTCCTTATTCAATGTCCAAGTTTTATATGCATATGAAGCAATTGAAAGCACCATGGCTTTGGTCAGGTGCACCTTAGTCTACAAAGTCATATCCTTGTGCTTCAGATTTTGAAAGAAACCTGTGCACAGTGGATTCCCCTAATGAAACTCCTCTTTTGAGCTCTTGACTGCTGTTTCCATGAAAATTGATGGTCAAGCAAGACTGAAACTACTTGACTACTTCAGTTTTTCCTCCATTTATCATGATGTTGCCTGTTGGTCTAGTTGTGAAGGTTTCAGTTCTCACATTGAATGAAGAGAGTAAAAAATAGTTGCAAGTTGGCCTACTACAATGAATTCAGTTTCCCTAAGCAATGGTTTCATCTCCTATCACACAGCCCATTACCTGTAAAGATGTGATGTTCTCACTATTCTTATACACATACGGTCACCAGGAGTCAGCTTAGACTCAATGATGACTAGTTTCCCCCCCACTGTCCCCTCCTCACTCTCTGCCCGAGTTTTATAAGTGGTATAGCAGCTGTTGAAGGTTCTGGGCTGAAATACATGCTTCAGGATTATCAGTCTGTTGTAGCACTAAGAAGGGGCCCGTTAGAAGCTTTAGTATTATGGAAAAGAACAAAATTGTCATGTAGATAATGAGGCAAAGGGATGACATAGAGAGGAAGCCACTGCTGGCTAGATTAGAGCAAATGAAGAGAATAAAGGAATGTTGTAATCATGAGAGCATATCGATGTATACCCCACTGTTGGTATATGTGAAAGAGGGATAATGATGTTAGGAGTTTGCTAGATAGTCTTCTCTTTGCTTTCCTTTTTATTTTTCCATTTGCTCTAATTTCTATTATCATCTGCTTTCTTTTTGATTGGGGGTTAATCTGTGTTTTATTCTGTTGTCATTCTTGAGAATTTTTTTGGGGGGGTATCACTGCTCTCCGGCGGTGGGAGTAGGAGGCCCAGCCCCACTGCTGGTATTGAACCTCCGTCCCAGTGGGCCGCAGTCCTGTGCACAACCACTACACCACCGGGGCTCAGCCCCTTGAGAATTTTTTTGTATAATTTTCTTTATATGAAATCCAGAGACAAGTTATTAGATTAAATGTTCTTTACGGTTATGAACGGGACTTTGGGGGATTACAGGGGACTATCAAAAATGGGTACAAGAATGAAGAAAAGGCTCTAAAATTAATTGTGGTAATTACATAACTCTTTTAGGTACATTTAAACCACTGAATTTTGTAGTACGTGAATGATATGCCAATAAAATTGTTAAATGTAAAAAAATTAAAATAAGAAGAATAAACACTATTAAAATTGCTCTTATGATATTGCAAGTTCAAAATGACCTATGAGTATTAAATCCAAGTTAAGCTATGTCTCATACCTTTGATGATATAACAGACTATCAAAATCATTAGCTGGTATGTTAGTTTGGAATTTATCTTCTGCTAATATTCTAGAACACAACCTTAAATACTAAACTTCCTATTTGTTATAATTCATAATGATATAATAAGGCAGTTATACTTGATTTTTCTCTAAGGTTATAATTTGCTCTAAGGTTATAACTTAAGTTGAACATTTCCTCCACTGATATGTGACCTTTCATTGAATCTGCCTATTTCACACTTACACTCTTGAAATGATAAAGCAGCTCCATGAAAAAGAATTATTTTAAGATTATTTTCTTAGTAGTATGTGAATTGTGTATGATATATATAATTTGCACGATTGTTTAGCTTTTACTATATTTTATCAAAGTGTTTACCTTTGTCCATTCTTAACTTTATTTTTTCTTTGTTTGGAAATTCAAGTAAGAATAAGGTGATCTTTGAATAAGTGTAGTGTATATCATAGGTCAATGTGGAAACAAATTTCTGACTCCAGAGTCAAGCTATATACCTCCACATCTTGGCTTAGCGGCTGTGCCAGGTTATGGTTCTGGAAAGTCACTTTAACCTTGTGCATTATATGTGGAGTTGAGAATTCAGCCCTTATCTCTTATGGTTTTTGCCATGAGTATACAGTAAAGCCCTATATGTGCAGATTGATTATTGCATGTTATTATTTTTCAGAAATGTTAAATGTTAATGAAATTTCCATTCTTATTGTTATCAGAACTCTCTTCCTTTAATCTTTTCCAGAGATTGCTCTATTGCTATTCAAAAATCCCCATGCTTCATTTCCAGCTGTCTTTCTCATTCCTCCCCTCAAGTTGTACTTGAGATTTGCCTCTGGGGAGATCTAATTGAGCTAAGTAAACAGTTAATTACAGATGTTGGCACTGAGCAAGTTCGTGCTGGCATTGGAATTCTAGAACTTTGTAATTTTCCTCCACACTTCTCTATAGTTTCTGTCATTGTTTTCTGTCACTGTTAAGTTTCCTCTTGTAAAGAACTAGAAGAAAGAAAAGCAAACTCTCTGGCCCGACCTTAGGCAGAGCGTGACACGTGTGCTTCCACAGACAGGGCTTTGTTTTTCTGGTTCCCACAAAGCCAAGACAGGCAGCAGCTTGCAGCTCTCCCACCTGCCTGTTCCTCAGCTGCTGACAGGAAACGAGCAGCAAGTCAGTGTGGCAAAAATGTTGAATGAAAGCGTCTGTCGGGCCTTACAGGTTTAAAAGTCATGATTGTGATCAAAATGAAGAGGATAAATAAGAGTGATATATCTATTTGAACAGAAGCCACAAAATTCATGAAAAAATTCCATCATCAAGTCATTCCATTTTTTTCAGTGACAGTTTTGAAGCCCGCTCATGTAAATATACATAGCACTAGAGCTCGAGACACAACCCCTTGATGCTCCTTAAACCGCTAGTCAGGAACAGAGTTGGTGAGGGTCTGAGAAGGAGATAGAGGAGACCAAGGGCTCCTCTTTGCACCCTTCCTGCTTGCACCCTGACGCCCTGCAATGGGGTCAGCTTGACTTCCCATTCTCCTTGCCTTTTCAGCATCTGTTACTTGGATTTCTTGACTTCCCTGCTCTTTGGCCCATTAGGCCTCTTCGGAGAGCCTGGCCTCTGACCTGTTTGGGCAAGTGTAACAAAGTTCTTTCACTGGAGTGAGATGTGCTAGAGGTTCCTCACTCTCTCCATGACCAGAGGCACTCCATCCGGCCAGCAAGGCTCTTCTCTCTTTCTCTGGGGTGCACACTGGTCTCCTGGCGTGCCTCCCACGCTTTCCTCTTGCAGTCATCATCCCCAGGGTGAGAGCCCTCTTCCTTCTTTCTGAGCCCTCACCACCATGGCCTGTGATGTTCATAATTCCTCCCACGATCTTGTCAAGGCTTTTATATTGGGCACCTTTGAAGGCCCTTCTAGTCTCCACCAAAATTGGATTCCAAAATTGCTTCCAGGTTTTAACTATCTTTTAGCATGGCACATGACGTACTTTCTTAATTATAGAAACTTGCTGCTATTTGAAAGCAATCCCACAATTGGATGACCTTAACAGCCAGAAACTTACTCTCTCCCAGGTTAGGAAGCTCAAAGTAGGAGCTCAGGATGCCAGATCTAGGAAAACATTGTCTTCTATACGTTGAGGTTGTGGTAAGGCCGCTGCCTTCCTTTCACATCCAGAGACCCACTGTTCCTTGGAGATCACTGTGGGGGGGCGGGGGCAGCTCCTTCCCCTTGGGGTTAGAAGGGTCTCAGTGGAGGACACCCAGGTGCGAAGATTCCTCTCCTTTGCCACCTCCTCTTTTATATTGGTAGTGTAGTCCCTCTACCTTTCATTGCTTGTATAATTATTTTTTATCTCAAAAGAGAGTGACCCCTTAAAAAAACCTAATCTTCCCTTTAAGTTAAACTTAACACTGCCTTTAGTCCTGCACGTTTAACATTGTCTAGGGTTTAAAATATGAAGAGTCATTATATCAGATAGCAAAACAGAAGACAAACACAGTACTGGGAGTCACGGCCTGACCAAGTTGACTCATCACTGTGGTAAATCCATTTCACTGCATGATGTCTAGAGTACCGTTTCTTTATATCTTAATCTATATCATCTATCTGTATACATGTTTATACTTACAAGAACATTGCAGAAGAGTACTGAGGTATGTAACCAATCTATACAGATTTAATAGTTGTTTACATTCTATTCCATATGCTTGATCATTTTTCTAGCAGATATTTTTTCTGAGTTTTTTAGAAGCAATTAGGGACCTTTAACCAGTAAATATTCAGGTTTTCCTACTAATAACAAGGGAACTATTTTATTAAACTACAATTATCCAATGATCAGAATCATAAAATTTGACATTGATAAATAGTATTATCTACTTCACAGTTTACACTAAAATGTTATCAGTTTTTCCCAGTAATGTTTTCTCCCTTTCTTTTAAAAATCATTTAGTTGGGGGCTCTTACAACCTTTTAACATCCCATACATCAATTGTATCAAGCATATTTGTACATATATTGCTATCATCATTTTCTAAACATTTACTTTCTATTTGAATCCTTGGTATCGGCTCCTCTCTTTCCTTCCCTTCTCTCCCCTGATAAATGATAAATTATTATTGTTTTCATTTTTATACCAATCTATATCTCCCTTTGCCCATATTCCTGTTGTCTGTCCCTCTGTGGGAGGACGATCAATATACATCAATCATTGACATTGGATCCCCTTCCTCTCCTCCTCCATCCACCTACCCCCCACTCTCCTGGTACTGCTACTCCCATTTCTGTTCCTGTGGGATTCATGAGGGATTAGCTGACCTGGATTCCCTGTGCCATGATCTCTTAGCTCTACCAGAGTACATGCTGTGGGTTAGCCACACCTGAAAGGCAGGACGGGGGTCATGATAGTTGGGGGTAAGGAAGAACCAGAGGAATATTCTGTGTTTCTTCAGTGCTGCATTGTGCCCTGATTGGCCGATCCCTTCTTTGGGACCCTTTTATGAGGAATATTCTATTGTCTACAGATGGATTTGAGGTCTCTGCTCCGACTCCCTTTGTTCTCAACAATATGCTTTTGTGTGGTTTTGTATTTTCTGGTGTTTGTTACTTGTTTTCATCGACACCTCATGATAACACAGGCTGGTGTGCTTTTCCACATGGGCTTGTTGCTTCTCTTCAAACCTCAGTAATGTTTTCTATAGAAATAGTTCCCTGGTCTCAAGTCTATGTCCAAATTATGCACTGTGCTTAGTTGTGATTTGTCTGTAGTGACTTACATTTGGAGCAAGATTTCATCAATGTTGCCCACTTTTGTCCTGTGAAAAGTACAGGTTACGTATGTTGCTGGGTGTTTCTTGGGAAAGAAATTGGTTTTATACAAGTAATATGGCATTGTCCTTGGTTCTAGAGAAGTAAACAGTGGAGTTATTGGTGTGCCTTCACCTAGGACTTCCAGGGCATGTCTTAGGATTTTGCTTGTAACTGGATTCTGGATAGTCTAGGAAAGACTTGCCTGAAAGACTGATTTCAAGTAGACAGAGGAGGCATAATTTAGCCTATCATGCTGGATCAGCTGACAAAACCCTAAACAGGAAGACTTAGAAAGGTTCTTGTTTGGTGAGAACATTTGCTCTCATCAGGGTAGAGCAATTCTTGGGACATGGAAGTTGTGCATTGAGAACTCTCCCTGATCTCACTGTATGCATCCTTTGACTGTTTTTAGTTAAAACACATGGGTAGTCATAAGAAAGAAAGTATGGTATACACTCTGCTGCAGCCACTATGTCAGTTCAATTCATTGAGGGTCATCCTATTTTTTTTTATTGTCCGCCATTGTACTGAGCACAATGTCCACGTTATTTTTAGGTAACCCGTCCAACGCCATGAGAGAAAGTCTCATAAGTCTTGCTTCTTAGGAGCACTCAGACACTATGCATTCACTGCCACAGAGTCGATTCCTATGCTAGTGACTTTGTTTGTCAGAGTTTCACCATGGATTATGGGGATTGTCACTATTCAAGGGAGGAGAAAGCTGTGTCTTTCTCCCATGCAATACTGTTGGATTCCACTTGCCAACCTTGTGGCAAGAAGCTCGATACATCGCTCGCTCACTGTTGCTGCCATCCGGGCTCCCCTCTGACTGCTGCTGTTGTTGCTAGGGTCCATTGAGTTGGTTCCCCCACACAGAGACCCAATGGACAACTGAATGAAACCTTGTCCAATTCTTTGCCATCCTCAACAATTGTTCCTATTGTTTGAGCCCATTGGTGCAGCCATGATGTCAATTCATCTCCTCTAGGGCCCCACTCTTTTTCACTGCCCTTCTCCTTCCCTGAGTATGATGTCCTGTTCCGGGACTGATATGTCCTGACAGGCTATATGTCATAATGAAATATGTTGGACAAAGTCTCTCTATCCTTGCCTCTAAGGAGTACTCTGTCCCTACTTCTTCCAAGACAGATTGGTTTGTCTTGAAGAAAACAGAGTTTGTTTTTCACTATACTTTTTAAAACAAATGAATAAACAAACCCAAGCTCATTGTCAATGTGGTAGTTTTATAATGGTTGATTTAAGGATTAAGCATGTAGGGGTGGAGTCTAGTCTATCATTCCGATCATAGCCAGTGAAACCTCTGTGCAGGCATGGTCTTCTCCTGAGAATTCTGGCAAATCCTGATTGTCCTTCTTGGAGGCAGGAGACACTTTCTTTCTTTGCTCACTCCCTGTGAAAGCTTCCTGAGGAGAAACCACATGGACTTACCCAGAACCCTGGACCTGGATAAGCCACCGGAAGATCTGTCAGCACTGAGATCTTATAATGCCACCAGGTTTACAAGAATTCTCATCTGTTGACCTGTGATCTTCATGCATTCAGCATCATTGCATGTGTTTTGTGAGTCTGAAGAGGACTTTAAAGATTGCTGTCAGACATGCCAACTAATATTGGACTTACAGACTTAATCTCGATTGTGCTGGAATGTTTTCTCAATGTTGACTTGCTCTTGTATATAAGCCTCTCCCTTATATACATATGAGTGTCTCCATTAATTCGTTTCTTTAGTCTACCTGGACTAACACAGTGACAAGGCGCATTCCAACCTACCGTAATGCTATCGTTCAGTTTAGAACTAAGCCTGTGGGTTTCTTTTATTTCTTTAATTACTATGCATACATTATTTCACCAAATAATTAAAAATAATAGTTTTGATCTAAGACTATAAAAAATCTCTTTGATGCATTGTTGGTTTTTATTTTTATTTTTAAATCATTTTATTGGGGGCTCATACACTGGTTTTCACAATACATAAATACACATATTGTGCCAAGCACCTTCAATCCTTCAAGGATGAAGCTGCCTTCATCCTTCTCCAAATATCTGCTTTTCCACTTGAGCCCTTGATATCAGCTTTTCATCCTTTCCCCTCCATCCTTGCTCCCCCTCCCCCCACCAATTCTCAATACTTTATAAATTATTATTGTTCTGTCATATCTTACACTGCCCAATGTCTCCCCACACCCACTCCTCCGATGTCTGTCCTCCTGATAGGAAGTTATGTGTAGATCCTTGTAGTTGACTCCTCCTCTCTACTCCACCTTCCCTCCACCCATCCAGTAGCTCCACTCTTACTACTGGCCCTAAGGGCTTCATCTGTTCTGCATTCCCCGTTTTTCCATTTCCCATCTCTACCAGTGTACCTCCTCCAGTCCAGCTGGATTTGTAAGGTAGAATTAGGACCATGATAGTTGTGGGGAGGAAGCCTTCAGGAACTAGAAGAAAGTTGTATGCTTCATCACCACCTCACTGCACCTTGACTGACCTGTCTCCTCCCCACGACTCCCCTGTAAGAGGGTGTGCAATTGTCCACAAGTGGACATTGGATCCCCACTCTGCCCTCTCCCTCATTCATAGTGATGTGATTCTTGTTTTTGATGCTTGATATCTGCCCCCTTCAACCCCTCATGGTCACACAGGCTGGTGTGATTCTTCCATGTGGGCTTTGCTGCTTGTGGGCTAGATGGCCACTTGTTCACCTTCAAGCCTTAAGACCTCAGATACTTTATCGTTTGGTAGCTGGGTGCAACTGGATTCTGATGCTCTGTCTGCATCTGCTTCCTTTTGTCTTCAGCGATCGCGTCAGGAGGGTGGGCACATAACGATATGATTTTTGTTCTGAGACTGTTGTTCTTCATGGCAGTAGAAAGCCTCATCTTCTCCCATGGAGCAGCTGGTGGTTTTGAACTGGTGGCCTTGCAGTGAGCAGCCCAACATGCAACCTCTATGTTACAAGGACTCTTCTGACTCTACTAGAGGGTTTCCAAATATTCATGGAAATTCTATGATCTTTCAATTCATTTTTTATGAAGTTTTGGAATACCTCCTCTGTATCTATATATACGTGTAGCATTCATGTAGCTAAGTGAAAAAATATAGAGATAGAAAGATACTGGTATACATTATACTTTTCTAAAGATTATAGCATAACACATCAAACCTCACCATAACAGGAATGATACTGAATAAAGTTAGATGAAATGGCTGTTGTTGCTTTTTTTCCCACACTGTCACTTCTGCATCCTGAAATTCGAATGAGGAAATTGTATTGTCAGCACTGCTATGTAATAAACCATCAGGGGATCAACAGTGGTTTAGTGATTAGGGAAAGATTTATCTACTTAGAGTGTCTAGTAATTTTCCTGGGTTTATAAAGCAAGCCTGATGATGTTCAACCCACAGGATTAATTGACAAAGAAGCAGCAGCCTTCATTGGAAATCATTAAGGACCTCAGGATTTTCATTTGAAGGAGAAAACCTGAGAGTTCACTGTAGACAAACGACTGTCTCTGTCAAAGTTATCCACTTGTAAAATATTTTCTTTGAACTGTGGTTGAAAATAAAGCTGGTCTCATAAAGAGGCTTGGGATGATAATGCAATCGACAATGTATCCATATTCCTATGCTGGACTCAATAAAGCACATGGACATAAAATAGTGTGTGCTTCAGACAAGCTTTTCATCTGAGTTGAAAACTATGCCCAGCAGGGGACAGGGATGGAGGCGTTGCGTAAACAGTAGCACGGAGGCCATGTCCCTGTAAGAGGACAGCCACACCGAGCTGAATGCTAAGGCTCTGCTCTATCCTCTCTCCCTACTATGTAAAGTAGCGCTCTAGCTTATCAATTTTGAAGATGGACATCTAAGCCCTGTTTTATTTTCCCTACTTCAGATATTTTTTGGGTTTTGCTCTTTGTTTTCATGTGAGGTAATCATAAAACAAAACAAACCCTTTGGCTGTGAACCATCTCTGACTCATGGTGACCTGATATGTGTCAGAAAAGAGTTGTGCTCCCTCGAGCTTTCTATGGCAAATTTTTCAGAAGTCAACACCTGGCCTTTCTTTTGAGGCCCTTCTACGTTGACTTGAATCCCCTACCTTGCAGTTAGCAGCTGAGAATGTTGTTTGCTTCACGTCACCTTAGAACTTCCAGCAAGCTATCAGCTCTTTCCATTGAAAAGAAGTTAATTTTCTCTTTTTTTTACCATCCCCCCTTTTTAATGACATTCTTTTTAGTGGCATGCCTAAGTTTGTATTCTTGCATTCAAAGAAGAGTTTCAATTCTTGATCGGTTTCTACAACAGATGTCTTCCTCTTATTTCCTTCCCTGATTGATTGGTTGTGCCTGCCTACAGTGCTTTATTGGAAAGGCTTCTGGGGGAGCATAAAAGTTCTTCAAGGAAGAGAATTATGATCAATTAATACTGTCTGCCACGAACTTGAAGAAGAACAACAAAGCAGTGCCATATTTCTGTCATTCTCCTCTCAATCCCACCACAGTTAAATGTTTTGTTTGTTTTATTTTGATTTTTATTTCAGCTCAGATTATCACCATTAGAAATTCCAATGACAGTTCTTTTAACTTATCACACAGATTGCAGCATGGTGATGGGGAACAGTCCTAAATATATTTTAAAATACGTTTCTTCCTAGCTGAATTAAAAACCCCTTAAGAGAAAACAGATTCTGCTACTAAGTCTAAGACATAAAATATTCAACAAAACCAAAGTAAATACTTGATTCCCACCCCCCTCCCCAGTGGTTCATTGCATTAAGTCATTTTGATTTCTTATCAAGTTCATATGGAAATACTGAAGTTTGAAACATAAAATGTAGATTGAGGGCCCTGATCCATCACATCTGCACCAATTTCCCTAATGTTTTAGATAATTTAATTTTAAATGAATGAAGCGAAATGATGCTTCAGTATTTCTCCAGGAAAGTAACTCCACATTTGCAAAAAATGATTGCTGCTTACATCCCCCCCAGTATCCTCTTCTGGTGAGTATTCTAAACTACCTTTATGCCTGTTGTGCCTTTTTCAACTCCCCTGTTTTCTTAGCATGTACATTCTTCGATGTTTAGGGGACCTGTTTTTTTTAAAAAAAAAACTCAAAAAATCATGATTAACATCAGTGTCTCTGAGACAAATGACAGTTTATTGTTCTCTCTTGCTCTGAGCAGGGTCCTGCTTATGCAGAGCTCTGCTAACCGCTAGGACAAGAGTTGGAAACCACCAGACGCCTTGCAGGAGAAAGATGAGGCTTCATCCTTTTGTAAAGAGTTACACACTTTCTGAATCTCAGAAGGGCAGTTGTAGCCTGTCCGGCAAAGTCTATATGAGGCAGAATGAACTTGATGGGCACAATTGACTTGATGGGTGTGGGACAGTTTCTAGAGATCATGTTAGCTCCTTGACCTTCTTTGTGGATGAGAGTTTGATGGGTGGATTTCCACTGAGGTTCTCCCATTGGTCAAATATTTGAGGATTTTTGCCCAGTCCTCTGGGTAACCTTGAGCCTTCTGAGGTCTAGTCTACTAGACACAAAAGACTGACTCACGAACTCATTTATTTGCTTATCCACCCATTAATTCATCCACCTAGTTTGTCTACACTTTCTACCAGCTTCTCTGATGGGTTTCATGGGGTCCATGCCATCAAGGCGTGTATAATGTAACATACCAGAAAGTAATATGTGGCTCATAAGGATTAACATGAAACTGCAGGAGAGGATGTAGCATTAGGATAATTTTCTTTGATGAGTTAACCACAAAGTCCAGGCAATGGAAACTCCAGGTGAATAAAGTCAAGTCCTTTCAAGATATTTTGAGAAATTCCTCTTTTTTTCTCTGAAAACACATTTAGGCTCCTGGATTTTGGCTTAAGATCAAAGCAATCTCCACTAGCTCCTTCATGACTCTGGGACCTGGGGGTACTGAGTCTTTGTAGGAGTGGATTTAGGGTTTGATTCATTTTTAAGCAAAGGGATGGATTGGTGCAGTAGAAGCAGAGAGCAAACAAACCCATCAGCTTCTGTTAGTGAGTGGTTCTGTTTGGGGGTTGTTTGCTTTTGAAATAAGCTGGGAAGATTTAATTCTTTCTTTGGCATTTCTTTGCAAATGGATAATCCTTGCCGACAGGCCTCATTTTAGAGTTTTGTGCTTTTTGTTAGAGCTAGGCCATAAGAAATATTCATGCAATCTACCCGAAGTTGCCTAATGACTGGCTCTCTGTGACCCTCTGCTAGTCCCCCATTTTAGAGGACCATCGTCCACAAGGAACTCAACCACCAGAGGGGGAGTGGACCAGCAGATGAAGAACAAGACAAGAAATTCATAAATGCCATGACTAGAATAAAAGATCATTGGCTGCCTCCCTGAGCGTGACGCAGCAGGAAGTGGTGCAGGACAGTTTCTCTGTACAATGATATGTGAGTTGAGAACTGAAAGATGAAGATGTATGCAGTAATGAGTGGAAGGAAAGGTGTGTTGTGGAGGATTTTAGTGGACCACACATCAAAGGCAATTCCTAAGAAGTAAGCAGGGGTCTTGCATACAGAGAGCTGGGTTAGCAGTGATGTAAGCAGGGATTACACAAGACTCTGGACCATGGCAAGTACTTCAGATTTTACTCTGAAGCACAAATGGATAATGTTTGGAGAAATATTTTATCACTGTAGTGGTATGGCCTGATTTGTGTTTTAAATGGTTACTCTGGCTGCTATGGGCAGGATGTATTTTATAGTTGAGGTTAGAGTGGAATAAGTGAGAGTAATAAAGCACTGGAGTTTTTCAGGAAAAGGTACATGGACCTCAAGATTTGTTTTGCAAAAGCAATTGCCCTGAGGAATTGGAATACGAGTCCAGTGTGACCTCCTTTGGCTACACAAAGAAGACAAAGAATCCAATTTGGCTTCCACTGCAGTATAATCCCCCCAAGACAGAGGTCAGCATGCCTGCACCCATTAGCTGACTTCTTCTACCTTTGCTGACACTGGACTTTCTTCCACTATACTATACTTCTCTGCTTAGTGTGATAGGCTTTTGCAATGGCCACACAGAATTTACAGCATGGAATAGCACAATTATTAGGGAAGCAAATAGATTACAAGTCAGGATCTGATACAGTGTTCTTATCCACAGTAGCACTTTGTTTCAGCCAGGTCTCCAGGCCTGTCTCTTCCTGGTTCTCCCTCTCTGGTCCTCAGCCTCTTACCTGTGCAGCCAACGTGCTGGCAAGTGTGACTCAGCTCCTTTAGCGCAGACAGAAGCTCAAAGGACACCCCAATTTGCAAACTGGCCCACACCTGCAGGTACTCAGTCATCCTCTGTGGGTAGGGAAGTCAGCTGCTGCATGCTGCCAGTAGCTCATTTTTCTGGATGGTCAAGTAATTTTCTGTTCCTTCTTCTGGAATGGCTCACAGTCATCCACAACCAACTGGTAAAACTGACCATCTCAGAGTCAGGATCCTACACGCCTTATTTGCATGCCCTGCACCCAGTCACTGTGTAGCAGTTACCAAGATGATGGATAAAAGGGCCAGAACAGATGGTTTTATTTCATTGTATGCTCTTTCCCTGTAGAGTGCTTTTGTTTTTGTTTTAAATAAGAAATGATATAATATATTGGGTACAGTGAAAACCATATATTACAGAGGAGTGAGGCTGTAATGTCAACACAAAAGAGGACAACTGAGTATGACCATAATGAACCTTGAAAGCCTCATAAGCAAAAACCCAAACCAAACTCAGTGCTATTGAATTGATACTGCCTCGCAGCAGCCCAACAGGACAGGATAGGACTGCTCTGTGAGTTTCTAACACCTTACAGGAATAGAAAGCCTTATCTTTCTCCCAAGGAACAGCTGGTGCTTTCAAATTGCCAACCGTGTGGTTAGCAGACCCATGAGTCACCACTACACCACCAGGGCACTTTGAAAGTCCCATGCTTCTCCCATGAAATGGATATTTCCTCATCTCTGCTAGTCTTCTCACCAGATCACCTCAGCAATAAAACAATGAAAGTGATCACTGTTTGTTTCTATTATTGAACAGGCGGTAGCTTATTGTGCTTTGTTTGAGGGACCATGTGGTATAAACCCACCTGAATTCTGAAACACTGGGGTCACTTTTTGTGTGAGATAGACTGGTTGTGATAGTCTGGCTAGACTAGAAAAACAGATCCATAGACACTCATGTGTGTAGGAAATAGTTTTATATATAACAGCAATTGAACATTGACATAGTATCCCAGTCTAGTCCAGATCAAGTCCATAAGTCTGATATTAGCCCATATGTCCAATGCCAATCTAAAAAGTTCTCCTTAGGCTCATGAAGCACCTACAAAGACACCAAATGAAGGAAGGTATCACAGTGCAGAGGGTGGGAAGTCTTGTGGATCCAGTGGTGGCATCCACCTCTCAGCGCTGGCAGGTGTCGCTACATGGCTCCTCTGGCTCCCAGGGCTCAGGCTGCATCAAGCTAGCTTCCTGTGTCTTCTTGTCAGAAATGCTTTCAGGGAGTGAGTGAGTGCCCTTCCTCCAGCAAATTCCTTATCTCCTTAGTGCCTCTAAATGAGGTCATCAAGATGTGATCCGATGCCAAGTAAACTCCACCCCTTTACTCAGACGTCTCAAATTGACAACAGATTATGTAACTTCCATACTATAGGAGGCTGAGGAAGCTGACACTGTTGTCCATCTCACACCAACTGTCAGAGCACAAGTTCATTGAATAAAATGGAAGCGTTATGCAAGAATTGCTCAAGACCTTCACGTTGTACTTTCTCTTTCTCTCTTCTCTATACTTCTACCACTTTCCCTCTATCTCATCCTCTTGGGTTTGCTGAATAGATGTGATTCAACTTATGTAAATAAATTCAGACATAGTGTGACTCTACTGCAGATGACATTCTATTTTTTATACATCTTTATTAATATCTGTTTTTGGTATTCTTTGTTGGAATGAAGTCACAGCTATAAATAGCTATCTGTAAGACTGTTTGACTTGAGCAAAATTCTATTAGGAGCATATATTTCATCTTTGATTACACCATGGTCCATGACTGTGTTTTATAGCTCATTTGATTATAAAAAGTATCATAGGAGTATACGGACAAACCTCTCTTAACTTCTGTAGAACAAAGCTAGAAGGCCATCAAATGAAAAACAACACCATAAAACCTTAAAATGGTGAGATCTTTCTAAACTTCACCATAAAAGAATAGTCACCATTAAGGTTTTCTTCCTAAGATCTACTCAGTAACTCCTAATTTCGTTTTCATTTTAGCTTGGAGTAACAATTTACTTATGTTATCGGTATGTTGCTATTGTTGTTCTGCTGATTTGCTAAATCTGATAGTTCTATTTTGCATTTCATGTACCTCCCAGCTGTCATGGCCTGACCACAGTGAAAATACTTTCCCAAGGGAAATTTAGTGAAATCATTGCTTGAAAGTTTGAATGAGTGAATGGTGTTGTTCTTAGCACTAAGCCACAATTGGATAAATATACTTCCTAGCAAGGTTCAAAAGTATAAGTTTTGACTATCATGTTTGTTTGTAAAGGGCAATTTCAGGTTCACTTAAATTTGATGATTTTGTCATTGTGCTTAAGAAAAATTTTTCATGTGAATTTAAGTATTGTTTGCCAAGGGAAAACAAATTTTAATTTCTTAAAGTACACAATCTAAAGCAGTGCATGGAATTAAATAGTTTTTCCATAATAGTCCTTGTGTTAATTATATTGTTGCTGATACCCAGCTTCAATCCTTGATTCAACAAATGTTTATGCTGAATCTAAACCCTTGTTGTATGCCATAAATTATTCTTTACCACTCAAACCTCTTCTTTCTCTGCTATTTATGTGCATATATTTATTCAGCTTTTTATAGTTATCACTCGTCTCGGATACCATACATTTAATTGTTTTAACAGGTATTGGGACACTGCGTAGCTCATAATGACTGTATGACAGAGGACAGCTACCATGAAGAGTTTCTTAAGCGGCAATCTTTACAGTAGCAGATGATCAAGTCTTTTATCCTGTGGTGCCATTAGTCAGTTAGGACCTTTGAGATAGTATATGAGTGCTTAAGCATTGCACCAGCAAGGATGCTGTGTCGGAACTAAAAACCTTTGAGGGTTCTGTGCATACTTTAGTAAAGAAAACCACATCCTTGACCTCTTGAGATGCACTGTATCCTGGAAGAGTGATAACTGTTCAGTAAGTGGATAAAGGTTGTGAAATACCAGAGAGAGGATAGGTTTGAAGGGTAAAGAGTAATAGAAGGGGAATTCTTTCACTAGGTAATTTAAGGAGGTTTATTGGAGCAAGTAGACTTTAAACGAAGTTTTAAAGAATGAGAAGGGATCAATTATGCAAGGAACACATAGTAGAGTTTCTTAGGCAGATAAATCAGTAAGTGACAAGACTCAAGGGATGAAAAGCTTGGATTCTTCTGGAATTGAAAGGAGGGAGGTGTGATTGCTTGCATCCATGCATTTAAATATGTGTGCTTGTGTGTGTATGGTGGTGTAGAGGTTTTGCATAAAGTGGCGTGATCTGAGACATTAGATCAATGAACAGATGGCAAATGATTCAGAGCCTTATTAGCCGAGATAGGACATGTGAATTTTAAAATAGGTAGTGTGTGTGTGTGTGTGTGTGTGTGTGTGTGTGAGAGAGAGAGAGAGAGAGAGAGAGAGAGAGAGAGAGAGAGAGAGAGAATGAATGAGAATGAATGTGTTTTGGGGTGTAGAATGTGTTTTGTAAGTGTAGAGAATAATCTGATTTACGCTTTTGTAAGTCTTTTGACTGCTTTATGGAGGATAAAGTATGTCTGAGTTTATGCTTGCACGTGGTTACAAATGATAGGAAGACCTCTCAGAAGGCTAGTAGCATCATCTTTGCCAAAGACAAGGATAGTTTGAATCATAGGGTATGGTAGGGCCAAATGGACACATAGAAATGCTAAATGGAGTCATAATCTTTGGACATAACTGATGGGTTTAACATTTAAGGCATGGGAGAGTCATTAATGAAGGATCATCACTTTTTCTTTTTCATTTTTTTCCAACTCATTGCTCATTTATCATGACTAGGAGTTGGAAAGACTCAGATTTGAGTTGAAGATCATATTCCCTTTTAGATATCTAGCCCTAGTTTCATCACAAAATTGATTAATTCAATTATTGATTGAGCTTCATCATATGCTGGATGGTATACTGAAAGTTGAGGGCATCTAGTACCACTATGCTTTGGAGATTAGAGCGATTATTGATTTTAGAGGACTTGAAGAGTCCATAATTAAGATTAGACAATGGGTGAAATTAGAACCTTTCAATTTATCTGTTACTGTCAAAACTCCTTTATAACACTCATTGGTACTTTAGTACAAACTTATTTTCTCATCTAGTTAAAATAGTGGCATTGTTTTCCCTTACAGGCAAGATGCAATTTGTTTATTTCAGTTTTAATTAATTGTTATAATTAAGTATCATTAAAATTCTTGCATTCTGCAGTCATAGAAATATGAGCTTGTGTCTGAGAGTTCAGTGGTCAATGCTATCATTGGCTTTATTCAGAATTACTATAACACATGTAAGAAGTATCATAAATTGTGTTCTTACATCTACTTACTACAACATTAATGATGAACAAAAGAAATCACTTGCATTTTTTATATTACTCACAGTAGTTTGTTAATAGTGTTAGGTCTCTTGAGGAGAGATATCCCTTGGTCCTTAGCTCCAAACGAGAAATAATTCACACCAAAACTTTGATTTGTGATCCAAATGATTTTTATGAAACTTAGAAAAATTTCAAGTTTACACAGGCACCTATAGGGTCCTTCATCCCCTTCTGCCTGCCAGAAAGGCATAAGATGTATTCCAGCCTCCTGATTTTTCAGTCCTTAAGTGGGGAGAGTGGTTGGCTTCCTGGGTCGACTCCATTGGTTGGATTGAATTCACCTGGCTTGGGTGGACCACACCAGGTGCAATACTCCAGGCCAGAAACCTCAACCTCTGAATATTCGCAGTGTACCACCTTTTCCTGGTCAGAAGCTCAAATCTGAACATGTGCAATGGACAGGTTCTGGGTTCCTATGCTATACTGCCTAACAATAACTTTTAAGCATTTTTTATTTTTTTCAAATTCAATAGAAAGGACAATAAAAGAATCCAAAAGAAAGAATCTCTTTTGGGAGATCGGGAACAGAAGGAACTAAGGGGGAGGATCAATAGGTTGTTTGGACTATTCCATGCAAAAATTGAGATTTGATATGCAAGGTCACATTTCCCTCACAAAACCTTTTCTTATAAAAGAATTTGTTGTGCAGTGCCTTTATGCATGTGTGATCATGTATTTGTTTTAAGGTCTTATTCAGCTTTATAAATCGGAATGCTCTGTCAAAGAATAAATAGGTGGGAATGAAATACGATGTTTTGGTGTAGATGTGAGCAATCTAAATACCAAGAAACAAAAAAAAGTATTTGCTATCTAAATTATACTGTATCATTTATTGCTCATCAAGAGTGGGACTTACTTGGCTCCTTCCATGAGGTCAAATGTTGTGCAAGAAAGAGGTGAAAATTCCTGTCTTAAGGTCACAGCATTAATAAAGCATCAGGCATGATCTGATGCACACACAAGAGTTTCTTACAGTAAGCTGTTTATGTCCTAAGAATCCTCTACAGAGGAAAGGATGCTTCAAGATGTTTTGTAGAGATGGTGGGCCATTCCTTGGAAAGGTGTTTCAGCATAAAACAAAAGAGAGTGAGAGAGAAAAGTGATTTCTGGATCAGATAGTCATGAAGTTACTTCTTTGAAGCTAAAAGCAGTTTTAAAGGAGAAGGATAAAAGTGGGGATGGAGATAACTTGAACTTAATATCTTCTTACATATATGGTAGAAATCAAAAGTTTGTAATTGTTATTATTTTTGCTGTTATCCTTGTAAAATAAAATGAAAAGAAAGGAAATTTTTAAAAATCAAAATGGTGCATGAAATCAATCCAGGTTCATGGAGAGGGTATGCATATCATAGTTGAACTACGGTCTTTTGAGCTTTCAGTGGTTGATTTTCTACAAGAAAATCAGCAGTCCTTTCTTTCGCATAGCCAACCTTTCACCTAATGCCTGAGCATTGCAACAATTGGTGACCCCTTCATAGAAAGCATAGGACCAACATTAGAAATTTGAATTTACACCTTCAAGGAAAAAAAACAAATTAGGAATCAAGGGCTGGCAGTGGAACCCAGCGTAGAATTAGTAGCCATCATCACTGTCATGAAGGTGCTTCAGTAGGGCAGTGGGCTGAGCATCAGGCTGCTCACAAACAAACATGTGTGGTGAACCCACCAGCTGCTCCATGGGACAAAGAAGAAGCAGTCTTCCAACTCTTCTTGAGAGGGTTGAACTATTGAATTATACAATGTGGGGCTGAAGTGCCAATAAAGCTTACAAAATAAAAGAATATATGGTTGACTTGGAAACCTTTGGGGGCAATTCTTCTCTGTGCTATAGAGTCACCGTGGGTCAGAATGGATGTCGGGCGACGGGTTTTGAGGGTTGCTCATTACCTTCAAGCTCAGCCTGGAGCCATAGAGACCTCCTGTGTGTGGGTCTCCAAGACTTCCAAGAATAGATGTCCAGGCCTGTCTTTCGAGCCCTTTCTGGTGAACCAGAACTTCCAATCTTCACAAACACCACAGATGTTTGTTCGTGAGCAGCCTGATGCATATGGTAGTTGGCTGCCCAGGAACTGAGTAGAATTTTCTATCAGTTGAAAAAAATTAGTGGTGCAAATAAAAGCTCTAAAGAAAGACAACTTTTCTTCTGGAATAAATTAGAAAAGCAAACAAACAGGGGTTTTGTGTATGAATATTTGGAATGTCTAAAGTTGATTAACTAGCTTGGCACTGTAAGTGTACACTTTGCACCCCTCATCCATAAGTAGGAGAACAGGCTGCTCATTCTAGAATAGCTGCTCAGAAATAGATATTAGAAAAAAATTGGAGATGGCATTCAGGGCAGGCAAACCTCTTTTAACACGTAAGCACTCACCCCTGACTCTCTAATGAAGTCCAGCTCTCCCGTTAGTGTGCGTCCTTGGTTTTCCATCCATTGATGAACAGTTTTTTCTCCAAGATCTTGTTAAATATAATACATACAGCCTTAGATTTCTTCACAGGTAACCTGAAAATATGTCTTGCTCTGTCACTGAATGGAGTGTACCATTTTATTCCTGAGATTGTGAGTGGAAATTGTGTGTGAGAAAGAAAGGCAGGTTTTTTTGTTCCCTCTAAACCTTTTGGCTGCACAAATTGCAAACCAGTTGGGGAAACCCTCACAGAGATAGCTTTTCGGGATGGGGGTAGAGGGGAGACATTTTCACATATGCAAAGCAAATGTCTTCCATTGAGAGTATTTAAATAGTCTCTCTAAACTTGAACATGTGTCAGGCAAGTGCTTGCTCAGGTAATCAGAGGCCTGCAGAGGCAGGCAGAATCAGTGCACACAGACACGAGGGCTAAGTATCATGAGCATTATGCTTTTGTGGTTTGTTTTAGTTTCTTTTCAAACACGACTTCTTACCATGTTACTGCTAGAGGCTTCCCATGTTTTTCATTTTACGTTGGTTAAAAATTAAAAAAAAATAAAAAGGTTTTCATCACCTCGTTCATTTAATAAACCAGGAAGACAAAACAAGTTTTCTTCGGGCATGTTGTTGTCATATCTTTGGCTTGCTTCTAGAAATTTGGCAAGCGAGTTGATATGCATTTTAAATATCCTGCCCTCTACCTTTCTGTATGGGCAGGCGAGTTTTCAGAGGAATTGTAAGAGTGTCTAATCATGCCTTCTTGCCCTTGCCCTTTGTTTCCTTCGTAGGGAAAGCCATCAGCTTGATAATGGAGGAGAACAACGAGGCCGGGGAGAACCCCCAACCTGGGAGACAGAGTGGCATAAAGTGTGGGTGGCTGAGAAAGCAAGGAGGCTTTGTCAAGACTTGGCATACCCGCTGGTTCGTGCTCAAGGGAGACCAGCTCTATTATTTCAAAGATGAAGATGAAACCAAGCCGTTGGTAAGTAGAACATGAAATGCACAGTGACCTGAAGGCTATATTCACTGGATACCAATGGAGAAAGACACTGTCCTGATCTTCCCGACTTTTGTTCAGATCATTGGCATCTTGTTCCCATTATTTGCTGTGGTTCCGAGTTGATGAATGTGATAATTGAAGCTAAGTAGTGAATTATCCTTGTCTAATATTAATTTTAATTTGCACTGAACTTGAATAGAGTGTCTCACTCACTGAAGCATGCTTACTTCATGCACAAATTGGAATGGGCATTTGCTAGCAAGCATATAGTAGCTAAAACATATTTTTTTTCTGCTCTTGGGAATATATTGAAAACAAAAAACGGAAAGGAAGGTTGTGCATGCAACTCTTAGTAGATTTTGAGACATCTAAAGGAATAATTCTTGGAGACTTGGCAGGCATAAAATATAGATGTGGTGCTCAGCTGTGCAATGTTTATACATCCAAGTAGGATGTACACCATAGGTCTCTGGGCATAAGTTCTATGCGTGTGTGTGTGTGTGTGTGTGTGTGTGTGTGTACAGTTCCTTAACAGTTTGGGGCTTATGAACTTATCCTTTTTCCAGTCAGAAATCTCTAGATTGTGGTGAGAGAGAGCATCTTCATCTCTCCTTAAGCGGGGAACAAATGTTGTCTGTGATCATTGCTTTTCAACTGATGGAAGGGGACTGGAATGAGCTCTCCCCTCTCTGCTTTTCCTCCATCCATGTCTTTGGAATATTGGTAAACTACATGTTGAATGAGTTTGCATAAACTTTCCTACTTGGGATGATGCAATCTGGTGTTAAGTTCATGAACCTAATTAGGAATTGGACTAGACCTCTGCTTCAGTGTTTGTTTTAAATTCCTGAAGCATTTATTTTTACCAGGTCCTCACTCCTCTAACTGAATTAGTGAATGGCAGTACATGCTACAAACTCTACTAAGTATTTGAAAACTACTTCTTGTTTCAATCTTTCTTTAGGCCAAGTCTTTGCATATATCATATTATGCAATTATCATCCCTACATATGTGCAAAAAACAAATTTAAACAGATAATAGAACTACACTTTAATGCTAGGTCTTTCTTTATAAGGTTTCAGCCAAATTCTCACAAATCAAATAATGAGACCGTTCCATATTTGGGTCACTTAGGACAGTCATTTCTACATTTGTTATGTAATTTATCATAGCACAGCTGTGGGGAATATGGAAGTTATTACAGATGAAAATGGTATGGCTTAAAGTTGTAAATTGACATACTCAAGGTCATATAGTCATCAGAGACAAAACAATGGAATCTTTGTCTCTCATCTCTAGAATTCTTTTTCATTGTACCTTGTTTAATACTTCATTTAAGTATTAACGTGAATACAGCCCCCCCCCTTTGAAACCAAGAGAGGGATCAGATTAATATGAAAAAAGAGAAACACTGAAGCTGGTATTTAAATGTTCCAAGTAGAAATTTTCCTGAACTCTTTTTATTTCTGCCTTGAGGGGGGGTGTCGTGCTGTTCACCAGAAAGAGTACAAAGTGAACATTTAAATGAGTACAAACAGCTGAGCCCTGGTGGCGTAGTGGTTGTGTGCAGAACTGCAGCCCACAGGGCTGATGGTTCAAATCCAGTAGCAGCTCTCTGGGAGCAAGGCTGGACTTCCTACTCCCACTGGGGCAGTGATGCCACAAACAAACAAACAAAAAATAAATGAGCACAATTCAGAACCAATGTAGGATATGGAGACTTCAGAAGTCAAGTCAGGGGCGAACTAAAAGCAAGCAAAAATTATTCTGTTTGGCAAGTTTGGTGTATCCTTCAGCCATAAAGTGTAAGACACCATGGCACGAACTGAAAATGACTATTTCTCCAATTTGAAAATTTGCAGGTGGTAGAGACTATGTTAATAAGTCAGTTTGAGTAACTTTCCTCTCAACTATTCTAAAGAGAAATTATAATTGACCAACTACTCTCTGTTGTTTATTTGTGAGAAGATCCACAGAATCATAGTACACAGCATAATGTAACTCTTGTTATTTATTCAAATATTGGTAAGAACATGTGTAAACAGCGGGTTAATTTAAATGAAAATCTTTTTCAATATAAAATTGATTTCTTACTGTATATTATTTTGGGACACATATTATTATAATAGTATTAAAAGGAACAAAATAGAGATGTTTGCCATAGGAGTTACTGATTCTCATACATATTAATACATTTGCTCATAAATTCATAGTTGTTATTTCTAGACACATATGTTAGATGTTCACAATAATTAGGAAGTTTAAAAATTAGATAAATTGCTTTGAATGTTTTTTGGTGTGGGTTTTATATTATCTTTTATGGCAATTTAGCATAGAGGATTTTGACATCTTGCTTTTTAATCTTATAGTTTTACTGATGTTTATAAACTGGCACTTTTGTATTAGGGAACAATGGTCTATTTTAAAGAGTCATACTATATTGTCTGATACAAATATGCCAATTTCTTATTTTAGTGTGAATTGTTAATTGTAAGAAGATGCCTAGATCCTTATAAGTGCTGGAAGCATTTTTTTTTTCCTCAGAGCAGTGAAAGCATGTTATTGACAAGTGAGTGTTGTTGTCAGGTTCCTTTGAGTTAGCTCAAACTCATACAAAGTTTATGTGCAAGACAATGAAACATCACAAGACCCTGTGCCATTCTCACAATTGTTGTACTTGGAACTGTCGTGGCCGCTGCTGTGTCAGTCCATCTATTGAAGGTCGTCTGCTTTTCCAATTTTACCAAACATAATGTCCTTTTGCAGGGGTTAATCTTTCCTGATAACATGTCCCAAGTATGAAATGAAGTCTCTCTATCCTTGCTTACAAGAAGTATTCTTGCTACCCTTAGTCTAAGACAGATTTGTTTATTCTTCTTTTTTTTTAATTAAAACTGAGTGATAAAGATTTTTTGTTATTGTATTTTTTGATGAGGGATGAATTGCCAGCCCTCTCTCTTCCCCAATTCCATATACTTATTCCAAGTATCATGGCGGCTTCATAATTAGAGTCCTTCTGAAACTGAAAGTTATGTGCATTTAAATCTGACATTTTAGCATAAGAGCATACGAATACCCTTCTTTTGTCCCCAATGTGTCATATTATTGAAAAGAATTTTTTTAAGTTACCATTTCTGATTTGTTATCTGTAAACTTTGGAAACTAACCACATGAAACTACAAAATTAGCAAATGTCTTGGCATCTGTATATGAAACATAAATTACCTCTAATTTCAAACTCTCACTTATTGGTGTGCCACTCAATCTTCAAAAAGTAATAAACAGAAAGAAACAACAAAAAAAGTGGCTCCAAAAATAGTCTTATGCCATTCTTTCAAAAAGGAAACTGTTAGGCTGAGCCCCCTTGGCGTAAGTGGTTGAGTGCGGAACCGCAGCCCGCGGGCTTGGCGGTTCAAATCCAGCGGCGGCTGGGTAGTGCCCACGACCACCAGAGGCAGTGATGCCCACAAAAATGAAAAAAAAAAAAAGGAAACTGTTCTTTTTTTTTTTTAACTGTTCCTTTTAACTTTACTCCCCCTCACACCCCAACCATAATAGCATCGTCTAATTCTCTTGCTCGTGGACATTTCCAAGATGAGATTTTATATCCCACTCCCATAGCTTCTGGATATCAGAAAGTCCACGCTTTCCTTGGTCGCGCTGATTGTTGCATCCCTCCCCATGTTCATCATCCTCATCTTTGCTTCTGGTGGCCATTGCCTCTGGTGCCCTCGCTTCATCTTCATTAAAAGCTGCTGCTGCTGCTGCTGCTACAACCCAATGAAAGGGTTTTTGGAGCAAGAGATGGGGCTGTGTCTTTAGGCTGATCCAAGTTTGATGGATACGGCTGAGGCTTTCTTTGCCGTCTGACCCCCTATGGCAAAACCAGACTTGGAGATCTTTGAAGACTCTGTAGGGAAATCTTCAGCTCTTTCTTCAGTTGATCGTTTCTCAGCGCTGCGACTGGAACTTCCCGCTCACTGCAGATTCTCCAGCTTCTGCTCTACCCTCTTCCTGTCTGCCATTTCCCCCGTCTTGGCCTGAACAGAATTTGTGTTGTTGTTGTTGTTCGTTCGTTCGTTCGTTTGTTTGTTTGTTCTTTTGGGTCCTGAGAGCCGCTGCTGGATTTGAACTGTCAAGCCCGCAGGCCGCAGTCCCGCACTTACGTCACTGGGGCTCAGCCCTGAACAGAATTTTTATGAACCAACAATCTACACTGTTGTGGTTATGTACCATCAAGTCAGTTCCACTTCATAGCAGCCCGATGCCAAACAGGGAAACATTCCCGATCCTGCGCCAGCCTCACAATCGTGCTTAGTTTGAAGCGCATTGTTGCAGCCACTGGGTCCATCCATCTTGCTGAGGGTCTTCCTTTGTTCCCCTGGCCCTCTACTTTACCAAGCATGACGTCCTTCTCCAGGGAATGATCTCTCCTGACAACATGTCCAAAGTACATGAGGTGAAGTCTCACCATCATTGCTTCTCAGGAGCATTCTTCTAAGACATATTTGTTTGCTCTGCTGATACTCCATGGTAGTTTCCATATGCTTTGCCCACATCAGAATTTGAAAGCATCGACTCTTCTGCAGTTTTCCTTATTCAATGTCCAGTTTTCATAGGCATAGGAAGCAGTCAAACATGCCATGGCTTGGGTCAGGAGCACTTTAGTTCACAAATTGCTTTCTTGCTTTGCAACACTTGAAAGAGGGCTGGTGTAACAGATTCATTCAGTGTAACATGTCGTTTGATTTCTGAACTGCTGGTTCCATAAAAATTGATTGTGGATCCAAGAAAGATGTTAACTTTGACAATGGAAGTGTTTTCTCCTTTCGTCATTGTGTCAGTCTGGGTAGACTTGAGGAACAAATTTCATAGACACGCAAATAGATATAAGAAAAAGATTTATATACAAGAGGAACAGGACATTGAGCCCAGTCCAATTCTTGTTTATTCTTGCAGCAAAATAAACATGGTACTTTACAAATTTTTGGCCAACAGCCTAATTCAAATGCATTAACTGTTTTGTAGTCTTCCCTATTAATTGGTCAGCTTTCACATGAATATCAGGTGAGTGAAATGATCACAGCTTGGATCAGTCACACTTTAATCTTTGCTTTTGATAATTTTACATAGAGATCTCAGGCAGTAAATTTTCCAATGTAATACAGCAAATGATTTCTTAAATGATATTTCTATGAGCATCTACTGTGAATTCAAGTAAAATGAAATCCTTGAGAAATTCCTCCCATATATTGTCTACTGGTCCACCATGAGACTTTTTTCCCCCATTGGCTTGTAATTCATACTGAAGGCTTCAATCTTTGATCTTCAGAAATAAGCATTTCAAGTCCTTTTTAGTTTTAGTTAGGAAAGTTGTGTCAGGTGCACATAGTAGTTTTTTTAATGAGACTTCTTCCAATCCTGATACTGTAATCTTCATATAGACCAGCTTCACAGCTTATGTACAAAACACACAGGTTGAATAAATATTGTGAAAGGATACCACTAAAACTCACATCTTTGCAGATTTTAAACCCTGCAATGTCCCTTATTCTATTCAACGATTGCCTCTTGGGTCTATGTACAAGTTCTTTCTTAAACTCGGGGTATGGAGTCGATGCTGACTCACAGCTACCCCGTGCAGGTTTCCGAGACCCTAACTGTTCATGGAAGGGGATAGCCTGCAAGTTCCTTAGAAGCACAGTAAGTGTTTTGGGATTCCTATTCATTGCAATGTTATCCACAGTCTGATTCACACAGTTGGATGCATTTGCGTAGTCAATGTGTACATCTTTCTGGTGTTCTCTGCCTCTAGTCAAGGTTTATCAGACATTAGTAACAATATCTTCTTCTAAACCCCATTTGGATTATATGCAGTTCCCAATCACTGTGCTGTTTCCAGCACTTTTGAATGATTTTCTGTGAATGTTTACTTGCACTTGATATAAATATTTCTTGAAATTTGTTTTGTTTTGCCATCTTTCTTTGGAACAGGTACAAATGTTGATTTCTTCCTGTTAATTGGCCAAGTAGCTGTCTTCCAAATTCTTGGCATATTCTAATGAGTGCTTCCAGAACTGCATCATTTGGTTCAAACATTGCAACTGATATCCTTTTATTTGCCAGTCTTGTTTTTTGCTAATCCTTATAGAGCAGCTTGGACTTCTTCCTTTAATACCATTGATTCTTGATCATATGCTGTTTATTGAAATGGTTAGATAGTGATCAGTTCTATTTTGAACAGAGAATCTCTGTATTTCTTTCATTGTTCTTCTTATTGCATTATTTAATAGCTTGCTATGAAAATCCTTGAGTGTGTAGATGTGTCAATAAAAGTAAACTGCAAGGCTGAGCCCTGGTGGTGTAAGTGGTTGAGTGCGGGACTGCAGTCTGCGGGCTTGGTGGTTCAAATCCAGCGGCGGCTCTCAGGAGCAGCACTGGGTGTTGTGCACGACCACCAAAGGCAGTGATGCTCACAAAAAAAAAAAAAAGTAAAGTGTAGTCAGGTAATTGACAGACCAAAGCCAAGTGTTCTGAGAAGTACTTTCAGTACTTGATATTATACATACAAACTCCAACTTTGTGCTAAAATGATGAGAAAACATTCTGTGGGGATTGATTATACATTAAAAATTAATCATACAATATATTTACATTCTTATGTACTTAAATTAATAATCCTGTAGTATCTTTAAAAAATGCAAAAATTGATAAGTATATTTTCATAAATCCTCATATTATAGGTGAATATTTCTACATGTATGCATTGATATCATTATTCAGTGGTAGATGATAAGCTAGAATCTGATTTTCTTGTTTCTGGTCTATTGGTTTATAAGTTTTGTCATCTTCTCTTCTCATCAGTCCTCAGATTAATTGAGGGAGTGCTTATACTTGGAATTATTTGGCAGTTAAAAAAATCATTTTATTGGGGACTCTTAAAACTTTTATCACAATTCAGACATCCATCCATTGTGTCAAGCATATTTGTACATTTGTTGCCATCATCATTCTCAAAACATTTTCTTTTTAGTTAAGCCCTTGGTATCAGCTCCTCATTCCCACTCCCTTCCTCCCTAATGAACCTTTGATAACTCATAAATTATTATTATTTGTCATGTCTTACATTGTCCAACATCTCCTTTCATCTGCTTTTCTTTTGTCTATCCCCTGGGAGGGGGTTGTATGTAGATCATTATGATCAGGTTCCCTCTTTTTCCCCCATCTTCCCCTTCCCTTCCTGGTATCACTACTTTCCTTATTGATCCTGAAGGGTTTATATAACCTGAATTCCTTGAATTTCCTGTTTATATCTTTACCAGTGTACCTGCTATGGTCTTGCTGGATTTGTAAGGTGGAATTGGAATCATGATAGCTTGGGGGAGGAAGCATTAAAGAACCAGAGGAAAGTTGTCTGTTTCATTGGTGCTATACTGCAACCTGACTGACTCATCTCTTCCCTACCATCCTTCTGTAAGGGGATGTCCAGTTACCTATAGATGGGCTTTGGATCTCCACTTAGCACTCCCCCTCATGCACAATGGTATGATTTTTTTGTAATTTATGTCTGATACGTGATCTCTTTGACACCTCATGTTCATACAGGCTGGTGTGCTTCTTCCATGTGGGCTTTGCTGCTTCTCAGCTAGATGGCCACTTGTTTATCTTCAATCCTTTAAGACCCCAGATGCTATATCTTTTGATAGTCAACAGCTTCAGCTTTCTTCACCGCATTTACTTATGCATCTGCTTTGTCTTCAGTGATTGTGTTGCAAAGGTGAGCATCAGGGAATGGCATGATGTTTAACAGAACAAAGTGTTCTTCTATTGGGGGAGTACTTGAGTAGAGACCCAATGTCCATCTACTATCTTAATACTAAGCCTATAAATATATGCACATAGATTTATTTCCCCATAATCATGTATAAATATCTTTACATATGTATATGCCTGCATTTAGACTTCTATAAATGCCTCCTACATTTTCCCTCCTACATCTTTGCCTCCTACATTTTCCCTCTATTTCCTTTTATTTTTCTCTTGTCCTACTATCATGTTCAGCCTTCATTTGTTTTGTTTTCTGTTGTTCTTTTTTTTTGGGGGAGTGGTATCACTGCCTTCTGGTGGTGGGAGTAGCAGGCCCAACCTTTGCTCCTATGAATCCACTGCTGAAATTGGAACTCCATCCCAGTGGGCCTCAGTCCCGCGCACAACCACTACGCCACCAGGCCTCAGCCCCTTCATTTGTTTTCAGTAATTCCTCTCAGGTGCATTGTCCTTGATCAAATCCTATGAACAATTTTAACATCTGTATTTCTAAGCACAAAAATATCCCTGGGCATCATTTATATTTATGAGCATTAATTTCTTAGCCTGGGGGGAAATCATTAATGAAATTATTTTAAGGAATTATTCTTGTAAGCTTTCCTTAACTAGCTAGAAATGTTCAATAAAACAATCTGGTAGTATTTTTCTATCTAAAATTGAAATATTCGTGATCTAGATATCTGTGTTCCTGTTTTCTAAAATTTTATCACAGAAAATGATCACATTCAATTTTTGGATAAAAACACTACTACATTAATATATCCATGATTTTTGTCACTGTTAGACCAACATTCTAAGCAATTTTTATCCTTTATGTATTCTTATTCCATTTGTTTTTTATTTTTAAAGTCATATGTATTTTATTCAAACTTTTCGTGAGTTTCTCCTCAACTCACTTAAAAGTCATTTTCATCCTTATCCCTTTATGGAAACTAGCTTACATGTTGAAAAAAAACTTATAAAACAAATACAATTCCAACGGCACCATGAAACTTATGAATGCTTTGAGAAAACAAGGGAAAATATGCAGTGGCAAATGATTAATAGTTTTATCTGGAGGGGTAAGGGAGACTACACAAAGCAAGTGGTAATCCTGAACTAAAGTTTTAAAGATCTGGGGGAGTTTTCCAAGTAAATAATCTGAGGAAAGGTATTCAGAGCAGAGAAAAAGAATAAGGGTTTACTTATTATTTTTCCATTTGCTCACTTATCATTTCTTCCATAGTGTGTGTGGTTTGTGTGTGTGTGTGTGTGTGTGTGTGGCAAAATGGCAAATAAAAGTGAGAGAGATAGGTAATATGCTGCTCAAAGAGCCTACCTGTTTTCATTCCTCTTGCTAGGTGTCACCAAGTCAGTTCCACTCAAAGCACAGAAGTATGCCCAGCCTGGCTTTGCACCATCCCCACAACTGCTCTTATGTTTGAGCAGATTGCTACAACATGGTGTCCATCCAGCTTGTCAGGGGCCTTTCTCCTTTCACTGCCCCTCCACTTTACCAAGCATGATGTCCTTCTTAGGGGACTGATCTCTCCTATAAAGGGGCACAGACTTGGAAACTCTTAGGGACACTTCTACTCTGTTCTGCAAGGTCCCCCTGCTGAATCAGCATCAATTTGATAGCCGTAAGTTTGAGAGTTTTGTTTTGTTTTGTTTTGTTTTTACTTATGAGTGACAGAAATTAAGGGTGAATGAATGTATTTCATAAATGGGCTATATGCATCATTTTATTCATTTCAATTTTTTACCTACAAAGAATAAAAATCAACTTTCTTTATAAAACTTTTTCTGAACAATATCTCTGTTTAAGTACAGAGATTTGTAATAAGTGATCCCTGGATGAAATTTCTGTCCTAGTACAATTTCTTGTGTTTTTAGTATCACAGAATAATAGTGACTTTGTTTTGATATATGGTCAATGATAAATAATTGCATGCTGATATAGAACCCTAAATATATTTCAGGAAAACTTTTGTTCATGACTGAAAAGTTGTTTCTATGACAAATACTGTCACTTGGAGAGAAGAGGACCTAGAGACACTTTTGCTCCAAAGAAAACATGAGGAAACATAGAGCGGAAGACAAAGTCCAATGTGAATAACAATATAAAACACCAACATGCTGTTCAACTGCTTCATAAAACAATGCGCTGTTAGATATTTAGTTTAGCGTAGAGAAAAGAGTGGAAAGAAAGCATATGGTAGGAAAGTTAAATTATGAAATTTTCCCCTAACTTGTTTCTTTGTCCATTAAGAAATGGCTGCCATTTTTATTTGCTAACAGATTGATGCAGTTGAATTGTTTGACCAAAGTAAGTGTTCTAGAAATAATTTCCTGTTGCTTACTAGAAAAGATAGCCTTGAGAAGAATGGAAATTTCAGAATATTTCATTGTACTCCAGCAGAACTTGTACGTGGATCAAAAGGTGATTGTGCAAGGAGAACAAGGATCACTGCATGATTTAAAATCAGGAAAGGTGTGCATTGGTGTTGTGTATTTTCAATATATTTATCCAATCTGTTTTTGAGCAATTGATGTGTAAGCACTATGCCACCTGGGCTTCTATTTCTCTTATAGAGTGCCTTATTTTTTTCCACTTTTCAGAGTCCCCCCCCCAATCTTTTAGCGTGATATAAAAAGGACAAAGTCCACAGTCATTGTCCATATGAATCTATATTAAAAAAATCTTTCTTCTATACTACCCATAAAGGGTTAGCATATCGGAAACCCACACAGGCAGTTTGACTGTCTGACAGGATCACTATGAGTCAGAATCAGCTAGATGGCAATGAGTTTAGTGTTATTTATTTACTTTTTGAGTGAATGCATCTATTATACCCTGATTGCCTTTTAGTTTGTTGTGTTGTGGTGATTTTCATACTGTTATCTTTATTACTTATTTGGGGGTGTTTTAATGATTTTGTTTCAAGTCTAAAATCACAATTTCTGGAAGAGTCACTTGTTTTTTCCTGTCTTTTACCTCTCCTCAAATTTGACCTTGGTCTCTGAACAGCCCCGGCGTTTAAGAACAGGGTCTCTGGAGACTTCCATGTCAATGACAGTTTTACCCAAGGGGATGTACACAGAACACCTTGTGAGCACAAGAAGATTAGAGTTAGATATCTGCAAAAAACACCTGATCTTTGACCTCTTGGGACAATTATTTTTCTTGCTCATGGCAGCTCTCGCTTTGTGGGTATGACAGTTGATTCCAACCATCAGATCATGGCTGTAGGGGTGGTCTGAAGCACCAACAACAATGTTCTTCCTGAACATGCCCGTTTTGACAACAAACTTTCAGACCGACAGCAGAAAGCTTTCATATTGTTACTTACAAAAGTAATCAATGAAAACTTTATGAGTAGTAATTACTCCTAGCTTTAATGTTGCTTAAGAGCAAGCATGATGAAACATAAGTCTGCTTATTTGGGTAAATATCAGGAAAAACAACAACAACATAATTTTTGGTTATCTAGTAGTTGTTACTATTTTTAGGTGTTCTCAAGTTGATTCCTGTTCATATTTACCCCATATAAACACTACTGGACTGTGTACCATCCTCAAAATTTTTATGTTGGAGCTTATTGTTGCAGTGACTTTTCCAATAAATATCCTTGAATGATTTTTCTTTTGCTCACTGATCTGCTACTTTACCAAGCATTATGGCCTTCTCTTGGGACTGGTCTTTCCTGATAACATGGGCAAAAATCATGTGACAGAATCTTAAGATTGTTCATTTTAAAGAGTATTTTACATGCACTTCTTCCAACATAGCCTTATTTGACCTTCAGGCTGCTCGTGGCCTATTCAATATTCTTCATCCACTGGGTAATTCACATGCATAATTTCCCTCCAGTTTTCCTTGATCATTGCATACTTTTCATTGCATATGAGGTCATTAAAAGAACCATGGACAGGACAGGCACTGCTTACACATTAAAATGACATCCTGTTTTTTTTATATTTTAAAGAAGTCATGTGAGCAGATTTGCCCAATATAGTACATAGTTTAACTTCTTGACTGCTGTTTTTATGAGCATGGATTATGGATTCCAGTGAAATGAAATCTTTTACAAATTAAATCATAACTACTTATAATAATGTTGCTTATTTGTCTAGTATGAGGACTTTTGTTCCTTAATATTGTGGCCCACTATGCCTCACTGAACACTGTAGTTTTTATTTTCCTCATTTTTTAAAATTCTTCTGGTTCTCAGTGAGCAAGCTTGTTCAACCTACATAGTTCAGACTGTTAGTGAGGCTTCCTTCAATTCTTATGCCACATCTTTCTTCAGGTAGTATAATTTCTTAAATTATTTGCTCAGCATATAGATCAAATAAGTATAGTGAAAGGATACAACTATGACACATACCTTTCCTGTTGTTAATCCATTCAACATCCCTTGTTCTGTTTGAAATATTGACTCTTGGTCTATGTATAGATTCCACATGAGCACAATGAAATATTTCCTTTTTCCCATTGTTAATGGTATCCAAAAATTGTTATAATCTATATAATTGAATGCACTTGCAAAGTTAACAAAACACAAGTAAACATCATACTGTTATTCTCTGATATCAGCCAAAATGTCATTGATATCAGCAATCATATCTCTCATCCAAGTCCTCTTGGATCAGGCTTGAATTTGTATCAGATTCCTATCAATGTATTACTGCAACTGTTTTTGAAATGTCAGAAAAATCTTGCTACTATGTGATGTTAGATGATATCTCTTAACATTTTCTATAATTAAATCTTCTTTCTTGATAATGAGCAAAATATGAATATATTTTATTCAATTGGCTATGTTGCTATTTTCTAAAATTCATATTGAACTTACTGAAACATCTCAATTCCCATAGCCTCATTTTTGGCTAATGCCTTCATGGTATTTGAATTTTCTCCTTCAATAACATCATATATTGGTAATATTCTACCTACTGAATTGATAGTGCCAGTTTCTTTTGATGCAGTGACAGAGTATTCTTTCTGTCTTCATTTTATTGTTCTTATAGGGCTCAATATTTTTCCCCAAAATCTTTCAATAGTTGAACTTGAGTTCTGAATTTTCCTTCAGTTCTCTAAGCATGAGAAATGCCGTCTTTGCCCTTTTCGTTTTCATTCTTCACTTTGTCTTCGGAGATTGCCCTTTGAAGTGTTAAGTTTAGGTCTTGCTCCTGATCACCTCTCCAGACACGTTAGCTTTTCTTTATTGAAGAGAGAGGTCCAAAGTCTTCACTTCCCTCCCTGTGTTTTTAGTAATTGTTCGATCCAATCTTGTACCTTATGCTGTTGTTGATGTCACCCCTCCAATTCCTCTTGTCTTCCATTATTGTATCCTAAGATTTCCAGTGCCTAATTCTTCAGGAGGGGATCACAGCTTCCTTCTTCCTAATCGATTTAGTTTGAAAGCTCTTATGAAACCTGTTCACCATGGATGACCCCGCTGGTGTATGAGATACCAGTGGCATAGTTTTCTGCATGACAGTAACATCCAGGCCATCCCAATAAGACACACTGACAGCTGAATGGTGATAGTAATGTAGAAGGCTGGTGATATAGAGAGAACCTTCAACAAAATATGCTGATGCAATTGCTGGAACAATGAGCTGAAACATACCACAGATTGACAAAATGGCTTAAGTTGCCATGAGTCTGTTTAAACTCAAAGGCAACTAACAGCAGAAGCAATGAGTGCTTCTGCTGTAGTATTTGGACAGCATTGATTTTTAGAGACCATTTGAGGACTCCTGATAAAATGAATAACATCCAAACAGGCACCAACCCAATTAATCTAGTCTAGACTCTCTGCAACATATATTGATCTAGTTGTGTGAGAGGATTTTTTTTCTTTCGTTTAGCTATGATGATGCTACTATATTAAATCACAATGGATTTTCTAAACTTAGAAAAAGAAGTGATCTCAACTGAAATAGAACCTGAGGATGACCTCTAAATTGTGATTGTTAACTCAAGAGTGAGCTCTAATTTTAAATATTTAATAATGCTCTGGTTAATGAAATTGAGAAAGCTGTAAAGTTCTGTTAAAATCTGTGTGTCAGAAGAAGATAAATCTAACATTCACTGTTTTAAATAGCTCTATATGTCTTAGAACTTGGATTGCTTCCTCAAATAAAACTGAATTTCATATATAACATCTGAGTCTCAGTATGAGAAAATGTAAAATAGTATTGTGATACTCATACAATTAAAATTTGTATTTTATTCACTTTCTATTGTTTCTATTAGTTGATATCAGAAAAAATAATATTGCTTTCTTCCATGTATCCATGCAGCATTGTAGGCATGACATTGAAGCATGTTTTTGGATATGGACTTCAGGATCATGCTGCTTAGATTTAATTTTACTAATTATGACACATAAATAAAATGATTTAGTCTATACATCAATTTATGGACAATGCTATCATAATAATGTCTAGATCATTTAATCTATATGCATTTTAATTGACAGAAGAACAAACAAACATTTATTGGAAGAAGAATTTACCATTATGATAAAAGAGTTTATTTTTTAAAGATAGGCCTACAACTATCTGTTTGTTCATTTTTCATCCATTCATTTTTCACACACTTATTTAAGATTCCTAATGAGATTTCAGTTATTCTGCTTGATTCCAGAGTTTATAGTTATTATACTTGATTCTAGTGTTATAATGCAGTAACACTGTTTAAAAAAAATCTCTTCCCCCAATATTGATTTAAAAACCAGAAGTGTATTTCTTTCTCAAGTGAAATTACAACATGATCCCAGGTATGTGATGACAAGACATCTGTTTCAAAGAAATCTTTAGAAGCTCAGGCTTCTCATGATTTCACAACTCTGACTTTTTGATTTTGAAATTCACCATGAGATTCCCTTCTTTCCTAGACATCTTTAATGGGGAATATATGATGGAGTGAAGTGTCATATAGAAATGATATTGAAGATGCTACACACTGGGTCAGTGTTTTATTCTCTAAGACATAAAATTGCTAACTGGAGGTAACCATGTGTTCCTTGAGTGCATTACATGTCACTCTCAGTAGGGCTCATCGACTTGGGTTGATTCTCGCTCACAGTGACTCCATAAACTACCTTGTATAACTCCTTTATAGAAATTTCTAGGCTACACTCTTGGTAAAAGCAGATCCCCAGGATTTACCCCATGACAAACCTGTGCAGGTTTCAAAGCTCAACCTTTAGGTTAGCAGTGGATTTCAGACAATTTGTGCCAGCTAAGAACCGTGGGTCAGTCATTTCAACTTATCTTCTATTTGGTAGATTGTGTCACATATCCATGCCTAATGTCAAATGATGTTAGAAATGTGGCCCAGCTTTTTCTTTGGGAAACAGAGGATAACAAGGAACTTAAAGTCAGTATCATGTGCTAGGGATTACTAAAAGGTACCCAGCATCCATGGAGATATTGGTAAAATGTAGTGGGTATTAATAGACATCTGCAGTTATAGATCAATGTGATATGCACAATAAAAATAAAAATTATATACTAGGAGTACAAGGAAAATTTCTTTAAAGAATTAAGAGAGAGAACTTAAAGATGATATGACAAAAGAAAAGGCACAGGGCCTGGACCACTGGTGGATTTGGGGGGTATCAATAATAGTTCAGCATTTCAGGGAATTATGGAAGACTAGAGCAGGGTTGAGGGATGAATTTAGAGAAGAAAACACAGTGTAGTAGTGTTAGGCCAGGTAGTCTTGATAAATGAATCTTGTGACACTCATACATGTAAGTTAAAGAACTTTATAACAAATGTCATTCTATATCAAGAAGGCATCCATGCGCAGCCCCTAAGTCCAGTTGTAGTTTATAAACCCCTCTTCAGACTCATGTTGCTTCATGGCAGTGATGTAGAATGCAACACAGGAAGATTGTCAGTGAATCCAGAATGTTGTAGATCAAAGTTGCTGGAAACAGCATGACCCTGACAGAACTCAGGATCATAGCAGAGTCCCAACAGGCAAGAATGAGAAGGTGCAGAAAGAGGGAAGTCTTCAGTTCTGTTGGTGGTCCTTGACTTATCAGATGGCCACATGACAAAGGAGGTATCATCAGGTTGTGACTTGATTAACGTGTTGTCTTCCACCCCTACACTTTTATTCATCTTAAAGCCAACATAAATCATCTAACTACCACAGCAGCATATGAAGGATCCAATAAGTATTGTTAAAAATTTTGGATTTTATTCTGAGGTCTAACTCTTCTGTTTGTTTCTTCTCTTTTTCAATTTCTTCTTTTTTATTGTGAGTACAGCAGTACAAGTGAGCTCATTCAATGTGTAGTTCCTTTGCACAATCCTATAATTCTGTCTGGTATTCCTATACGAGAATAGTTATTTTGAATTATGACATTACCTCCAGAAAAGTGTTTAGATAAGCTCATGACCCTCTGCCAATGATTATCACATAAACATGCATTATGGGAATTTTTGACAGTAGAAGGAAGAGCTGAGAAATCTGTTGCTATTGAATTGGCAATAGAGCATATCTTGACAAGATAGAAATTGGAGGTATTGTGGGAAGAATGTAGGAACAGGGTGAAAAAGTTTTGATGCTCATAATTTTATTTAAATTTGACATTACACAGTATTGGCACATTGCTGAGAAGCAAGCATCAACCAAACCAGGTTTTTAGTTTTCTTATTTTTCGGTATGCTTTCCAGAATTAGACAGCCTGGAGGTAACATCCAGACATCAGCAAAAGCTACATTTCTTGTATTAAAAACTTAATTTTATTATTCTCATCAATAATAATAAAAATGCCAACATCAAAGATTTGATGTTAGTCTTATGGGAAGTGTTGTGTCTGGAATACTTGTACAGACATAATAATAATCAAGTATTGATCCTGAGAGTCCCTGTAAGGTCCAAATCATGTGGCTACTAACTATAAGATTGGCAGTTCAAGTCTACCAAATAGGACTATAGAAAAAAGATATAGTAATCTGCTTCTAAGAGGTGACAGTCATGAAAACCCAATGGAAAAGAGTTCTTCCCTGAAACACTTGGGTTTCTATGAGTCACAATCAGCTTTAACGCAACTGGTTTGCTTGGTTAATTTTTGCTATCATAATCATCATATCATCATCATCATCATCATCATTTCTATCATTCCATCATTCTATCAGAAGATTGCAGGCACTGTTGTTTAGAGCTCAGTATCTATAGAACTTGCCTTAATTAATACATAATTAAAAATAATAACAGACATCCACGTAAAGTTTACAATGAAGCTATTTCTTTCTGGCAAGACTAACTTTAATGCAGAAGATGACGTTTTTTTTTTTTCATGTTGACCTATGGTATCAAATGATGGAACACACAGGAAGTAGTCTCTTAAACCGGTATTTTTGTATTACTGGTATCTTTTTTTCTTTTTGCTTAAGTTACTTTTCTTGGAGTTTGTTCCAAGGTTCTGAAAAAGATTATAATTACAGTCAATGATACAGAAGGACTCTTTTTACAAATTTGGTCCATCTGGAGAGAAGCAATATTGGCTTTCTTGTCTCCCAACACCTAAACTTCAACACCATTTTGGAGATAAAACCAGTGGAATTTAATTCTTAGAGCTCAGTTTCTAATATTTTATCATGTTGACTAATAGCTCAGTTAATATATGAAGCTATATAGTCTAAATTACAAACTATCCCATTGCAAACTGAAGCAGATTTTTATTATTTAGTTGATAAGAGAGAATTGAAGGGGACAAAGAAGAATGGATGAAAATGATATTTGAATATTTGTAATCTTGTTGTTTAGAAAAATGTAATTTTTACGTTATTTTCTTTCTGTTGACATATGAAAAATTCATTGCTTTTTGCTACTTGTCCATTTCTTTTGGATGTTCATGCTTCTGTCTTTTGGATGCTCCAGTCTATCTAGATCCAGCTGTGCTCCATTTTTCTAATGCTTAACCATTACATATATTCTTTTAGTACCATTTATCAATTGTCAACTACATAAATCTCAATTAAAAACAAAAAACATTGAGAGAGCACTTTACAAATATGGAATCAGCCTCAGATGCAAAGACATTTTTTCACTTTTTTAGCTCTTGTCATTTAACATAATATTTTAACTCTTCTTAACAAGGGTCATTCATATTGTAGCATTCATCAGTATATCAGGATAAGTTAAAAGTATTTCAACAAAATCATCGCAACATTCATTAAATATAAATATTGAAATGTGAAGCTACTGTTTCTGAACTATCCTTCACTTAACACCATACACATCTGAAGGGGCATCTCTCTAGCAAAATGGGGTTTTCTATTTCCATAAAGAGTTACAGTCTCAGAAACCCACAGGGACAGTTTTACCCTGGTCAATAGGGCCACTGTGAATCAGAATTGACTTGATGGCAGTGCATTTAAGAGAACACCTCCTCCCTTAAAAGATGAACTCTTTGATATATTGTGTGTCAAAGTGGTAGCTTTGACATTTTCAAAGAGCTCAAAGCCCTCACAAGACTCAAATCATACTCCCTTAAATTTTTTTGAATTAAGGGAACAAAAGAGGAAGTCTGACGTGGAACTATCTGAAAGCTGTAGGGTGGATAGGATAAGATATCCCTAAATAAAAATTAAGATATCCCTATGGAAAAAATTCTCATTGGACAGCCCTTGCTACCCCTGAATAATGAGCAAATGCCTTGTCGTGAGGGAAGAGAAAAAAACCTTTCAGAGCAACTTTTCTCACCTTTTTCTCACTGGTGCAATTTTCCATGATCATCCTGCACCCTTAAAGAAAATCTATAATGATTAGCTGTTTGGAATCCCAAACCTCACTTGTCAAAAAAGTCTTCTGAACTGACTTCTCTTCCTGAAATTTAATTGACCCAATAGACCTCCCTGAAATTCATTATTTTGATTCAGCCTTTTTCTGAAGGCACCCTGGTAAGACTGAGATAAAATATAACTAAGAGAGCAGTTTTTCAGTCTCTCACTGATGGCAAAGCTATATTTGAGCTGTATTGCTTAGAATAACCATGGGTTTAGGAACTAGAATCCTAGTAACAATATCTATTTCACTTGCCCCAGTATTTCACAACTTGTTATGACAAACACTATTCCATTGTATCACATTGTATTACATAGGTTTAGTTCTTCTTTATTTAATAGATGTATGGTTGTTTCCAAATTCTGACTATTTTAAAGAGTGCTGTGGCTGAGGCCCAGTGGCTTACATGGTTGAGTGCAAGACTGCAGCCCGTGGGCTTGCCAGTTCAAATCCAGCATCAGCTCTCAGGAGCAGTGCTAGGTAGCTCCCACGACCATCAGAGGGCAGTGATGCCCAAACAAACAAAAAAGACGAAAAAAATGGTCTTGCAATGAAATTGATATGATGGGGCATCAGATGAAACATCTTTTAGTTAAAGATTTAGGATTACAATTTTCAGGTCATATTGTAATTCTGTGTTTAGCCATTTGGCAAATCATGCCAGTAAAGTTTACTTATGAAAAGTAAATCTAACTTAAAAAAAGAACTTCCTATTCGATTTAAATTTCATCATTGTCTCTCCACATGTTATTTGCCAAGTTTGCAATAGGGAAGATGCATCCTGGTCACCTGCTTGCCTTCTCTCTCTAGCATTGAAAGTATGCATTTGTGTGCATATGTCTGTGTGTTTGCACTGACGAGCACAGCAAATTGAACAATCCTTAGTGTCTCTTTAAGAGTGATATTGAGGGTCTGGCAGAAGCAAAGTGTTGTGAAAATGCAAATACCTGCCTTGCTGAGGAGCCCTTGGAATAATAATAATTGGGATTAATATATATTTCAAATGATTTTGTAAGGAGCCCATTTTTTTTAATGGTAACAGCATAGTTGTGTCATGTCTCCTGCCTGCCTGGTTAGTATTTGTCTTTTGATGATCTTCTCACCTTCTGAGGTCCCAGATGGTAGAGATGAGCCAGCTGTTGTTCTTTTTGAACTTGCAGATGTTACGTCTTAGGCAACAAAGCTATTCCTTACCAAATAGTGAAACTATGCTTCACTTGGAATTACTAGATATCCACATACCCAGAAAACCAAACTCACTGCCATAGAGGCTCTACCAACTCCCATGAATGGTTAACATGAAAAGTGGTGGTATGGCAGGAACACACTGCCATCAAATTGTAACTGCCTGCTGCTATTGTCTATGTTCTTTGTTACATACGTGGGATAGTTACATGGCATGGCATAAAGAGCCTATCCTAAACACATAACCAATGGGGGAGGGAGCCCTGATGGTCCCGTTCTGGAGATTCTCCTCAATTTCCTTCTCTCCTGATTTGAAATGGAGCTCACGTCTCATTGTCAGGAAGAGAAAAGCAGGTAGTTGTGCTGAATATAGGGATGTAACTGATTGGGTTGAATTCTGTTATCTCACAAAACGGTAAGGTAGCAGTTTGCTGTCTGTGATTTTACATCTCAGAACTCAGTCTGAGACAACAGGATACCACCTATCCTATATTGTATTATGACAACACATGTCATAATTTTATATTTTCCAATTATAGCTCATTGAGCAAATGAACATAGTTTTCGTTTATCCAGGTATGTAATACTAACATTCTCATTATCTCTAAAGATTCTCAAAACACTTTGGATATTGAATTATTTATAAGTATAGACTTGAATTCATATCCATTAATGAACCAGGTGACTTGCCATCCACACAAATACTATTTTCATTTTGAAAATGCTAATGAATGATACTCTAACATAATATGCATTGCACATATTTTAACTTACAGATTACATGTTGTTTCTCATTTAACTCACTGTGATTGTTTCAAAGGCAGTAGACGAGTTAACAGAACATTCTTATTTATCCACAGCATCTCCAACTCATCTTTGTGACCTCGATTTCTACTTAACGATATTTTTCTAGGTACAGGGTCACACAACTTAATATATAGTTCAACCTCCACTGAAGTTTAGAAACACTTAGTGCCTGTTTCTCTTATGTGGTCAACCTTTTTTGAACCTTAAGAGATTGTTAGAGGAGTGACTAGAATAAATTCAGTCTATACACATGAGCTCAGGGCCCTAGAAGAGGGCAGAATCTGCTATAACCTGACCCTTTTAGAAGCATACCCTGAATGTTGCTATAAAGCTACAGGATGGTATCCAAACCGTGTTGCTTACTATTCCTACCTTTCTCCAGAAAAGGTAGGAAACAGTGAAAGTAAGACTTTAATATGGGGCTGAGCCCCGGTGGCGTAGTGGTTGTGCGCGAGACTGCGGCCCACTGGGTTAGAGATTCAATTCCAGCTCCCAGGAGCAAAGGCTGGGCCTCCTACTCCCACCACCTAAGGGCAGTGATGTCTAAAAAAAAAGAAGACTTTAATATGTTCTAAGGCAGCTTTATGATACCACATGCCTCTATTTTCACCCTATCTCTTTGCCCTTGAAAAAAAATTCTAGGCTTATAACATATTTTCTTGAGATTTTAAAGATATTTTCTACATCCTGCCAATTACAAATTTTCATAATGTATGTGGGAGTATGAGACTCAAGGGCTTTCTTGGTTTATGGAATTTATTCTAACATGAATCAGGTGTTTCATTTATATTAGCGATTTTTCCTCAGGCCTCATCTGTTTGACAGAATAATGAAATTGGGTGGGTTCAGAGTCACCTTTCAATTCTAAGCTGTCATACATTTTGCTAAGCCCCCACAAAGTCTCTATAAAAATGGTCTTTACCTTCCCATCATTTTCCAAATGAGAAAATACTCTTAATTTGTGAGATTAAAAAAAATTCTTCCCAAAGCATTGCATTGTCCAGTACGAAAAACAGCACTGGGTACATTGATACTTTGGAAGTGGGAGTTTAATTGTTAGTATCAGGGTGTTAGAATGATAAGCAATATGCCACTTTCCAACGACACACATATTTCCTAAGTGCTCTAAGGTTTCTGTGCGCTCATATTTAGAATACTTAAACAAGAAGCCATTGTGAAGGCAGTTTTAGTCATTATCACAAATAGTGATATGATTGCTTTTTGAAGATACTCGGTGCTCTCAAAACGGAGTCTTTAAAATGTCATTATTTCACATGCAGGTGTGATGAAAAGACAGAATTCATTTAAAATGATGTCTCTCTTTTTGACTCATTAAAAATGCTTAAGACTAATTTGACATTACAAATAGAGAGTTCAAATCCTTGGAAGCTAAGTCAATCCAAAATTATGAAATGCAAAGTTCTAGAGCTAGAGAAAATTTTAAAGTAAGCATAAAGGCACTTATTGAACTATTTTTGTTGTTGTTAATCTCGCTAACTCATTACCCGGCTGATGGCTTTATTGTACAAGGTGAGAAGTGGAGCTCCGTGTACAACACATGGGTATAACTAGCTTGAGAGCAGCCTTTTATTTTTAGAAAATAAAAACTTAGAAAGCCTTTTCTTTTGTTTTGATTTCCCTTCTTCACTGCAACAAAGAGTACCCAAAGCCTTGGCCTGCTCATGTGCATTTAAAATACATATGTTTTCCTGCCTGTATTTTTCTTTGATACTTTTAAAGTTTTTTTTATCGGGGGCTCATACAACTCTTATCACAATCCATCCATCCATCCATTCATCCATCCATCCATCCACTCACCCATTGCGTCAAGCATATTTGTACATTTGTTGCCATCATCATTTTCAAAGCATTTGCTTTCTACTTGAGCCTTTGATGTCAGCTTCTCATATTATCCCCTCCCTCCCTACACCCCCTTCCCTTTTGAACTCTTGGTAATTTTTAAATTATTATTATTTTGTCATGTCTCACCCTATGCAGCATCTCCCTTCACTGACTTTTCTGTTGTCCGTCATCCAGGGAAGGGGTGATATGGAGATCCTTGTAATCAGTTCCTCCTTTCTAATCCTCCCTGCACCATCCTGGTGTCTATTGAAGATGGTTTTGAACTGTGGTCAGTAGGATTATTGAAGGGATTATGCCAAGGGCCCTTTAAGGAAATGTTATGGTCTTCCTATGCTCAATAGGGTCTTGAGCAATACAGATATATATTTTGTTTTTCAAAGTTCTATACCTGCTTGATTGGGTAGGCATGACTTTTCTTAGTCCACAAGCCCACCTTCTGTGACTCCGAATTGGTAAACCTTGTTCACAGAATGCTCCACCCCTCATGTTTTCTCTCTTTGTTTTTATTTTTAGTCATTTTACTGAGGACTCTTACAGCTCTTATCAAAATCCATCCATCCATTGTGTTAAGCACATTTGTACATATGTTTCCATCATCATTTTTTGAACTAGTTTTTACAGATTGAAACTTCATCAGTGAACTCATTGTTTCAGAGATAATGTGTATAAGAGCATGTCTTCAGGGACTTCAACCATTTCACTGTCACTAACTAAACAGTTTACATCTGGACTAATTTAAAAATCCTCTATTAATGTTCTACTTATAGGAGTACAGTGTACTGTGACTGGATAAAAGAAACCTCAAAAATATATGGGTCTTAGATTATAGTATTCTGAAATAAAAAATTCATTATATTTAAATTTAGATATTGTCCACAGTTTGTTTTAATTTTAGAAATATTAATTTATAGAAGCACTATTTACAGTCTTTTTCAAGGTTTTATATCTCTCAGCAGCCATTTTAATAGAAGCTGAATTTTTGTTTCTGATCTATTTATTTTCTCCTCTAAAATTCTCAATTGGTAAATAAGAGTTTTGTAATGTTATCCTGAGGATTTTCATTATTTAACAAGCCAGAGATTTGATACTTTTCAACTTTACTTTCTGGCTATTTATTATAAATTGAATCATGTGTACCCCAAATATGTGGCAAATTGGCCAGGCTCTGATTCTAATTGCTATATAATTATCTTTTACATTTGTGATCTGATATAATTATCACTTAGTTTATGATATGATTATCCCATGTGTTATAAAACACTGCCATTGAAATGATGTCAACCTGTGGTTTTGAATTGCAGACCCTTGGGATCACAGCCTGACTGGTGACCACTATGTCAACAGGGCTTCTTCCCCGTGTGCTATACAACCTATGATATTCATAAGGATTAGAAACAGTTATATGAGGCAGGATATCACTACAACATAATGTATCTATTGAGATATAGATGGGACCAAGCAAGCTAGCAGAGAGGTGGGGGGACCTCCATGGCATCAAAAAGGAAGAGAAAGGCATGCAAGATGTCATTTGGGTCAAGGTCCCTGCCCTCCATGGGTAGATGTGGTAAGGAGGCAAAGCCCTCCCCCAGGGTCCACAGAGGAAGCATTCTCTGGATGCTTCCTAAACCATGAGGGAGTAGATTTCTATTTGGTAGTGCAAACACTTGTGGTATTTATGTTATAGCAGTGGTTGGAAATAGAGACAGAATTTGGGAGGGAAAGCACGGTGTGCTGTACTGAACCACACTGAAAAAAGCAGAAGTGGTTTTGGAATTAGATAATGAGTAGAGCTAGGAGGATTTTTAAGGTTCCTACTTTAGTGAAAACCTAGATTTCCTTGGCAATTTTATTGGTAGAACCTTGACTGTAAGACGTAATTCTTGTGAGACTCAAAAGAGCAGGAGGAGGAGGAGAGCAGTAAGATTGAAGATGGCCCAGACAGGGCGAAGCCGTGTGGAGACACGATGACAGAGCAACCAGGGGACCAGAATAAGGTGGGACAGAAGGTAACTCTTGGAACAGGAAAGCTAAGTGCTTTTGGTAGATAGGGTGTCTCTGGACAAGTGTCAGTGGAAATACACTTGCTGATCCCTGGCATGAGAGCTGAATGTGAGACAAGGGATGTCATTTGGTGATGTCAGTTGGAACTTGGCTGAAAGGTGAAATATCCAGGAATATGTTTGCATGTACCTTGCTTGGATTGTACCACACTAGGAATAAAGTTGAGAGGAATAGTAATTCCAGAAGACGTAGTTGTTTGTATACAGAACCTGTAAATATACCAAAAAAAAAATAAACCTAGTCATTTGGAGAGAACTTGCAAATACTGTTGTTTAAAATCAAGAAACAGGTGGATTAGGGTTACTCTCTCCATAGTCTTCTACTTCGTATTTACTCAGTCAGTGTGCCAACCAAATAATACAAGAAGCTAAGCTATATGCAAAACTATGCACCATCGAGATTGGACAGTCGTCGTATCAGGAACCAGACTTGATGCTTTCTAGCAAGTAGTGGAATGAATTTGTATCATCATTGAATTTATTAGCTGGAAAACTTGCTTCCATTCAGTCAATGCTGACCCATAGCAACCCGCTCGTAAGCTTCCAAGACTGTGACTCGATTTCAAGAGTAGAAGCGCAGACTTTATTCTGAAGAGCTGCTGGTGGTGTCAAACACCTCCAGGGTTCCAGAGGAAAGATGTTGATCTTTCTTTCTTTGCAAAGGAATGAACTAAACTACAGTAGTGGATGTTCCTAATAATGATCAAAACACCAATCTGGGGCATCTCCAGAAACGGCTCTTCTCCTCGCTATTGATTGATTAGAAACTACCATCCTTCAAAAAGAAGGACTAAATAGCTCTTCATATGTGCATATAATTTTTTTCTTGGCACAAAGTGTCAAAGACTTTGCCCCCATCCTTCATGTTAGGAATACTTTCTGATTTTCTGAATCTCATTTTGTAACTCCCCATTTCTGTTTCCCTTCCCTCTTCTCTCTCTCAACAACTGATTTACAGACTTTTCCCATCTCTGAGATGGTCTATATTGATGAGTCCTTGCTTTTGAGAATTCCATTGTTTTTTTGTGAACCTTGGTATTCTTGCTTTTAAGTACATCTCCATGAAGTGTCAGACCCGAGACCTGTGTTTCAATTTTTGGACAGTTAAAGGAGAAGTGGGTCTGTCAGTTCACTGTATCTCAAGGCCACATAGACTCATCTTGCATAGGAAAAAAATGATTATACCAAAGGCCTCTGTTGGAGCATTTGGCAAAATCTGGAACCAAAGATAAAGTATTTTTTTACTATCTTTAGATATAGTAAAAGGTGATTGACTAAATGAAAATCTCAGATTTCCTTACGATCATTGCCATATGCCATCCTAATACTAGTCAGCATTATGCCAATGCATAGGATTCCCAACACTATGGAGATAGAGAGCTCTTGTTCTGAGTCTATTTTCAGAGGAGAAATTCAAGGGTCAGGGAAGATGACTGCTTCATATATAGGAGTATTTGTGATCAACGAATTTCAGAACTAATTGTTTCTTCTTAGCAGATTTCCAAAAATCCAGGTCTGAGGTGTAAAGCTTAAGGTAAAGAATAGACCATAATCCATATTTTTATTTCTCAAAACAAGAAATTGATGCATTCATTTTGAAATTTAAGAGTAATTTTTAAATTTCCATTTTTGAAAATATTAGTGTAGCTACCAGATAATAAACAAGTCTCTCAAATTTTCACAGCTGTGCTTTATTTGTTCCTGTAATCACAGTTACCTCAAGCAACAGTCCTTAGTTGACCCAATAAAAAACAGAGGTACATTTACCATAGAAAATGTTGCATTTGCTTAAAGTGAAGGCTAAGTGAGATCACCTCACAGTGATGTATAAACAAATGTTTCTCAGTAGGAGTAGCAGAGATAAGTGATAGACCATGAGACATCCCATGGCCTCTGTGTCAGAGCAGCCAGTACACAGCTCATGTTCTGAGTTGATACTTCATTTTACCAACATGACATCATCTCTCCTATCTTATTCATGTTGATAATTTATATCTTTGGGGTCCCTAAAATTCTTGTAAGTATAGATTTATAAAATATAATTAACTTTTGTGTTGATTTACTGCTTTCATAATGCACACATGCATACTTTAGTAACATAAATCAAAAGGTCACACTGGTCTATCTTGGAAGGCTTGCTCCCTGTGGACATGGATGGCAAGACTTTATCTTGCATACTTTGGGTATGCTGTCAGGAGAGAACAAAGCCAGGAGAAGGACATCATATTTGGTAAAGTGGTGAGAAAAAGAGGACGATGCTTGACTAGATAGATTGACACATTGGCAGCAGCAAAGGTTGAAGATATGGAAACAATTGTGAGGATGATGAAGGACCAGTTTTGTTCTCTATAAGGTTGGAACCAACTCAACGGCACCTCACAAAAGCAAAAATGCATAGTCTAGTATCTCTGAACTGTACACATAAACTTGATTGTGATGTTGTTACTTATATTTCCCTACAATGAACCTCTTAAAGATACAGCATAACTTATTTACCTTAAGAAATACAGTTGCCATCCAGTTGATTTGAGGCAATCCCATGTGCCTCTGAGTAGAGCTATGTTCCATGGTGTTTTCACATTCTGGTGTTTCAGAAGTCGACCTCCTGTTCTTTATTCCAAAAGAATATGAGTAGACCTGAAATTCTAACATTTATTAAGAAGTCAAGTATGTTAACCTTATGCATAACTCAGAGACTTCTTACTTTAAGAGACAAAGATAAGTTTTATTTATATGTTAAGTATTAAGGTAACAAACAGACATTTGGCCTCCACTCAATTACTCCTTCAACATAAAGGCACCGTGTTCTAATAACCCGACATTCTGTGATGCTGACCTTCCCAACATCATCACTGAAGACAAAATGGGCACATATGCAAATGTGGTGAATAAATCTGATGGTGCCTTACTATTAAAACTTATAGTGTCTGGGATCTTAATGGCTTGAAGTTAAACAAATAGCCATCTAGCTGAGAAGTAACAAGTCCACATGTAAGAAGCACACCAACCTCAATGATAATGAGGTTTTGACACAAACAGGTACAGTCACCAGAAGACCCAATAGAAAACAAACCACAAACATATTGTTGAGAACAAGGGTGTTTAGACCGGAGGACTCCAAACAATCTGTAGACTATTTGAAGGGTCAGAAGAAAGAGACAAGCCAATCTGGGTGTCGTATAGCACCGATGAAACATAGAGCTTTCCTCTGGTGTTTAATGCTTTCTCCTCCCCACAATAATGACCCCAATTCTACCTTACAAATCTGATTAGACCAGAGCATGTACACTGGTACAGATAAGAGCTTGAAACACAATATAGGACAGATAAACTCCTCAGGACCAAAAGTGAGAGGAGCAATACCAGAATGGTAAGTGGAAGGTGGCAGGAGAGAAGGGGAATCAAGCACAATGATGTACATGTAAACCCCTCCCAGGGGGACAGAAATCAGAGACATGATTGAAGAAAGACAGCAGTCAGTGTAATACGTGATGCACACATATATTATCAAGAGTTCATAAAGGACGGTGGGGAAGGGAGTAATGAGCTGATACCAAGGGCTAAAATAGAAAGAAACTGTTTTGAGGATGATAATGGCAACATGTATGTATGTATGTAACAACAAATGTATGTATTTATTTATGTACTGTAATATAAGCCCTAAGTAAAATGATGAAAAGCACACACATTAATAAGATCTGATATTTAATGATGTAAGCAAACAGCATGTTATCAGAGGAGACAAATGAAGTTGCACAGATTTCAGATTTGATGTAATAGGGCCACTGACTTCATTCCTTCCTTTATATTTCTATTCTTTCTCTTTATATCTGGGCTTACTCTTTAACTGATTTAAGCTGGGTACTCTGTTCCAGGTATAGAACACATCACACTGATATGTGAAATGTAATTGTAATAAGAGTGAATGTCAATTAATGAATAAATAGGAACGTGCTATGTGGAAAACTGAAAGGCATCAGAAGCCACCAGTTGTCTCTGTTTCTCATATTGTGGTACCTCAGAGTCCCTGGAGAAGGACACTGTGCTTGGACATGGAGGGGCAGCAAAAAAGGAGAAAGCATTCGATGAGGTAGACTGATGGAGTAGAGTGGCTGCAAAAATACGCTTGGGCATAGGATCATTTAGGAGGACAGTATAGGACCTTGCACTTGCCATGGGTTAAACTGACTAGACAATATCTAACAATGGTAGCTACCACGAGAAGCTGCTGTGGTGGTGAATTGCTTCAGTGAATGTCTGTTAACAGAAAGATCTGTGATTCCTAGTCTCCAGACACTCTTCAAAAGAAAGGAAGGAAGGAAGGAAGGAAGGAAGGAACGAAGGAACGAAGGAACAAAGGAAGAGAAAAGACTTTTGTAAAGATTATATTCTTGGAAACGCCACAGGTAAACAACTCTGTCCTAGAGAGATTGATTCTGTGGTAATTGGTTTAGGCTTAAGGATAAATGGAAGCAAAGGGTTCGTGAACAGATATATTTAGATAAAGTAGAAGGAAATTTCCATTTGAACTAAAGTTTGAAATGTGAAAGAAAAAATCCAATCATGTAGGTAGAGTGAAGAGTATTCTGGGCAGAGATCTTGAATTTTCTAAAGTAGAAAAACCGACATGTTTATCTCTAACTTCATTAGAGTTTCTCAGTCATCTCTACTTTGATCTGAAAACAGTTTCAGCTCAGTCAACAGAAAACGTTGCTTTATTCTATCAGCCAATCACTTAGTGCTCTGAATGTATGTGTATGACCTTTCTAAAAGAGTCTCCTGCTGTCTTTTATTTCTATAATGATAATGATTCCAACTTGAAAAGGGGCTAATTGCCACCACCCTTTAATGTACTAATGTTTGTTCTCTTAAGGGAAAGAGAAAGCATACATCATGTTTCTTTTCTTTCCCTATACCTCTCCTTAATACCTGTCTCCAGCTGGAAGATAGGAGTCGAAGTCAATAGCTTCCTTTAGGAAATTCCAAGAATCTGGTGAAAATCTCATGTAACAGTTAGATTTTATGTCAACTTGAACATGTGTGAAAGTCAAAGATGAAGTCATCTTGTCAATCAGTTTGCAACCTGATAATCCCTCCTGGAGAGGGGTGCCGAGGTGGCTGTTTTATAAGAGAGACGCTAGGAAGGTCCTATTCCTAACTCTTGTGCTTTGCTTTCCTCCTTGTTGGGACTCTGTATCTACCTCTAGGCATGGCCGCATGAGGCCACAAACCTAGACAGCTTTTGGTACCCAACCATGTTTTCACCAACCATGATATGCTGAAACTGCCAGAAAGTGATCTTTTTGCTTCTCTGTTCACCTTTTCTGCATCATTGGCCTACAACGACATGAGTCTGAAGAGGGCTCAGCTAGCATCAAACCCATCCCCTTGAGTAAGACTGGGCTGGGCTGTCTTCTTGATATAAAATTCTGTATCATTTAAATATGACCATCAATAGCTTTGTTTCTCTAGACATCCTAACTGTAGCCACCTCTGATAGAATTGCTGTGATGTTGTCTACATAATTGTGATTTTCAGACCAGGTGCTCCTTTGCATTTATAATGTGTACTGTCTGTTGACTGGACTTCAACTCCAGACCTTAATAAAGGACCTCATGCTTGAGAAAATTGAAAAATAGCATGATTTAAAAAGTAGGAAGACCTCCAATAATATGGATCATCAGAGTAAGTACAATGCACTCAAAGATGTCAACAATTGTGAACATGAAGCCGGATGGAGCCTGGCTTCTTTGAGTTGTACAGAGTTGCTATAAATTGGAACACACTAGATGGCACTTAACAACATAGCAGTAAATTAATGTTTAACACAAGCCTCCTATTCCATCTAATTTTACTTGTAGAGTACTTTTCCAGAGTGATTAGTCTCCTCATTGATTTGAGATACTGTTTAAAATCAGTAATTAGGGTCTAAAGTATAGTTTTAACTTCATTTCTAAATGCTTCAAAGTTTTAGTCTTACATCTTATTGTTCAAGCAAAGTTTGCAACATACAAAGGCAGTAAGTAATTGCTGAGTAACACGTGCCTACTGGCTCCCTGTACTGTCTGTTGCTGTCTGTTGTTATCTAGTTGAGTTTCCTCTCTGCCAGCCCCATGTGTGCAAGCCGAACAGTTCCATGGGGTGCACACAGCTGTGATGATCGGAACAGAGTAGCCACATCTGCCTCTGGGTTGAAAGGTTGCATTGTGCCATCTATGCTATTCAGGAACTCTCCTTCTGAAGTGTCAATATCCAGCTTCTAATTTAATGTTAAATTCATTTGAAGTATTAGTCATCTCCTCTCTAAAAGTCACTGGGGGTTCTTCCAGGAAAATTACTTTAAAGATTATTCTGGAAGTGAAGACATTTGTAAATGAAATTGCATCAGGCACAAAGCCATAGACATACAGGGGTGATCCAGGCTTATAGGGCTTCTGAGGTGCTAAATCTTTATGGGACCAGAGAGCCTCATCTTTCTTTTGCAGAGTGGTAGGTATTTTTGAACTACTGCTTGCATCTGGCAGTTTAACTTTTAACCAGACACTGTTGAGTAGAGATATTGTAAGCTCCATCCCCTCCTCTTAGACATAGAGAATGAAGTTTCTGTGGACATTTATAGGTGGGTGAGTTGTATTCCATGATAAATCATGAGAATTCTAGACAGGCTCAGAAGTCTTGGGTGTTGGCTCTGCCTCTGTCTCTTAATGTTGACTGAAAATGATTCTGGTGTCTGATTTTCTCATGAGAAAAATGTGAAACTAACTTAGAGGGCATCTGGTGCCTTCTAAGTCAAAATTTCTATGTTTAAATAGATATTACTATGCTGTACATTCTTTTAGCCTTCAAACACATAGACACACAAAATAATAAAACTGGTGAACTTGACACTGAATAGGAAGTTTTTTCACTTTTGCATGTATATATATTTGTATCAAAGGAAGAAGGCCATGCTGCACCAAAGCTATTGGTAAAAATCAAGGCAACACGAATTGAGGGTCAACAAAGGAATGCAATGCTGAAAAGTGCTCACTTCTTCCTAAAAAATATGGAAGATACTGCCTGACCAACTGAGGGAAAGGCCTCTATATTTGTGCTCATTCCAAAGAATAGTGCACAAAAGCATGCAAAATCTTTGAATAATATCATTAGCAATACATCTACTGGCAGGAGCCAGAAACTCCAGCCAGATTCAGAAAATGATGTGGGAAATAAGATATCATTGCTGATGCCAGATGGGTGTTACCTGTAAGCAGAGAATGCCAGAAAGACATTTACTTGTGGTTTCCTGACTGTGTGGAAGAGAACACATTTTGGATACCGCTGTGAAGAATGTTAACTCCAGGACACTTGTGTGTACTCATGTGGGGCTTGAAAATAAACCAAAAGTTGTCATTAGACCACAGCAAGAAGATACTGCATTTTTTAAAATCAGTAGAAGGATGCCTCATTATTTTGTCCTTTCACCGTACTTATCCAAACCACATAGTGAGTGAATGATCTAAGAAGCTGGACTATAGAAAAAATACAATTTTAAGTAAATGCCTGTACTATGCAAACAGCAATTTTGCTGGCAGAAAATGAAGAGTGCTTAAAGTATATACTGATGAAGACTAGAGACTATACTCTTCAGGATGGATTCTAATGAACCATAAAAAAATCTTCATCACTTGACCAGTAAGCAACATGATCATAAATGGAGAAAATATTCAAGTTTTCAAGGATTTCATTTAGATCTTTAAGTACCTCCCATGCAGCAAAGATAGCAATGTCATATTACCCTGAGGAAATTGTTGCACAGACCTCTATAAAGATGTCCTTCTGAGAATTTAGGTGGGCTTGAGGGAAGCTGTGGTGTTTTCAGTTACCTCGTGTGCGTTCAAAGCTTGAGACTAATAAGGAAATCTCAAGAAGAATTTATGCCTTTAAGTAATGGTTGAAGACTATACCATGGACTACCAGAAGAACAACAGATTTATCTTGGAAGAGGAATAGCTAGACGTTTTCTTATAAACAAGGAAGGCAAGATTTTGCCTATCCATTCATTTACCTAGACATGTTATCAGTAGGGACCATTCCCTTGAGAATAACCCTAAAGTAACACACTCACTCACCCACTGGCATTGAGTCAATGATGTTTCATAAGAACCTTATGGGAAGGATAGAATTGCACCTATGGCTTTGCAATATTTTTTCTCTGTACTGGAATAGAAAGCCTGTCTTTCAACCAGGGAGTGACTGGTGTTTCAAACTGCTAATCTAAAGTTAAGGGCTAGCAAAAAGATGAGAACCAGATGTATTGACATAGTAGCTGCATCAGTGGCCACAAACATAACAAATGATTTTAAGGGTGACACAGAGCTGGATAGTGCTGTGGTCACCGTGAGAGTCATTATGAGCCAGCTCCAACTGCATCACACCTAATAGTAATGACAACAGATATTTGTAAAAGTTCTACTTTAATCCCCTGAAGAGCTATCTTGATGCCTAATTCATATATCATAACAATTCCATGGCTTGGCAATATTAAAAAGATTTGTGCATATCCCACCAGTCAATTTTAGAACGTTTTATTCATATCTGTAATCATTGTGCTTACTTTTTCAATTTCTCCAACCTTCCTGCCATATCCCTAAGAAACTATTTATTTATTGTCTGTGTAGACTGAGCTAACCTGTCTTGCATAGAGAGAAACACATAAAACTGCAAACACAACAATGAAAAAGCATCAAGTAGACAAGCCTCAATCCAAAAGAAAGCAGAAAAAATTTAAAAACTTGGAACAAATGAAAAATGTGTCCAAAGTGAGCCATCGGCTAGTCTACCTTGAAGCACTCCAACTTGTGTGACCAAAAGGTTGTAAATAATAAAATCAAGCTCAAAGGGTGGAATTGAACTAGACCTTGACTTCTGAGCACCTGTTTTACAGTAGGCTGTGAATGAAAGTCTTACATCCATTTGCAGCGTCTCTCTATGAATTGAACATCCATTGCATTCACTCATACCATTGACCAGGCGTGGGCACAGCATTACCTTCAGACAGAGTGCATCGGAATGTGAACTTGGATACAGACATAAAGAAAAAAATTAAATTCGCTATTATCGATGCCTACTGCCAGCAACCATATAGAATAGGGTCAAATTGTCCTTGTGGACTTCCAAGACTAGAACTCTTCACAAGAAGAGAACACCTCATTTTCTTCTCCAGTGGATAAGCTGGTGGCTTCTCCTAAAACATGACCACTCTGCCACCTGAGTTCCTCATTGAGGATACATGTAGATGAAAACTTAACAGCATCTGTTGTTTTCCTAGTTTTTTAAAAAATTAATTTCTGCTTTCTTTTGGAAACTTTGTTATGTTGTCATAATAATGACCAGTTAGGGAACATGTTTCTAAATTTAATAGATAATAAATCTGGTTCCTTTTTATCAAGTCATTGGTATGGCTATATAACCCTTTCAAGGTATCCTCTTTTGAGACTAATGATTTCTTCTGAGAGAGAATTCCAGAGAGAGTTCTGGCTTGGTACCCTGGAGTTGATGAGAGTAGCAGCATACTGTGCTTTAGGGAATCATATTTAGAACGTTTCTATTGTTATATTGAGCACAAAAGTCCTTCACACTTAATAGCAAAAGTAATTGACAGTATGATTTTTGAGAAGAAACTTTGCATTTTACCTAAGAAATTGTTGTCCTCTTTCTCCATATGACCTGTAGTCTAAAGAAAGCCATCAGCCAAAGAATCAAAGGCAGCAAAAGGACCAAACCCACTGCCAAGTGACCATCCTGACTCACAGTGACTCTGTACAAGGTTTCTTAGCCTATAAATCATTATGGGAGCAGACAGCCTCATCTTCCTCCCATCAAACTGATGGTGGGTTTGAACCATCGATCTTTCTGTTAGCAGTTCTATATTTACCCAAAAGTACCACTAGGGGTTCATCATATAGCACTATTAAAGATAATTTTATTGGGGACTCTTACAGCTCTTATAACAATCCATACATCAATTGTATCAAGCATATTTGTACATATGTTGCCACCATTGTTTTCAATACATTTTATTTCTGCTTGAACACTTGGTACCAGCTCCTCTCTTTTCCTTCCTTTCTCCACTCTCCCAACCTTGTGAACCCTTGATAAATTATAAATTATTATTATTTTTTTATATCTTACACCATCCACTGTCTCCCTTCACCTATATTTCTATGGTTCATCCCCTCTTAAGAGTTTAAAAAATAGAATGCGATTTTCATTGTGGTAGTGTTTTCACTCTTAATTGTATTACTAAAGTTAAATTTTAAGTGTTTCAAGGCTATTGTTGCAAATTTCTTTATCATGCCACATTTTTGTTTGACTAATTATTGTACTGTGTGTATTGTATGCTAATTTAGATCTCTTCTTTAGAATGAGTGCTTAAAGCAATGCTTTATGTAAAACAGTAAGGTGGTGAACTGGAAACTCAAATGCTAATGTTCAGAAAATAGCTATTGAATTTAGGGAAATTTTTAAGTTGTTTTAGTTGGAAAAGTTCATCTTTCTTTGTCTTTTTATCTTTCCTGCTTTCTTCCCATCCACCTTCCTTCTTTTACTAATATCATTGAGTATTTGCTATCTGTCTTGTTTGTTCTCTAGAGCATACTTTATGATAGACTTGATTCCACTTTTTAAAATTATCTTTAACTTTTATCAAAATATTAGTGTATTTTAATGGATCTAAAGAATAATAGCATAAGTTATATTTCAATAAGTTAATTGTCATAAATTTAAGGAACATGTATGAGAAATTAATTATATGTGTATAATGGGTCTTTGTCTCTATAGTCTTGTGTCAAAACACAAGGTTTGACAAAAATGGTTTACAATATCCTTCCCAGCAAAGTACAACTTATATTTGTGATCCTTTCTCTGCAGCAATGCTAATCAGTATGATCTGCATTTTTAACTCATTTCCTAGTAGCACTGGAGGTTTCAATAACCACTCATGTACAGTTCTCATCTGTTTTCCTGTTGGTCAAAAACACATATTTCCAGGACATTAAGCCTGGAATTGGGAAACTAACATGAGAAACTAGAATAGCAAGGACTTTAGTGTCAACATGCCTGTGTATTATGATTGGCTATTGTGTTAGACAGTGTTCTCTAGAGAAACAGAAACAGGACTCATATGATTATATATATATATATATATATATATATATAATGTAAAATTATATATATATAAATACATGCAATATCACAGCTAATTAGTCCACACAGCAGTACAGAGGGATCAGTTCAAATCTCTTCCATGGAACAGATAATATACTGGAAGTCTTTCAACTTTAGAGGGCTACCGGGTCCAAGATCAAGGATGCAGACAGCTGAGTTTCCCTAAGGCAATGCCAGCAGGCCAGTCACAGGAAGCAGGGCGGGTCACAAACAGTCAGTAGCTCAGGTACTTAGCAAAGCAGGTCGGTGGGATATCAATTTCAAGCAATGTAATGCAAAAAGATCTGAAAACCTCAAGTTCAAGTGATGTATACACCAGCAGTGAGGCGAAGCAGGGCTTAAAGGAATCTCAAGCTCTGGTGGCATGATCCATGGGTTGGCTGCCCCACAGCTAGTGTAGTCCACAAGTCGAGATAGAAAACTAACTAAAGCAACCACACTGTGGTCTGATAACCAGAGAGCAAGCCATTTATATTTTTGCCCTCCAATCAAACGGTGATCTTATTAAGCCCACATATTCCTATTGGTCAGGTGGGTACAATAAACCTACCTATCACAGCTCTGAAGTGTGTCACGTGACACTAGTGTAAATAATAAAGCTGAAAAATAAAAAAACATAATTGAAATGAAAATAAAAATAAATATTAAATTTATTTGTATAGATTTCAAAGGACCCAAAATTTCCCTTTGACACATATTTGAATTTAATATTTCTTTATTGAGAAAGAAGGCACAAGTAACCCGTCAGTGAACACAGGACTAAGTAGGTGGCTTGTCATGAACATTAAATAAGCTACAAAATGATTTGGCATCATGCCTGGTGTGCTACTGAGCAGAATTACCAGCCTATAACTACTACGGAGAGCATCAACTCAAAGAAACACAGTAAAGCATATTATTATTTGCTTTGCCACCCATTATGTGTGATGACAAAAGCAAACACAAAATTTAAAACCTTAAGATGTGGCTTTCCTCACCCGCATCTTCACACCAGGCAGACTTGGCTTTGCCATTCGCTTTCCCATAACTGGGGTTCTAGGTGTCAGTGTACCACGTGTGACTCACAGTGACCTTATATCCAGCAGAACGCACTAGCGCCTGCTTCCATACTTTATCTAGCCGGACACACTTGCCTGTGTCTGCACACCAGCTCCACTCTCTTTGCGATGTCTGAGCTCACTGTGTCAATCAAGCTCTTGGAAAATCTTCCTCTTTGTCACTGACCCTCTGCTTTACCAGACTGGATGTCTTTCTCCAGGACTTGGTCACTTCTGATCGCTCTTCGAAAGGAAATGAGACAAAGTTTCACCATCCACACAGCTAAGTAGCATTCTGGCCGTACTTCTTTCAAGGCATGTTTGTTTGTTTTTCTAGAGGTCTAGCAGACCTTCAATATTCTTTACTAAAATTACCACTAAACATGTGCTTAAATGATGTCTCTGTCTTATACATTGTCAGCAGCATTGTAGACAGTCTTGAGAATTGGGGAAAGGTGGCCTGTGAGATGATACCATCTGCCAGCTCATCCTTAGACACCACCACTATTGCATTGCCCCACTGTTCCTTTCCCATCTCATGGTTGTTAGGAGAATGGTTTCCACTTGTGTTGAATTTGAGACTAAGAGCACCAGGAATTCATGAGAAGACAATGGGGAGTCACACACACACACATATACACACACACACACTATGGCACAACTAATATTCTAATATATATGTATATTATATGGCACCTATATATATGGCATAACTAATCTTTTGTATTTCCAGGAAGGCCACCTAGATATTTTTGTAGTCAGCTTTGTCACGTGTCTCTGAATTTAAGAAAATAGCAAGAATGACATACATAACAGCATGGATTTAATGCACCTTATGTATATGGAATTCAAGCAGATGAATCAATGGTAGGATTCCAAATCTATTACTTCTGTCAGCCATAGGGAAGGAAGCAAGCATGTACTTACGTTTAGGTAGAAGAGGTTCAATTTACAAACATTACAATCCATTTTAGACACTGACCAGATGCCACTCGGTCAATTCTGATCTCTGGTATGTTGTGGAACTCTGCTCTATTGGTTTTACTGTTTTCTATTTTTTTTTGGGGGGGGGGGCATCACTGCTCTCCAGTGGTGGGAGTAGGAGGCCCAGCCCCACTGCTGGAATTGAACCTCCGTCCCAGTGGGTCGCAGTCCCGCGCACAACCACTACGCCACCGGGGCTTAGCCCTTCTATTTTATTTAGGTGAAAGTTTTCAGGAAAAAAATAAATTTCCCTTTTGATAATTTAAAATCATCCTGATTTTTGACTGCTTTCTGTCTTCAAATCTCTGCTTTGGGGAAAATGCCTTTTTGTTCTCACATAATTGAATTTTCCAAGAAATATGGTTTGGGATATTATTACTTATTTGATGTACCTCTGTATTGTTTGACTGAAAGGTGGTCTCAGGGACATAGCTTTAATTATAATGGGTATCTTAGAGTTTTGGGGTTTCTTCTGAACTGTGTTAAATGAGTTAGTATAGTGTGTAGGGCAAGTATGAATTTGATTTTTTTCAATTAGAATTATTATTCTATGTTTTTCTCAATTCGGTCCCAGACCCTCTATTGCCTCCCTGTCCAGAGCAGTCTGTAGCCAAATCTGGGTACCATGTATTTCTTATGGTGTTTGAGTCATATAATTTAAGGTTACATCTTTGAAAGAATTACACCCTTGAATCAAGGCTTTTTTTTTGGTTCTCTTTGCTCTTCTTTTAAGCTGTGGCTTATATTGCTACTTTCAAGCTTTTAAGACTCCAGATGCTAGAGTAGGATGCAGGGAATTGCCTTTGTGAATTATGTTGTGTTAACTGACTTAGGTATCCCCCCAAATTGGTAATTATTCACATGTTAGCCAAGTAACTTCATCCTGTATGGTGTTTGGGAATATTGTAGGTGTTTTCATAATTGTGCCTTTGTGAGTTCTATTGTCAATATTAATATGACTGCATCACTTACTTCTCTATGTAGAAATAGGCACACTCAAACCTCTATCCCTAGGTAGGTACACTCCCTTAACACTCTCCTAGGCCTGTTTGGCATACATAGCTTTCTGTGTATCCATTTGTAAATCACCATGACTGCTTCTGTTGCAGAATAATTTATCTCAAAGTAAATAATGCAGCCCCTGACAAAAAGTTGATTCTGATTCAGGGGCCCTGTGTAGGATCTTTGAGTTTTAAATCATTTAATAGGAGCAGATGATCTCATTTTTCACCCAAAGATAAGCTGGTGGATTTGAACCACTAACCTTGTGGCTAGCAGTCTAATGCTGACCTGATATCACGGGGCTGCTAAAAATACAGCAGTTGCTCCTTATTCTTATATTTTTCTCAGTGCCTTCCTTTGCCTCAGTTATAGTGTATTGACATTCTTCACTTGTGTATTACTGTTCCCTTTACCATTATAAAACATGGCTTATACCCAGTGGCAATTTATTTTCCCTCCCATTACCATCTCATGTATCCATCAAGCTATGTTCTCTGGTTTGGTTGGTTCTTTTGTTTCCTATGTGTAAGCCTTTTTGTTTGTTTGTTTTACATTGTGGCCTCATACCTGTACACTATTTGTCCTTTCCTGAAATAGTGGAAGGAACTAGGAGGCAAAATACACTTGTAGAGGTATAAACATAGGTGCGTACATATGTAAATGTATAAAACACACAGAATGTATGAACCCCCCCCCCCACACTATCCTGGCCCTGATTCCACCTTACAAATCTGGCTAGAAAAGAGCATATACAAACTGGTATGGAAAGGAGTGATCGACACACGAGTAACCCCCTCAGGAACAATAATAAGAGTAGCAATACCATGATGGTAAGGGGAGGTGGGGGGAGCAGGGCAAGAAAGGGGGTAACGATCACCATGATAAATGCAAACTTTCCCTACCCATCCACTGAGGGGAACACACAACAGAAACATGGGTGAAGGGAGACAGAAGCTGTAAAATATGAAAATAAAAAATAATTTATAGAGTCTCAGGGGTTACCAGGGTGGGGGAGGGAGGAGAGAAAAGAGGAGCTGATATCAAGGGCTCAAGTAGAAAGAAAATGTTTCATTCGGTCCAGTGTCCATTGCTCAGATCCCCTTGTCCTTGCCACCATTGTTTATTATCTGTTCATTTCTTGACGGATAATTTGATTCTTTATATTTTCTTATTCTTCTGAGTAGTACAGCAAAGAACACATTTATCATAAAGTTTTCAATGAGTTTTTAAGAGTAGAATATGAAGTCATTCTTGGAGTGCCTCTGGATGGACTGAAATCAAAACCTTTGGGCTAGTTTCTGAGCACCTTAACCATGCCCCCCCTCCCTCCGGGAATCCACACTCCTCTTTACTTTCTCTTTCATAATGCCAGTGCGTTTCTGCTCTTACCCATTCCATCCCAACTGCCTTCCATACCAAAGGGAACAGTTTCTCTTCCATGTTGTGTGGACAGATAAGGTACAGTGCGGTACATTTTGTAGACTCCCAAGAATGTGAAAAATACCTGTGATGAAACCAAAACCCACTAAATTAACAAACCGACCATGACATGAGAATAATCCCCCTTCACAGGTTGATGGTTCACATTGAAATTGATCCAAAGACCCTTTTAAGAAGGCATTTTCTCCATTTTAAGATACATATTTCCAGTGCTTCTCATAGCAGGTCGTAGATACCTCCTGTAGGTATTGTGCCCAATTCATTTTCTGTCCAGGGGATAATCTTGTACAAAATACAACTGTGTGCAAAACAAGGGGTCTTTATGGAAGCCGGTAGACATGAAGCAAAGGGGCAAAGTTCCTTTAAAGAAGCAAGCCAAGTTTATTTAGGCTTGGATTCCTGATGCAATTTTCTCACTTTAAAATATCAAATCTCAGTGGATCACATTTGCTCATAAATGCAAATCACTTTGTCAAATGAGAAAATTGGTCCCTCCTTTTCCTCTGTTGTTTATGTAAATAGACTTTGGGGAGTGTAATGGAAAGTTGCTGTTAATTAACTAAACTAGGCAGAGAAATTTAAAGAAGGGCTATAAATGAAATAAGCAAAGAGGGAATAAAAAGAAAGCATGGCACGATGATTTCAGCGAGATTGAAATAACAGACAAGTTTAGAACATGGGTTTTATGAATTTTATAATGATATTCACCTCTAGTGGGGTCTGGAACCTAATGCTAGGTCATTTCCTTGCCTGATTGGACTACAGTTTGATGCATTTTGGTTGTTCATACTAAAATAATTAGCAAAATGTCAGGGTTGACCTAATAATGAAGATAGGAGAGAGAACAGAAATTGATGCTTTGATCAGGTTAATCACTAAGGAAAGTGTCTAGTCCAACTGCAGGTATTTTATGCCAAGGATTAGCATGTCCACAACTTCACCATCATTTTGCATATGAAAGCAAGTGTTTTCCTGCCATCTCATTGCTATTAGTGATTGCGAAGCTGTGGAGTATGCACAGAGATATGACCGGCACAAGCCACCCCCATGGTTTGCATGCTTGCATACAGCCATCATTCTACAAGTAAGGTCACAGGTGTTTCATTTAGCAGCAGGGTTTCCCATGTCAGGCAGGTTGTAGCAGAGCTTCCAGGCTAAAACCCAGTCAGAACAAAGGTCTGATGAATCAATTCTGAGATTTATCCAAGGAAAACATATGGGTCACAACAGAATGTTTTCAACGTAGGATGAGTTCCTGAGGTTGGAAAGATACGAAATAGACAGCGGCCTTAGCAATGAAGCTGAGCATGGCAACAGCAGTGACAAAGGCACAGGACAGGGAGACTGGCCTGATGGTCACAGAGAAGGCCAGGAGGAGAGCCGACTAACAACAACAGTTCAAATAAAATAACATCTCTGAATTCAATTTAATTTTTTTTGAATAAACTGTGATGTATTTTCACATGTTCACTTTTAGCTCAAAGATTCTAATATGTCATGGCCTATGGTCCTCCATGACATTGGGCAAATAGCCAGAAGCATGCCACCCGTGAAGGTCAAACATCCAGTAGAGAGTGGGCAGTCAAAGAGATTAGCATTCAAGGTCCTGAACTATAATACAGCTGCTGTCTAAATGCAGCTGATGAATAGGCATTCTCTGCTCCCCATCCTCCACCTTTTTTTTTTTTTTTTGTCTTTCAGAGCAAATAATGATATCACAGTTATAAGGTCAGATGAGGTAAGAGAAAAGAGATGAAGCTTTTCAGGAGTTCAAGGAATTATTCCCTGGTTTAGAGGGAGTGGGCTGTTATTATGAAGATGGCTGTTAAAACTGTGCATGCATTTCCTTCTTGTAATGTTACTTGTCTCAATTTAAGACTGGCTTTTCAAAAAGAAAAATGTCAACTCTAAGGAGATGCTATTCCAAATATTCTTCTAAAATACACATTGAATAAAATTTGCACATAAAACAGTTCAACATATCTTGAAATTTCTGAGTCTACCAGAGGAAATATTTTATAAAAAGCATTTCTGACTTAATAAACTAGAATCCTTTACCACCATGAAGACCCCAGATTTCAATGGCTAGTTTTTCTCAATGGATGTTCAATGATATGCAAAATATTTTCATGGTGACCTCATGTATACCATAACACAAAAAGTCTTCAGCCCTTTGAATATTTTGAATATTCTTGAAGTATCATGATATTTTATGGCCAGTGATCTAGGGAAAATTATTTTAAATAATATAAAACTATCATTTATAAAATAAAAAGATGCTCAGATTAAAATAATAATTACTGGCTTGGAAGACAAGTGCAAAATATTTAACCTAATATATGTGTGTATATATATATATACATATATACACATACACAAACACACACACACACATATATATACACACACTAGATTTGTTATAAGCCAGCTCTTCACTCTTCCTTGGCTCTCTGAACTGCGAACATTTATCTTTGACCCGCATGGTGGAAGCCTGTTGGCATTGTCTGTGAACTGCTGGGCTGCTGACTTCAGGCTGGTGGATCACAATCCCAGCCACTTCTTTGGAGCAAGATGAGGCTAATTACTTGTATGAAGTTTCACTCACAGATTTAGAAATCCTGTCTAGGCTGTTGTGAATGAGCATAAAGTCTTTGGTAGTAGGTCTGGTTTAGAGTTTAATGTTACTTTGATTGGCAAACAATATTAGAAATCCTGCTTGTAAGATATTTTTTCATATTTGAGATTAAAATATTTTAGTATAAATTAATAAAGAGAAACATAAGCATTGACAATGAATATCATAAATATTTTTATTGCATTTAATTGGAAGTTTACACGGAAAGTTAGATTTCTATTTGGCAGTGTGTTAGTCTGGGTAGACTAGAGAAACACATCCATAGAAACTCATATGAATAAGAAAGAGGCTAATGTGTAAGAATAATTAAATATTGGGAAGACATCCCAGCCCAGTCCAGATCAAGTCCATAATTGACCCATATGTCCAATACCAATCTATAGATCTCTTCAGATTAACAAAACATATGCAATGATGCCAAATGAAGGAAGGTCATAAGCCGGGGGTAGGAAGTATTGTGGATCCAGTGGCATTTTCAGCGTCTCAGCACTGCTGGTAGTGGTCTCCATGTGGCTTCTCCAGTTCCCAGTGTAGTACCATGTGTCTAATCAGTAGAGTGTCTCCAAGGAAGTCAGCAGAGAGAAAGAAGTGTCTTCCACTCATAAGGAGGAAAGACCGAAGTTCCCAGAGTTCACAGAAGTCCATGCCCACAGAGGCCCCTCATTAGCTATGACCCAATTGGCAGACTGGATTCCACGTCTTCAATCGTAATCCTCTCAAATTGACACCAGATTATGTAACCAGAATAGTTTATACAAAAGTGTTCAGTGATATTAGAAGCATTTTTCGGAATGAGTCCGTGTTCTCTGTATTTACATTCTAGCTGTTCCATTACCAGTACTCTAGTGGTCCTGTCCCCTTATCTTCACATATTTACTTTAAAGTAATTGTTGACCTGTTATGTGCTGTACATAGATGGTTTTGTAATGGAGCACTATACTCACAGATAATGCCCCTTATTTTTATGTGACAATTTTTATATTTCACTAAAATATGATCTCAGGCAATAATTTCAGTTCAAAATTTAAGGATGTCCCTGGGTGATAGTTTCAAGGAGTCCTCTAGCTCCAGCTAGTCTAGTGAGTCCATACTTTTTATGAAGTTGAGTTTTGCGTTAGACTTTCCTCCCATTCTATCAGGGTTTCTCTACTCTGACCCTGATCAGAATGACTTATAGGAGTAACTGGACACCAGCTGCCCATATGTTTATAACAGCCAAGAAGCAGTGTGTGACCATTCTTTCTTAATTCAAGATGAAGTCAATAAAATGTGCCTCATTTGATAAACTATCATTCCAATTTTTCAATTGTATCTGAAGGTTCACAAATAAATATGGACTCTTTTGATGTTTAGAATTTTGTCATAAATGGAATTATTGATTAGAGTTTGAGGTGTATGAGGCACTAACAAAATCTTATTCATATGAATTATTCCAGTGCCTAGCACACTGCTTTTAGGTGCCATGTTCATAGAAACCCTATGCAGAACACTGTGTTAGAACCAGGTGACATTTCATCTACATAATTGTTATGAATGAGCCCATGTGGCAGACAATTATTACTTAATGAATACTGTCTGAGACAACATGTTTATAAAGAAAGTAAAGAGGTTTACAACATCCATTGGTGAAAAACAAGCTATTGATGCAACTGTGGTTCTTAGGGCAAGAATTTGAGTGAAAGGAGAATTAGATTGTTTAATTTCCCTGTGAAAATTACCATGGCATTTATAATAACATCTGCAACCAAAATACTCTTTCTCCATGCATCCATATACAGACATTCAAATGTTAATATTAAGCAAATATTTATTAAATTTTTCCTATACACATAGGTCTATATGGAGAAATACAAAATCACCCTCCGTAAGAAGCATAAAATTTATAATTTCAAAGTGATTACATGTAGCATTAGAAATAAGCCAACATATATAGGGGGAAAGAACTTATTGCATTTTTCCCAATTTGGTCTGTATTTTCACCATTCTGCTATGAATGCTATGATCATTTTCATTTGAAAGATTATCTGAGCAGTACAACAGTAGGAAAACTGTAAACATCTTTAGCTTTCAAAATATTCCATCAGTCGAGCCTACTGTAAATTGGATTTAGCATATGAAATTAAACAATTTTAAAAGTATAATGAAGACATCTGAAGACTTGGAAATCTATCATTATTATAGAAAGGGCTACTGTGACAACTCAGATGACAAGAGATTATCAAATGCACCATTTATGCTTTGTTTTAGCATGGAGAATGACTTCAAGCTTTCCTAAGGGATGGCTATGTTATTATTTAATATATTGCAATGATCTTTATCCACTATGTAGCCACACTACAAATAAAAAAGGAGAAGCTTTATGACTTTTCAAAAGATAAATATGAGATAAATACATCTTTTGACTTGAGAGAATAATTTTATTTCTCATTCTTCTTTTCAGTCAGGAGAAACTTTAGTTGTGGTCTGTACAATAAGTACTTGGGAAGTTCTGATTTCATCAGGTCAACCTGTGGCGTTGTTTTCATACTCTACAGTTATAGCCTATTCTAATTCTCATAATTTATTTAACCATATAAAATTTATGGTGACTACTATTTATTCATTCTCCACCATTAAAATTTTTTTTATTTATAAAACAACTAAGGACTGTTCTACATAAATATGTTCTATCCTATGTAAGCATAATGTATGTGACAAATTCAAATGCCATGTGCAATAAATTTTAAAATATGAAAATAAAAGAATTAATCTGACAATAGTTTAACTCAATCTTACAAATATTTCCATATTCAAGTACTGTGCAGTTATTAATGAAATGTTGACATATTTTATATTAAATATTTGAAATATGATGTAAATTTTACATGGAAAAAACCCAAGCCTCAGGACTGTGGCCCACTGGGTTGGTGGTTCAAATCCAGCAGCAGCTCTCCAGGAGCAAGGCGGGGCCTCAACAGAGGGCAGTGATGCCAAAAAAAAAAAAAACCCAAACCTATTACCATTCATTCTGTTTTCACCCTTACTGATCCCATGGGACAGAATAGACCCTTTGAGTTTCTGACACTGTAGATTTTTATGAGTAAAGAGAAGACCTCATCTATTTCCTGAGAATAGGCTGGGTGCATCGAAATGCTCAGCAATGGGTAGCCCACCGTATTTCATGTGCTCAATGGCCACATAGGCTGGCTTTATTGGACAATGAAGGTTTAATTTACATGGTCTGCTGTGCTCTTCAGCACTGAAGGGATGGGGGAATTTTAGGGAGGAAATGGAAGGGCTGTGTATAAGACAGCTGGCATCAGATATTAAATAAATGAAAGACAAACACTTTGTTTTATAAAAAATGTGTTTAGCAGTTCACCCGTGAGCCTATAACTGTAGACATTCTTAAGCTGGAACAGAACTCAAATTTCTGACCTTTTCCCATTTTTCTACAACATTGGGAAAAAGAGAAATCAGTAAATCATGTTTGAGATTGTCCTTGTATTTAAAAGATTGATAGAGCTGAAGCTTCCTCATTTTTGGAGAAATCCATGACTATTAGTAAAAAAATCCTATTAGATTTTTTTTTAACTCAGATGACGACCTCTTATAGATATGTTGTATTAATAACCATATTTTGTGGTGATGTTAAAGTAATAACACTACACTTCATGACTTTACTGGAAAAACATTTTTCCTAATAAATACACAAGAATTGCTATTAAATTGATGTGATAAAATGTTTATTTGCATTATATGAATCTAAAAATATTGTATAAAATCATAGGAACATGTATTTTAAAAGTATGAAAATTTGAAATGATTCTTTCTTAACATATATTTGACTTAATTATGTACCATTCTCAAGATGATTTTCCCATCTATCACCAGTCTTTCTTTGAAGAGAACCATGCTCATGTTGCCTAGAGGAATTACTGAGGGTTGAATGAATGTTGAACATGATGGTGAGACAAGAGGAAAGTAAAAGGAAGTAGAGGAGGCTGAGCCCCTTTGGCATAGTTGTTGTGTGTGGGACTACAGCCCACAGGGTTGGTAGTTCAAATCCAGCAGCAGTTCTCCAGGAGCAAGGCTGGCTTCCTACTCCCACCAGGGCAGTGATGCAAAATAAAAGTAGAGGAAAGAACTAGGAGGCAAAAGCTTCTTAGAGATATATAAATATAGGCATGCAAATTAATATAAATTAATGAACATGTGAATTTATAATGGCAGGGATATAAGTATATGTACATACATTTATATACTAAGTATTAAGATAGCAGACAGACTTTGAGCCTCTACTCAAAGTCTCTCTAAACACAAAAACTCTTTGTTCTAGCCACCAGGAACTCTGTGATACTCATCTTCCAGACCTGATTGATGGGGATGGCGGGGGGTGGTGGTGGTGGTGGTGGTGGGGAATGGGTGCATAAGAAATGTGGTGAAGAAAGCTGATAATATGCAGCTATCAATAGATAGAGTGGGACCTTAAAGACTTGAAGTTAAAAAAAGCAGCCATCTAACAGGGAAGCAACAAAGTGTACATGGAAGAAATACACTAACCTGTGTAATCACAAGAGGTAGGTGGGATCGGGTATCAAAAGACCCAGGTATTTTATCAATATAAATGAGGAGTTTTTGATTGGATACCCAAAACCCATCTGTAGAAAATTAGACATCCCCTCACAGAAGGGTCACAAGGAAGAGATGATCCAGCCAGGGTGAAGTAAAACACTAATAAAGCATACAATATTCCTCTAGTTCTTGAATGCTCCCTGTCACTCTCTAGTTCTTGAATACCTTGTCCCTCTTCCCCATGGTCTCAGTTCTACCTCACAAATCCTGCCATACTAGAGTATGTGCATTATTACACATTAGAGCTCTCAATACATGGAATCCCTGACAAGTAAGCCTCCCAGGAGTAGTAGTGGGAGTAGAGATACCATAAAGGTAAGGGAAAGTTGGTGGGGGGGGGGGGGTGATGGCAACACATGGAGAGCCGATCACAAGTTTGGATATATAGCTACACCCCATCCCACACACCAAGGGGGATGAATAATAAAAATGTGGGTGAAAGGAGATAATGAACAGTGTAAGATATGAAATAATAATAATAATATATAATTGATCAAGAATTGACAAAATTAGGAGGGTGGGTGGGTGAGAATGGGAAAAAACAGGAACTGATACCAAAGGCTCAGGTAGAAAAAAAGTGTTTTGGAAATGATTGTGACAACATATACACAAGTGTTCTTGATATAATTGAACTTTGGATTGTTATAAAATCTGTAAGAGGCCTGAACCCTGTGGCATAGTGGTTGAGTGCAGGACTGCGATCCACTGGCTTGGCGATTCAAATCCTGCAGCAGCTCTCCAGGAGCAAGGCTGGGGCCCCCGCTCCCACTAGAGGGCAGTGATATCTAAAAAAAATCTGTAAGAGCCCAAATAAAATGATTAATTTTAAAAAAACCTGTGCTATCAATGCAAGTCACATCGAGATGACAGTATTGGTATCCTCTAGGTACACAAATTGTTCCTTTTATATATTCTTTCATGGGAAGAAAAGAAGACTGAAGAGATAATACAGGGACTATCAGGTGGTTGGAGTAAGATTTTTCAAGAAACCTCTACTGTGACAGCACTTTCTATACATAAAGAATGAACACATTCACTGTCTTGATGAAAAAGAAAACATCCCGTGAGTCAACGTTCTGGCCTCAATATAGTTTTCAATGTTCTTAAAACCTCTTCATCGTAAGAACCCATGATCACCCTGCATCCTTGAATGAACACAGTCATCATCACCTTCTGAAGAAAAGTAACACAGTAACCACGACTTTTGAAGAAAGTCCACAAAAAGTCAAAGTACTAATTTGAGTATATCCCATCTGAATTTCAAGACTACCTTAGGAACAGATGACTCCTTTCATACTAATGGCGAGAGACCCTACTACCTGTGAATGACACCAAAAACATCATACATGAGGATGTAGGAAGAAAGCAAGAGATCATTAAAAAGACAGAAATAAAAGAAAAGCTCAAAATGGATGTCAGGAAAGATTCTGAAACTTGATTTTAGAGCTGTCGAAACAATTAGAAGGAATGAAATTAAAGAGCTGAATAGAAAAAGACAGCCAAATATTACAAAGTAAAGTACAGAGTAATGTACAAGGATCGGGAACTCCACAACCCCAAAGGAAAATGCGGCTCAGCATACCTTCAGCCAAAACACTTGGCTTTTCCAAGACATTTGGAAGACAGCTACGTGCCAGCCAATTAAGAGAGATCATTATCCATACCCATTTCAAAGAAAAGTGACCCAACAGAATGCAGAAGTTATCAAGTAATATAATTAATGTCACATGCAAGTAAAATATTTCTGAAGATCACTTCACTAAGGTTGCAGTAGTACATCAATAGATAGAAGTCAGAAATCCGGGCCAGATTTAGAAGAGAATGTTGAACAAAGGGTTATCAGTGCTGACATCAGATGCATCTTGCCTGCAAGCAGAGGATACCAGGAAGATATTTACTTGCGCTTTATTGGCTACATAAAATCTGTTATTGACTGTGTGAATCACAACCAAGTATAGATAACATTGAGAAGAATGGGAATTCCAAACACTTCGTTGTCCTAATTTGGAATCTGTACATGGATCAAGAGACGGTCACTCAAAAAGAACAACAGAAGTACTCCTCTGCAAAGGTCAAAATCAGGAGAAGTGTGCATCAGATTTGCTTTCTTTCCTTTTGCTTATTCAATCTCTGTGCCAAGCAATAATGCGAGAAGTTTGACTCTGTGGAAGAGAGCAAGGCATTAGGACTGGAGTAAGCCTTGTTAATAGCCTTCAATCGGTAGATGGCACAACTTTGCTTGAGGAAAGTGAGGAGTGCTTTAAGAACTTGCTGAAGAAGATCAAGGATTGCAGCCTTGAGACTGGATTACAGCTCAATGTCAGGAAAACGAAATTCCTCAAAAGTGGACCAATAGGCTACAATATAATAAATGGAGAAAACCGGAAGCTTTCAAAGATCTTATCTTGATTTCACAAGCAGCCGTCAAGAATCAAGCTATCTTGCATTGGGAAAATCTACTGCAGATGAGTTTATTAAAGTGTTGAAAAGCAAGGATGAGACTTTGAGAACACTTTGAAATGTGCCTGATTCAACCATGATACTTTCAGTCTTCGTGCGCATGTGAAAATTGATGATGAATAAAGAAGTTTCAAGAAGAATGGATGAAATTGGATCGTGACAGTGGTGAGGAATATTCAATGTACCAATAAATGAAGGGATTTGACTTGGTAGAAGTGCATCTTCTACCAGCAACAACAGTGTCTTGAGTAGAGCTTTATTTTGAAGGAAGTTAATAAGATTAAAACAAGTAGATTACTGAGAGAACTCATCTGCAGTTATCCATTGATCACAGTGTAATGTATAAATACTTGTGTTTGTAATAAACCTATGAACTGGGACTCTAGTAGCAATACTTCTTGATTTCTACTTAGATATGTATAAAATTCCTGTCAAACATAGAGAAAAAATATAACTGGAAAAAAAATTCTAGAATTTTTATTTAGTATTTTATATCCATAGCTAACCAAGCCTAGTAAAAGTAGTGTCCAAATGGTACCCTATAATAACAACACTTTTGTAATAAAATAACACAGTTTTAAAATTTCCTTTGTTTATTTAGTTAATGTATTGTACCTTGATTGTATTACAAATAATTACTGAAGTACTGAGGCTAACCTTGCAGATAAAATAGCATGATTTCACCTCATAGAATAGCACTTTAATTGGCAACAAAAACAATACCAAAAGCCAAAATATTGTCACTGATTCTATTGTAACTCATAGAGATCCTGTAAAAGGTTTCTGAGACTGCAAATCTTTATGGAGACAGAGAGCCTCCTCTTTTTGCATAGAGTCACTGGTGGGTTTGACATCCCACCTTGTGAGGAGCAGCCCAATTCCTATCCTACAGCACTGCGAGGCCTCTCCTAGATAATAAATATATACCTCCCAAATAAATATACAATTATCCATCATATAGAATTCTGTAGAGAGGAAAATAGCCTGTTGAAATAAAGAGGACAGAGGGTGGCTGATTCGCTCCAGTTAAAAAGGCCAAAGCAGGAGCAAGAATCAATGAGTACAAAGGCTTTCAGGTGGAAAAGTATTTGGGTGCTCTATAAAACCAGAAAGGCAACAAATCAGGCTGAAGTAGCTTCACTGCATTTCAGAGTGACGCATACATTTGGAGATATAGACAGGAACCAATAAACCAGGCGCACATACTCTGTATTAAGAATATCTCTGTCCTTTTCTCCATACCTTTCCCTCCTTCACTTCTCTCTTTGTCCACACCTGCATGGAGTGTAGAATTTTATGGAAAATTTTTAAGCAAGAGAGATGTGTGATATGATTTATGAAAGAAAAGAAAGAAAAATACTGTGGAGGAGCCCGGGTAGTAGAGTTGATTTATGTATTGGGTTGCTAATTACAAGGTGAGTAGTTTAAACTGACCAGCCATTACTTTGGAGAAAGAAGAGGTTTCTACTCTGGAAAAGATGGATAGTCTTGGAAACAGACAGAGACCTATAGCTTCTCACTATGTATCAGAATTGACAAGATACAGCGAGTGGCTACTCCTGTGACTGGGTCACAGGAGGCCAAACCAAGAGCAGTGTACATCACCACAAAGAGGCAATGGGGTCTTCATTATCAAAGAAAAAGATGTGGAGAGCCTAGAACATACATGTTTCCATCAATTACGATTTGCATTGACTTTCATTAGAGAAATTACTTACCTTCCTTTGCAAACTTAAACTCTTGTATTTTCATAGTTCAATCATTTGTGTGCCAAGCTACTGACTTGAAGAATTTGTATGCTTTCTACTTCATGATGCAGTTCCCATCAATATGTGTTTCATGCAATGCATATGTAATATGCTAAATGTATTCAACTTTTAGCTATGCCCACAAAAACTTTAAAATTCCCAAGGCAATGTATTCAAATTGATGCATGCTTTGAAAAGTCTTTTTAGTATTGCATTTGGCCATCTTTCACTAAAAGATGCAGAGAATGAATGCTCCAATTTGACTTCCTTCCCCTAGCAAGTCAGTTGTAAGTGATGGGTAAAATTTGAATATGCTCTTAGGGAGCCATTTTGCAGCACAAAAGAATATTTTTTTGTCCAAAGACTACAGTAATGTTATGAAGTTTTGAGCATTTTTATTTATTCATTTTGATGAATTCTCCTCACCATTCTATAACAGCCTTTTTGTTTCTTTTGTGTCATTCACCATGGTCTATAATATTTTTAGTTTATTGCTCCTTCTGTGTGTTTCTCAACAGAAATGTAAACACTGTGGAAACAAAAATATATCTGCTTTGTTCAGTGCTGCATTCCATGGCCCATCAAATTATTCCATAAATATTTATTGCATGATTGAATGGAAATTTGGAAATGAATTTTGGTATTTCTAATCCACCATGCCAAAACCCACTTAAGTGAAATATATACACCTAGTGACATATGCAACAATCTCTTCTATTTAAAGTACCTCTTTAAGTCAGATTGTGTTAAAGAAGATATTTCTAACTTCAACACTACTGGCATTAGTTACTGGATAATAGCGCTTTGATATGGGATGTGTTGTAGTATGTTTAGTAGCGTCTCTGACCTCTCCTTCAGGACCTTGTTGACATAGAGGTCAAGTCTTGGGCTGTGATCTGCAAATTTCAATGATTTGAAACACTGTCTAGTGCTGAGCCATTCTCATAATTATTGTTATGTTTGAACAACTGTGGCTGTCACTGTACCAAGCTACTTCATCTCTTTTTATGACATGTCCAAAGTACAGGAAGAGAAATCTTGCCATTTGTGCTTACAAGAAACATTCTGGCCATACCTTCTCTAAGACAGATATGCCATCCTTCCCCCCGCTCCCCCCCTTTCCCATGTATTTGACTTCTGGAAGTCTGTAGTACTTTCAATATTTGTCTCTAAAACTGTACCGCAAATGGATCAATTCTACTCATGTCTTCTATGTTCATCGTCCAGCTTTTGCACACACACACATACATGAAGTGATTGAATGTACTATGCTTTGGATCAGATGCACAGTAGTCCTCAAAGTGACATTTTTGTTCATTTGCATTTTAAAGAGATCTTTACAGCAGATTTGCCAAATGCAATAGGTAAAATCAATTGATTGATTCCATTGTTTCCATGAACATTGTTAGTGAAGCCAAGTAAGATGAAATCCTTGATAACTGACAGCTTTCCAACTCTGAAATATATTCAGCAACATTTTACTTGCTTGCAATATGAATTATATCATTTTATAATTTCTACCTTTTGTTAGGTAGACTTTCTTCCAAATGGATTCTAATATCAATCTCTTCCACTTGGTTGACTAGGTAGTTTTCTTCCAAATTTTTTAGTATAGGCTAATTAGTTATTCCCAGACTGCATTGAGTTTTTCACTCATTTCACCAGGTAATTCATCTATTCCTCATTCATGGTTTTTCACGAATGCCTTCAGCACAACTTGCAAGTATTCTTGCAGTATCATTTTTTTGTATGATTTGCTACCCTTGAAAGGAGTGACTGTCAATCAATTCCTTTTGGTACATGACTGTATTATTCTATATTTTTAAAAATTATTTTAGCAATTTTATTTACATAAAGTAAATATACAATTAAATATTTAGATGTATTAAAAGAAGCTGTATCATCATTACTGTGACTAATTTTATAACACTTTCTTATTTTTATGTCTACACATTATTCGATATTGTTAATTGACTCCTTCAATATTGCAACTCAACACAAGATTTTTATGTAAATTCATTCAGATTTTGTTATAATGAGCATGCTCTTCCTTTTTTACTTTCTAACTATGAGTCTTTGTGCCTCTCATTATAATGCTCCACTTTGTCCTCTATGGATAACTTTTAGAACTTTTTGTTCAGCTGTTTTATGTCATAATTTCTTCCATCTGTTTTACTTTTTACCTTTTACTATTCTAAAGTACAGAGCAAGTTTCCAAATTCCTTCTGACATCTGCTTTGAGTTTTTGGTTCTTATCTCTCTTTTTAAGAGCCATATACTTTCTTCAGGTTTTATATTTTTTGTGTCATCTCGCCTTCATGGTGGGTGGATAAATTTTGATAATTGTTATAACGAGTCTTTCTTATAGATGTATACTCATCTTTTCACATAAAGCATGATCTTTAAGACATAGGTGAAAATGTTTTTTTCAAAATCATTTTATTGGGGGCTCATACAACTTTTATCACAATCCATCCATCCATTGAATGCAAAGTGCATTTGTACATGTGTTGCCCTTATCATTCTCAAAACATTTGCTTTCTACTTATGCCCTTGGTATTAGCTCATTTTTCTCCTCCCTTCCCGCTGCCCCTCCCTCATGAACCCTTGATAATCTACAAATGATTATTTTGTCATATCATACACTGTCCAATGTCTCCCTTCACCAACTTCCCTGATGTCTGTACCCCTGGAAGGAGGATATATGTGTATCCCTACAATAGGTTTCGCCTTTCTACTCCATGTTCCCTAAGCCTTCCTGGTATCACCACCCTCTCTATTGTTCCTGATGGAATCATCTGCCCTGGATGCCTCATGTTTCTATTTCCTACCTGTACCAGTGTACATCCTATAGTCTAACTGGACTTGTAAGGTATAATTGATGTCATGATAGTGGGGTGGGGTGAGGAGAAAGCATTGAAAAACTAGGGGAAAGTAGTATATTTCATAATTGCTATACTGTACCCTGAATGGTTCCTCTCCTCCCCGTGACCCTTCTGTAAGGGATGTTGCTTCACCTACAGATGGGGTCTCCAATATATACTCCCCCTCATTTACAATGATACAATTTTTAGTTCTTTGATGTCTGATACTTGATCCCTTCCCTCATGGTCACACAGGCTGGTGAGCTTCTTCCATATGGGATTTGTTGATTTTGAGCTAGAGGCTGCTGGTTTACTTTAAAACCTTTAAAACCCCAGACATATTATCTTTTGATAACCAGGCACCATCAGCTTTCTTCACCACTTTTGCTTATGCACTTATTTTTCTTTAGCGATCAGGTCAGGAAGGTGAGCATCATGGAATGCCAATTTAATAGAACAAAGTGTTCTTACATTGAGAAAATACTTGAGTGGAGACCCAATGTCTTAAGAATAACCTTATAAGGATATGCATCTATTTCTCGATCATCACATAAAAATATATTTACCTTTGTACATGCCTGCCTTTAGACCTCTATAAATGCTCTTTGCCTCCTATTTCTTTCCTCCATTTCCCTTTACTTTCCTCTTGTCCTATTATCCTGCTTCACCTTCATTTGGATTTCAGTAATTTCTCTCAGTTACATTATTCTTGATCATTCCCTATCATGCCTCTCACACACACTTTGCCACTGATATTGGATCACTTGTGGTGTTGACCAACCCAGGGACAAAGAAAAATGTTTTGGTTTTTATTAGTTGCTCTTATTTTTAATCTTTATTTAATTAATTTTACTGATATTTCCTACATCTCTTATCACAATCTATATATCCATCTATTTTATCAAACACATTTGTTCATATGTTGCCCTCATTATTTTCAAAACATTTTATTTCTGATTCAGCTCGTGGTATCAGCTCATCAACTCTCTGTCATGAACCCTTTATAATTTGTAATTATTTTTTTCATGTCTTACACCAATCGCTGTCTCCCATCACCTATTTTTCTGTGCAACATCTACCTCGTAGGAGGTTATATGTCGATCACTGGTTCCCTCTTCATGATCCTCCCTCTTCCCCTTATTCACCTGGCTATCACTACTCTCATTATTGGTCCTGAGGGGTTTATCTGTCTTAGATTCCCTGTGTTTTGAGCTCTTATTTGTATTGGTGTACATGATCAGGTCTAGCCAGATTTGTTAGATAGAATTGGGTTCATGATAGTAGGGGGAAGGGAAGGGAGCATTAAATAATTAGAGGAAAGTTTTACATTTCATCGGTGCTCAACTGCACTCTGCCTGCCTTGTCTCTTTCTTGTGACCCTTCCGTAAGGGGATGTCCAATTATCTAGAGATGGTCTCTACTCTGCACCCCCTCATTCACAATGATATGCTTTTTTTGTTCTGGATATTTGATAGCTGATGCTGGATCCTCTCAATACCTCATGATCATACAGGTTAGTGTGCTTCTTCCATATGGACTTTGTTGCTTCTCATCTTGATGGCTGTTTGCTTATCTTTAAGTCTTTAAGACTCCAAACACGGTATCTTTTGATAGCCAGACACCATCAACTTTCTTCACCACATTTGCTATGCACCCATTTTGTCTTTTGCGATCGTCTCAGGAAGGTGAGCATCATGGAATGTCATGTTATTAGAATAAAGTTTTCTTGAATTGAATGAGTAATTAAGTAGAGGCCCAATGTCCATTTGCTGCCTTAATATTTAACATATAACTATTGTACATAGATATATTTCCATATCACTATATATAAATATATTTGCATATGTACATATCTGAATTTAGACCTCTATAATTGCCCTTTGCCTCCTAGATTTTTCCTCTTTTTCCTTTACTTTCCTCAGATCCCAATATCATGTTTGGCCTTCATTTGGGTTTCTGTAATTCCTCTCAGTTACACTGCCCTTAATCAAACCCTACCAGGCAAGGATAGCAATCGTTAAAGACTCCCTTTCATTTTTGAAAGCTTTTGATTATCCTAGTTCTTACTCCACTAATTCCACATTATGATTATGAATGGCTGCTGAAGCTCCCATTTTGTGCTGTGCCCACCAACAAATGGCGATTCTGAAAGGTTTACCATATCCAAGTCATGACGGTGAACCTGACTTTGCTTGTTTTTGAGAAACCAAGTGGCATACCTTCCAGAACCATAGCAGCATGTTAACTAACACTTTCGGACAAACTGATGCATCAGGGGTGAACATAATGTAGACAATGTAATTCATTCAATTTCAAATGTTCCATGTGTTATTGAAATTGTAATGGAATCAAATGACCACATAAATATTTGCCTTATTGCTACATCTTTAGCCTTTGTTGTTTGAGTTGTTGTTGTCTTGCTGACATATTGTGTACAGAATAGAATAAGGCCAAATAGTCTTCGTGACATTTTAGAAGCAGATTTCCAACCCTTTCTTCCAACATAACTCTGTGAGTTTGAACTGCCAGCCTTTCAGGTAGTCACCCATGCTTTATCTTCCAGGCCCCTCAAAACTCTCCTTAGGCCTTCATTTTATGGAGCAGTGGCCTGTATTAGTTTTTATAGATGTTTTTATTTAATAAGGATGTCATTTTCCATTTTATTAGTGTTAGAAGTTTTTAGTAAAGCAGATTTTTAAAGGAAATTTTATAGTGACAAATGAGATGAAGCTGTTTTAGGAGGGCAGCTGGACTTTCCTCTCATTCTCCTGTAGCAGCTTTCTATTTGATGAGATCCAATTTTCTCAAGGTAATTTACCCAAAGGGTCATCTACCAAATGCCAACTATTGGATCATTTGGCTTTTGACTAACTCTTTGTAGAAGATGAATTCCCCTTCTCCTTTTTATGTAGTGAATTCTCATAACCATTCTGGTACTGAAGTTCCAACAAAAATTTCTTTCCATTTCCTAATCTATCAGTAGCATGATTGCACAGCACCACTTTATAATTTTTCTTTCTGTACATTTTTTCTTTCTGTACATTATACATTCTGTATAATTTTTCTTTCTGTACATGAGGATTCTGTACAAATCCTCATCATAGAGGATTTTCACTGTGCAGAGAACAGTTATATTGTTACATCAGTAAGAGTAACCTTCATACTTGACCCACCCTATGATTTTAAAGTAGAATGTGGGAGGAAAAGTATGTACATTTTTATGTCATGTTTTCATTAGAAAAATATTAGTAGACTGTGTTCCCTTCTTTTTCCTACTTATGGTCTCAGGGTGCTTTATTTTTTTCTTCTATTAAGTAGTTCTTGGCTCTTATGCTTATCATTTCATAAATCATGCTCTGGGAGTGGTGGGTTTATTGAAAATGTCAATGACCTTTTTCATGCTCTTTATTGCATAAGAAGTCAAAATTTAACAGAATTTCTTGGGTAACTGTGCTAGTCCTGGTAAGCTAGAGGAACAAATTTCATAGACACACATATAGATATAAGGAAAAGGTTTATATACAAGAGGAACAGGACATTGAGCCCAGTTCAGTTCAAAATTATAAGTCTGATATTAACCCATATGACCGAAAACAGCCTATAAAGTCTCCTTCCGACTCAAAGTCACAGCTCAGTGATTGCAGAATCCGGGCACTGGCAGGGGTCTCCACATGGCTCCTCGCTTCCAGGGTTCAGGGTCCATCAACAGCAGAAGCAACTCATCACTGGCAGAGGTCTCCATGTGGCCGCCCCAGCTTCAGAGGTCTGGCTCCATCAGGGCAAAGCTGTGTGTTCTCTCCACCGGCTCCTCCAGCTACTCGGACACTGCCAACTTGTCCGTGATTCATCGTCTCTGAGACTAATTCCCAATCATTATGGAAGATAGTTTCTTATCTTTACGAGGAACTATCGCGAGATTTCCCAGAAGTCTCTGGAGAAAGCCATGCCCATATAGAGGCCTCATCGGCTACTCAATGGCTATCGCCAGATTAACAGGCTAGTCTCCACCCCTACATTTCAATCATAAAATGAACATAAGCACATGGCTGCCACAGTAACCTTGAAGTCACATAGGTACAAGATTTATTCTGTGTATTCTCTAGATCAGTGTTTCCCAAAGTGGGTGATTCTGCCCACAAGCAGATTCCTTGTTTCATCTTTGGGGGAAAGATGAGGCTTTCTATTCCTATAAAGAGATAACATCTCAGAAACACTTAGGGACTGTCATATGGGATCACTGTGCATCACACTGACTGGAGGCAGTGAGCTATTTCATCCTGGATTGGGAGCTGGAGAACAAAATTTTTAATTGCTGTAGACTACTGATTTTTTTTTCCTGAAAAGGCAGGTAGGCAAAATCAGATTTGGGAATCTATACTCTAGACCAGTGATTCTCAACCTTCCTAATGCCACAACTCTTCAGTACAGTTACTCATGTTGTGGTGACTCCGAACCATACAATTATTTTCATTGCTACATCATAACTGTAATTTTGCTACTGTTGTGAATCAGGCAACCCCTGTGAAAGGGTCGTTTGACACTCAAAGGGATTGCAACTCACAGATGGAGAATCACTTCTCTGGAGATAAGAGCATACCTTATGTTTAAAATGTGTGCTATTCTTTGTGCAGAAATGAACTCATGCCTATTTTATCACTGTGTATTTTGTATAGCTGAGTATTTTCCTTCAGTGTGAATCTTTATGAATCAAGATTAATTTTAGTGGCAGGCAGTTTTATGAACCTTTGTTTGCAAAATTAATTCAGCAAGTATTATTAGGCTTTACTGTACAAAGCATTGTGATGATAAGCTCTAGAAATAAAAAAAGTTTGTATTACACAGTTTAAAAGAAAACTCCAGTTAAAACCTTGTCACTCAATCCCCTCTGTGATCCATGTTGGGCATGATCTGGTTTTCAACATTTTCTGTGTTTTCTTTTTTTGTTGCTTTGTTTTATATTGGGGTTTATCTCTGATGTGTTTTGTTATTGGGGATAGCCCTCTTGAATTTTTATATTTTTCAGTCTATGAAACTCAAGACTGATAAACTTATAAAGACAAGTATAAGAAGGATTCTGGTGGGAGGGAGGTCCGTAGGAGAGGAAAGGGGGGGGAGCTGATATCAAGGAGTTCAAGGTGGAAGAAAATGTCTATAAATGGATTCTGATAGCAATTGTACAATACAGCTTGATGCGATTGAACTATAGAATGATATAATATCTGTAATAGCTCCCAATGAAATGGTTTTGAGAAATAAAGGCTCAGTTTTAACTGAAATTAAATTAAAATTAAAAGGAATCAAAGATCATGAACTTAGAAAAATAGATTAAAGCAGATACTCTTACATGCACCAATTTTGTCACAATCTTTGGCACTCTTGATTGGAATTGAATTTATTAAAGCTCAGAGGCTACAAATATTTTATCTGAATGTGTCCTAACTTATTTGAGATACACTTATATTTGATACTGTAATGAAACTCTTGATTCTCTATTCAGAAAATAATATATACACAGAGAATCTGGAAAACCTATTTTAAAAACTCAGAGTCTTTGTAAATTTTCTAACTCCTTTTGTTAATAAAAAACTAGGGCCTTTCATTAATGGCAAAACCTATTAGCATAAAAGACCAAAGCTATGGAATTGACTTCAAATTGTGCTGTTTTCATTGTTGTCATGCTATGTCAAGTGTTTCTGAGACTGTAAATCTTTACAGAACAAGATAGTCTCATATTTTTCCCCACAGAGTGACTGGTGGGTTTGAATCACTGACCTTGTAGTTAGCAGCACAACATTTATCCCCAAATGCTAAAGGAGACTGGGACACCTTAGTCTCTAGGAGGTAGAAGTCAATTGCAGTTATTAAACAAAATTATTTCTCCCGGGGGAAGAAGCTAGGAAAGAAGAGTTCTGTTAACAGCCTTTGCTTGCTTTTCTAAGTAGAAGCGTGGGAAAATTGCCAGTCTATTTAATGATTTGAGTAAACTAGGGTGTGTATAACACTCTGTCTTGGACATGAGAAAGGAAGAAGCCACTAATGGGGAAAATGTATCATATTTCACAATTTATCACACAAGTTGCAATAATCAAAACAAACAGTAGCACAAATGGTGTATAATGAGAGTCAGCTTCTCTTCAGGAAGCACTCCGGTCAGAAGAGATTGAGGCAGCATTCGAGACAGAATGTACGGATCAGAGCATGATAGATGAGTCTTTCTCCTACCTTTCATTCTACTCAGACAGGTTTACTAATTGCATGAAGTAAGTGCATAGAAATCCTGGATTGGATGGAAGCAATAGATTATTTACTTATGCACAATACAACCATTTGCAAACAAAAGTTTAAAGGTTTTGCTGTCCTTTAGCAAAAACAGAAATGCCATTTTAACTCAGGCAATCCATATGTCCTTCCATTTCAAAAACGTCTTACTAGTTTGTGCCCAAAATATGAGATTAAGAATGAAAGCAAGTAGACCAGAGATGCACAATACAATTCTTAGTGCAAGTTTTAGCTCAACTAAATTGGGGAAAGAAACTAATGCCATTTCTCTGGCTGCAATGGTGGTTTCTGAGTGTTTTTCTCTTGATACTTTGGTCTAAATTCTTCAATCCTTGATGAAATTGTTTTTCAACTGAGACCACAAGTAAAGAAAATTTCCAGTGTATACTATGAGATGACACTGAGAAAATTATTTTTATTTGTTTGTTGATGTGATTTTATTATTTTTTATTAATCATTTTATTAAGGGGTTCTTACAAATCTTATAACAATGTATCATTCAATAGTATTAAGCATACTAGTACATGTGTTGCCATCAACATTTCCAAAGCATTTTCTTTCTACTTGAGCCTTGGATATCAGGACTTTTCCCCCACCCCACCTCCCACCCTTGTGAATTCTTGATCAATTGTATATTATGGTTGTTATTTTGTGTCTTATCCTCACCCACATTTCTGTTATGCATCACCTGGCAAGGACTGGCAATATATCCAATCTTGTGATGGAAAGGGGAAAGAGAATGTTATTCTTGGTGATCACTGACACCCCACTGCTATGAGCTATTCTATTTTAATGTTAGATAGGTTGGTGGTTTTTAAGTAGTGTGTGTGTGTGTGTGTGTGTGTGTGAGAGAGAGAGAGAGAGAGAGAGAGAGAGAGAGAAAATCTACTCTCTGTGGCATTTATGAGCTAAGATGCTGCTCTCTGAAAAGTATCAGCCCATTTATTTTGTTCCACCTTAGGGCCCTGTATGGAAATCAACTACTTAATCATTGTCAGCAAACTAATAATTTCTATTTTTAGAGAAAATCCAAGTTTAATTACTATGGCTTTTTGCGTTCTATTCACTTGGGAGGAAAAATGCATATAGTCAATCACCTTTGATAATGGAAATTTACTTGAAGGACTGAATATTGAAGAACATGTAGCGGTGGGTGGCCACGTGGCGTCCTGCTCTATGCAGGTGAGCTCTTTCTGAGGGCTGCAACTGCAGCTTAGTTACAACTCGCTTATCATTCTTGTCATGGTCTCTCATGTAACCCCCTTATTAACATTATCCATTAGTAGCATTTTAGGCATAAATAATGATCTTTATTTTTTAAGAAAATCCTAATAAAGTTTTTTAAAATCAGTGTGTATCTTTATATTTAATGTATAGGTCTTACAAGAGTTTATGAGTAAGAGAAAGAAAATCATATAAAACCTTGAAGGTCATCATGATGCTCTTAGTCTTCTCACTTCATTAGCCCCACTGAAACAAAAGTAGGTACTACTAATTCAGAGGGAACGGCATATTTTGGGAAATGTAGTGGATATAAAATAAAGAGAAGATTTTCCTTCAGTCATTCATTCAATAATGCATTCATCTTTCAATTAGTTTTTATTTCCTCTTATATTTCTGGCATCCGTGCTCCAGTTCACTCTTATGTTTCTGGCACTGGAGCTACAGTTGTGCTAATACAATGTGCCTTGCACTTATGGGGTTTATAATTTGATGTTGGAGGTAAGTATAAGTAAATGCATATAAAATGGTAGCTCTCCTAGGACAGAAACTTTCACGAAGCGATGAATGTATCTCACTGACAAACTTCAAGTGTTGCAGGCTTCAATATGGATTAGAACACAATGTAAAGAAGACCCAAATCCTCACAGCTGAACCAATAGGTAACGTCATGACAAAGAGGAAAAGCCCTAAAGTTGTCAAGGCGTCTGTACTGCTTGCATCCACAACCAGTGCTCATGGGAGCAGCTGTCAAAAGATGAAATGACACAGCACTGGGAACATTGTTGTACGAGCCCTATTTGGAGTGTTGAAAACACGGAAGTGACTTTTAAATGTATATATCTTGTGGAGCAATTACAGCTATTATCAAAATCCATCCACTCATCCTTTGTGTCAAACACATCTCTACAATTGTTGTCATCACCTTTACCCAAAAATGCTCTTTTTGCTTGAGCCCCTCAGTTTTTCTTCCCTCCCCCTCATTCCCTCCCCCATGTCCTCTTGGTAATTTATAAATTAGGGCTAAGGTGCATCTCACGCAAATTCATGGGATTGTCGATGGTCTCATGTGCACGTGGAAGTTGGACATGACCTGAGGAAGAGTGGGAAAGAATTGAAAAAAAAAAAAAGAAAAGAAGTTCAAATTGCATTTGAGTTTTGATGCTGGTAAAGAATAGAGCAAGGATCAGCACAAACAAATCTGTCTTGGAGCAAGTACATCAAGAATGCTCCCAGGTGAGAAAGATGGGGAGAATTTGCCTCGAATACTGGGGCATGTTTTTAAGAGAGCTCAGAGCCTAGAGAAGGACATTGTGCTTGATAAAGAAGATGGGCAGCAAGAAAGGCGAAAGCCCTCCATGAGACAGCTTGACACTGTGTCAGCTACAATGGGCTGGAACATCAGAACAATTACAAGGGTGGCACTGGGCCAAGCCAGGTTTACTTCTCCTGTGCCAGCATGGCTAAAAACCAACTTGATGGCATCTACCACCCATACCACCCACAAGGAAGCTGGGAAGATTTGAGAGGCCTGGCAGGTGGTTTCTATCAGAGTGCCAGTTGAGATGTAAAGAGTAGATTGGCTATTCAGAAAATGACCATCAGCAAACCCAGGGCAGTAGACAGTAGTATCAGAGAGGAAGCTTGCCACTAGTGCAGCAGACGGCCAGCGCCATCACACACTGGACAAAGGACCATTGTCCGAGGATTCCCTCGTTTGGTTTGTTAAAGTGAGTATGCAATTACGAAAGAATGAAGGACCATGTTGTCTGGATGAGTAAAGTCTCAAAATAAGTTTCATCGCTGTGTCTAGCATTCATAAGTAACAGCAGCTTCTCTTTCTGTATTTGCCTATGTAGCTTCTGAGGAATACACTGTAAATTAAGGAGAGTCATTCTCCTTTCTCAGTATCTTCAGGACTTCTAAAAATGTGTTGTTCATCTTTGCAAAGCCGTGAAGGCAGGTCAGTAAATATCATGTTCAGTTAGCAGCAGTCTGGAGAACACAATGTTGGCCTAGGCGACAAAAGCTGGTGATGTCAAAACTGGCCTGGAACTTGAGATTTCCTGTTTTCCAGTCAGGGCTTAGATGACTCATGGGCCTGAATGAGAGGCTTTGAACTAGGGCGATTAGAAAGATGTTCCCTTCTGCAGGCTGAAGAGAGACGTGTGTCCTTGGCCTCTTACTTATCCTCCCTGACATAGGAATTTTCAGTTGTCCAATAATGAGTCTTCCCATTTGAAAAAGGGTCTAAAGGAGTCTAATCCCCAAGTAATTATTCATCAAGGAATGTACAGAGCTGATTCATTAATATTACATGAATTTGAAATGACATAATTGAAATTCATCTACATAACCAGTAAAAGCAGATTTGATAAAAAATAAATGCTATACATGTATCATGCAAACCCAAACAGTCATTAAAATGTTCTCAAAGGTAATAACTAATAATATTATGGTATTTTATAATTTATTTTTATTATGCGCAATATGCATGTAACAGCATTTGTTTTTGTTATTAATTTATTTTTCTTGCATTATTTGGAACACACACACATCTCGCCTCTTTAGAAAAGAGATTGTGCTTAGGTATATGACTGTGGGCATTTAAACATATGGGGAAAAAAAGGTGAAAGTATCCATTCCCAAGTGTTAATAGTTCTTATTTATGTGTGTTTGATTACAAGTGATTTTGTTTAATTTTTCTTATTTTTTAAATCATTTCATTGAGGGATTTTTTTTAAGGCATCCCTGCCTTCAGGTGGTGGGAGTAGGAGGCCCAGCCTTTGGTCCTGGGAGCGGGAATTGAACCTCCGTCCCAGTGGAGCGCAGTCCCGCGCACAACCACTATGCCACCAGGGCTCAGCCCTCATTGAGGGCTTTTACAGCTCTTATAACAATCCATACACCAATTGTATAAATCACACCTGTTCATATGTTGCCATCATCATTTTCAAAGCATCTTCCATGTTTTTTTTAATAACTCTATATTTTGCCAAAAAATAAAGTTATAAAAATATTAAAAATCAATTAGAAAATAAAGTTATAGGGTATGAGACTGTTTGCCTATCATACTGGAAAATAATTTACTCATAATATATGGACAAAATCCTGGAAAATCTATTTCAAAGGGGAGTGTTATACAAATCTTCTAGATTGAAACTCTGTAATATGTTTTAAAAGCCATAAAATTACCTATACTATTGGACTGAGCAACTCTGGACTAATCAGGGCAATTTACAAGTATTTATTTTTATGATATTATACTACTTTTTATATCAGCAGTTTACTAGAAGTCATATCTAAGGACATGGCGATACTTATTGAATTGTATTGAATTCAAAGGGAAAGTATTATAATTCAGCTATCTAAACTTATGTCATTGGAAAAATGAAAGTGTGGTGAAAATTAAAGTATAAGCATAAGTGTGTGATAGGTTTTTTATGATCGGTGAAATAAAATACAGGAAAATCAAAGTGTGTTTGTGCACTTTTGGTGGCATTTCTAACCTTTTGCAATGAGTATGAACTTCGCTTTATAATAATAAAAAATAAATTATCAAAACTGGTTGGATAGGAGATGGGTATGCAGTCACACTGTCTGTGGAGTTTGTGGTGAATTCTTTCAAAAATAAAAATTCATTTGAATTTGCTACCCCAGAAGTTCAAAACCACCAGCCTTCTTTTTAGGCTAAGCATGGGGTTTTCTATTCGTATAGTGAGTTACAATCGCAGAAAACCACACTGACAGTTTTACCCTGTTGTATGAGTCGTAGATCATTCAATGGTAGTGAGTTTTGCTTTGTGTTTGTTTTGGATTAGTTTCCATGTGTCAATCAGACCCTTGGAGGCCCATGTGCAGAGTAAAACAGATTTGTAGGTGGGATCTGTTGGAAGTACCCGCAGGCCTATCATCAGAAGTGCCTCTGAATGAATCCAAGCTTTCATGTAGCAGACAAGGCTAAGTCATGTGTGCCACACCAGGACTCCTCAAATTAAAATAGAGGGGGCTATAGTAATAAATTCTTTGAATGAGGTTATTTGAAGTGCATTGTGTATGATTACGCAAATGTAGATGGTATCTTGAATATCACTCTGCTGTAATTCTGTGAAGTTGCTTGGGAGAGGAGGGGAGGAGGTGAAGTCTAAACCCTTTACCTGCGGGCTTCCCCTCCCTTTAGAGGTGGAGTGGATATTATAAACAGAAGGGGTGAGATGTCAGTCAGTCTAATGGAAACAATGACATCTAGACTACAATCTGGCCTGCAGAGAGCCTGACAGCCTAATCAAAGGCCCTTTAAGTTCATTTCCTTGTAGCAGAAACAAAGAATTGTCCAAACAAATAAGCACAAAGACAAATAAGCAAGCGTGCAATATCAGTGCACCCTGGTATCCAGTCACCTTAGATCACCTTAAAAACAAACAAACAAACCTAAAACCTCACACAAAAGCCTCCTCGCTGTATCCCTATCCAAGTGTGGTTAACAAATGGGATTGTTTGAATCTCTGAGATCTTTTTCCTGCAAGCATTTTCTCTGTTTAATAGTCACCTATACAAATAGCCACTCAACATGAATTTTAAATTATAAAGAAGGAAGGAAATGTTTGTGAACATGTCATGCATTAGTTATGATATTTCCTCATTCAGCCCAGGTGTTGAAGGCACAGTCACACTTTGCCAAGTTACTCAAGCTTTAGTCCCTAGTCTTGTACTTTCCCTCAGGTGCTGAAGGGCTCAAGTGAGATGGAATATGGACTCGCATAATGTCTGGTGCTGGCTGTGGACCAATCCACATCTCTGGGGCTTGATTGTTTACACAGGTGTGCCTGTGCCTCTCACTCTCCGTGGCTCTGCACTTATTAAACGGAAGCTATAAATGGGCTGGAGGTAGGAAGAGACTAAGAACAAAATTAAAATTCGTTTTTGACCCTTCAAAGATTTCTCCTGCTTGGAGCTTTTTCTTCTTTCCTTTCTCGTAGATTTCAGGTTAAATTTTCAAATGAATGATGGAAGTGTTTTGTTCTGAAGTAGGTTCAAAAAGTTGGAAATGTATTTAAGAATAAAGGACAGAATTATGGCATGCTCATATGGAAATTTTGAGTGTTGGTTACTTAATATTACCCCATGGTTATCAATAGATGAATACTATAGTGAAAGCAACTGGTCAAGGCACTTACACAGTGGCCAGCTCTCCATTTTTGACCTGTCCTAATATAATATGTGTTGGTCCTATCTAGTGCCTTCTGACACAGAGCAAGCCAATGTGCAACAGCAGGGTGCGCTGCCCAGGCCTGCACCCTCCTCCCCAGTGGTACCTTTGAACCCATCTTTGCAGCCCACGGTGTCAATCCATTTTGTCAAGGGTCTTTCTCTCTCTCTTTTTTTTTTTTTTTTTTGCTGTCCCTCTTCTTTACCAAGCATGGAATCCTTTTCCAGAGATTGGTCTCTCCTGAGAACCTGTCCAGAGTACATGAGCCACAAGGCCTGACTATCATCATTTCTAAGGCCATGCTATCTGCTTCCATGAACATCGATTGTGGATGCAAGCAAGACCAAAGCCTTGCTGACTTCAGTCTTTTCTCTGCTTATCATGATGTGACCTCTTGGCCCAGTTGTGAGAATTTTTGTTTTCTTTATATTATATTTCTTTATATATTTTCTTTATATTGTAATCTGTATTGAAGATTGCAATCCTTGATCTTCATCAGCAAGTAATCCAAGTCTTTCTCAATTTCAGTATATATGGTTATACAGAGAATAGGCTTTACTCAAATATACATGTGAACTAGTCTTTGGAAAGCCTTATTTCTTTTATTATGAACATGTGAACCACAGGATACAATCCCTGCCCTTATCACATAGGTTTTTTGAGATTAAATATTTTGAGGAGCAGTCTCATCTTTCTCCTGTGAGACAAAATCACTAGTGGTTTTGAACCATTAACCTTGTAGTTTGTAGTTAGAATCTCTATACTTAACCCACTGAACCACTAGGAGGCCAACTTATCCTGCCTATTTTCCTTTAACCTCACAGTTCAAGAGTCAATTTCTCTTGGGTCTTCCACATTCCTTGCCCTCCTGTCACATAAATAAGACAATTGAAAAAAATCATGGCTTGGTCTGACACACTCCAGTTAATCATCCAAGTGACATCTTTGTTTTTCACACTTTTCAACAGATCTTTTCAAGTAAATTTTCATCATATTTCTTGTTAAGAGAACCTGTGGTATCTCAATATGGTCTTGGTCATGTAAGATTAGCAACACTACATTTTCAAATAAAATGGACTCAAATATTTTGTGTGGGAGAGATAAGATAAATGAACGCATTTATTTTTGTGTTGGATAAATAGTGTTATAGTTGTTATTAGGCACTGTAGAGTCAGTTGTTAATCATAGGGATCATATGTAAAACAGCAAAATACCGTCTGCTCCTGTATCAATTTTTGTTGGATTTTACCCTAGCCTGCTTTGTGGGTTACTCTATTTTCTACCTAGCTGTTTCTACCAGCATTCCCTACTTTTCAGATGGGTTCTGTAATTCATTGCAATGGTAACACAGAAATGATAGACAATATTTACTATGGGGTTCCTTAGGGAAATTATTAGATTATAATTCAGAATAGAGGTGTTCAGTCAAGATAGTCATTGCTGTACATGCAGACAGGACTGTCACTTAGTCTATTGACCTGGCTCTGCTCTGCTTGGGCATTGGTATAAAGTAAGTTTAGGGCTTCCAGTAAATACTCAAAGGGCACACTACTCTGCTATAAGCCACAACCTGAAAGCACTCAGGTCCAGATCTGTGAATAACCAGATGCAGCATCTTCAGTTGAGTCAGACAAGGTACACTTACTGAGATGGGAATTGAAAATGCAGGAAACCCAGGACAGATGAACCCTTCAGGGCCAGCAGTGAGAGGGGAGCTGCCAGATGGGAGAGAATGTGGGGTCGGGAGAGGAAGCCATCTACAAGGATCTACAAATAACCGCCTATCTGGAAGACAGGCATTGGAGGAGTGGGTGAGGGGAGAGTTCAGGCAGTGTAGGATATGACTGAACAATAATAATTTATGAAGCATTGAGTGTTGGGGGGGGAGAGGGTAACAAGGGCAGAGGAGAAAGAATGAGAAGCTGATTGTCAAGGGCCCGAGAGAAAAAGCAGATACTTGGAGAATGATAATGGCAGTAGAGATGTAAAGGTGCTTGGCACAATATATGTAACTATGTATTGTGAAAAGTGATGTACAAGCCCCCAATGCAATAATCTTTTTAAAAAAAGAGTCCAACTCAACTAGCGTCCTGCGCCACTACAGCAGCATTATTTGTTCTCTATCCTGTTCATCTCCTTGTTTCTCAGCGCTTGATCCTTGCAGGCCAAGCTCTCTGATAGATCAGAGAGGATCAATATGCAGGGGTCTTGAGGATCAATGGGTATGCCCTATTTTGGGCTCTTCTCTTTTGCTCATAGTGAGTTTTCCTTTTCTTGCTTCTGAGATGCCTAATTTTTTACCCAGGAAGGTGACAATCACAATGATTCCATCCATAACTGCATCCAATCAGTGTATCCCCCACCTTCTCTTATCCACACTCATCAGGAAAGAAGTTGTTTGGTGGAAGTTACAGACTCTTGACCTAGAAAAGTCACACGGAATAATTCACTTCAATGCACTTTCATGTCCTGCATGGCAGTGTCAGGATATTTTGTTAAGAGACTTCTGCTTTGTTGGGAACTCTGTTTTTTACCAAAGATGATGTCTTTCTCCAGGGACTAGTATCACATTACGAGGTGCAAGCACGTGAGAGAAGCTCTCACCAAGGACTATTTGGGATGCAGTTCCTCTAAGATAGATTTGTTTGTTCTTCTGAAAGCCCAGAGTATGTAATAATAATTGATATGGTTAAACAGTTGAACTATTCAATGGTATGATATGTAAGTTATGTGCCAATAAATCTGTTGAGGAAAACACAAAGGAAAGCTTGACGATCTACTACCAAACAGTCAGCCTTTAAAAACCCTGCGTAGCACATGGAGTCGCCACGTGCTAGATGTGCTATGTAATAAGTAAGCATGTATCTCCACCAAATCTATGGAAAAGGATACTTTAGGTAATGTCATGTTGTTAGGGCTTCTTGAAATTGTGTTTGGTTCTTCCTAATTTGACGATCAAAGTCACAGAATGTTTTGTTCACCACTATATGACTACTTCTCTGAGCAGTTTACGGTGGTCCTAGCGATTTCCTTTCAAAATACTAGATCCTTCTCCTCACAATACACTTCTCTGGAAAAAAAAAACAGTTCCAACACAGGCATCCTCCAGAAAACCCCAAAATCTATGCTTGACAACAAAGACTATTCTTGGAGTGGATAGCAAATTCTTCTAGAGATGAAAATATGTAATTGTTCGATATGAGTCCTGCTGGTGCTGCTGACAACAGTATCAGTAGTTCAAAAGTACCAGCTGCCCCTACTTCTGTACAGAGTTATGTTCTGGAACCCCCCAGGGCCCGTTCTATTCTATCCTCCAGCATCACTGGGGATCAGCATGGACTCGATGGCAGTCAATGTGAAGGAGAGTAAGTGACCAGTTAGGCAATAAGTAAGGTAAGCATGGACTTATTTGTGTTCTTTATTAAATTTACTGAACAATGTCACACTTTTCCCCACCACATTAAAGATTCTGCTTCCAGCTATGACTGGCATCTGTATCTCTACCAACCCCACAATACCTTCGGACAGACTCAAAACTTCTTCAAATGTATAAATCCTGATCGGAACAGATTGCTCAGTAAGCAGGGTAAACAAAGACTTACCTGTGTTTACTTAATAACATAGCACACCTGGTATCTTTTTCTTCATCTGGTTATTTGATTGTGCTCTGTAAGTGAACCTGCATCTTTCCCCACATTCTAGTGTAGCATCAGTGAGAAAACTGTAATTGATTGCCTTCATAGACCAGGGTCCTTTAAAAAATAACTGGTGCCAATAATTAGAGCTCTAGTTTTTCTTTGATTGCTAGTCAAGCAAAGATATGCATAAACTGGGTGCTATTTCAGTGCATTCAAGAACATACATACAGACACCCACAGGAGGCACAGTAGATGGACTCATTCAAGAACTTTTCCTCAGAATGTGACAATTAAATTTTAAGACAAGCAGACATAGAAAGTTAAAAGTCTAAGTAGCAAGATGTATGATCAGTGCTATTGATTGTGTCTATGAAGAATTCACCTGAAGTTGCATGCAGAAGAAAATGTGCTTTTTTTCTCTTCCATTTAATACAATTATTACCTTTATGTGGCTGTCATGTGCTTATGTTAATTTTATGATTGAAATGTAGGGGTGGAGTCTGGCCTGTTAATCTGGAGATAGCCATTGAGTAGCCGATGAGGCCTCTGTGTGGGCATGGCTTTCACCTGAGACTCCTGGGAAATCTTGCGATGTTTCCCTCGTGAAGATGAGAAGCTATCTTCCCCAGTTGTTGGGAGTTAGTTTCAGAGATGATTAATCACGGTCAACACAGAATGGCGGTGTCTGGGAGGCTGCAGTAACCGGTGGTGAGACCACACGGCTTTGCCCTGATGAAGCCGGACCTCTGAGGCTGGGGCAGCCACATGGAGACCTCTGCCAGCGATGAGTTGCTTCTGTCACCATGGGATGCTGTTGATGGACCCTGAGCCCTGGAAGCGAGCAGACATCGGGACACCCCTGTTGGTGCCGGGACTCTGTAGCCACTGACCTGTGACTTCGTGAGTCAGAAGGAGACTTTATGGACTGATTTGAGCATATGGGTTAATATCGGACTTGTGACTTTGAGTTGGACTGGGCTGGGATGTTTTCTCAATGTCCTGTTCCTCTTGCATTCCTTATATCCATATGCATGTCCTTGAATTTTTTCCTCTAATCTACCCAGACCTACTCACTTTAATTAAGAATTATTTAAACTACACAAAATAAACCAATTTAATTGATACCAATGTACCCACTAGCAACATTAACCGACATAATGCAATTTTCCCGACAGAAGTTTTGTAAAGAAACTCAGTCTTAAAGACTCAGCTAATGCTACAGTTTTCTTTTAATATGAGAATGAACTATTATCTTGAAGTTGGTATTTATAATTTCATGAGTTCTTTTGTCATTTATGCCTACATGTATATACATAGCATCATACATTATAGTTTATGTTTGAAGAAGTTGAATATTTATCATAGTCTATATCATTTTGCAATGTGCTAATAAAGTTATGATCTTGTCTATTAATTTTGCAAACCATATGATGTGGCATTGTATGAAGCAAGTCTTAATGTAAGCAGGAATTAAATTTCTTGATGCTTCCTTAATATTAGGCACTTAAATAGATATCTAGATATATGATAGGGAATCCCAAGTTCATGGTAAGATTCCCATATTTTTGATTCATTTATTCATGAATTTTTATTCACCCTCATATACATTATTTGATTTATGTTCCCCAGCTGCACTATAATTTGATGTTCTTTTTTAAATCAATTTATTGGGGGTTCATACAATTCCTATCACAATCCATGCACCAATTGAATCAGGCATGTTTGTACATATGTTGCCCTCATTCATTTCTAGTATTTCCTTTCTATTAAGCCCTTGGTATCAGCTCATTTATTATCCCCCACCCCAGATTTCTCTCCCCAATATAATGTACATTTTTATTATTTTCATTTCTCACACTGACTGCTGTCTCCCTTCCCCCGTGTTTTCTGTTGTTCTTTCCCCTGTAGAGTGGGTGTATGGTTATGTGTCGATCATTATGATCAGTTCTCCCTTTTCTCCCTTTATCCCCTCCTCTTCCCCCTACCCTTCTGGTATCATTGTTCCCACCCCTGTTCCAGGATTCTGTGTGTTGTAAGCTCCCATCCCTTTCTATACCTGTGTACATGTTCCGGTCTAATCTGAATTGAGAAACAGCACTTGTGTCATGGTAGTGGGGGGGGGGTGAGGAAGTCTCCAGGAACCAAAGGAATCTAGTATGTTTCATCAATGTTTCTTTGCACCCTGGTGACTCATCCCTTCCCTGTGGTCCTTCTGTGGGTACCACTCTCTACGCATGGTCTTTGGATCTCTGCTCCACCTCCCTCAACAATATGTTTTTGTTTGTGTCTGCTGATGCGTTTTACCCAGTCCCTATGACTGCTCACGATCACACTGGTGGTATGTGTCTTCCATGTGGACTTGTTGCTTCACTGTGGAACGGTGGCTCGTGTAACTTCAAGCCTTCAGGACCCCAGATGCTTTATTGTTTAAGAGCCAGCACCATCCTCCTTCTTCACCACATTTGCTTATGCACCCATTTTGTCTTCAGCATTTGTGTCAGGACAGTTAGCATCTCAAACTGCTGATTGGTAAGAGCAAAGTGTTCATATCTGAGTGAAGGTACTATCCCCTATCTCTGTGTATTGTCATATAAATATATGTGCATGGGCCAATACCTCTATTTTTGTGGATAGATGTATTTATATATGTACAACCCCAGGTTTATACCTCTATCCATTGCTTTGCTTCCTTGGTCCTTCCACTGTGTCCTTCTACTTCCTCCTGGCATACTGTCACTTTCCTTTTATATCTGCCTCCTGTTAGCTAGTTTGCTATTGCTCCAACACCCCCCCCACCTCAAATTCATATTTCCTCCTTGTTATTGACTCCAACACCCCATTTGCTCCCCTGTCCATGGCGCAGTCTGCTCACTACCCCCTTCCCCAACCGCTGTCACCTCCCAGGTCTCCCAGTGACCACTAGTCCTGCTGCTTTCCTTGGGTGTGTCTCTCATGCCTACCCTAAATAGGTAGGCACACCTACTATGATACACACTGCCAATAGATTAATAAGAAAAATTAAAAACAGAAAAGAAATATGTAAAAAATCCTTGGTCCATTTGCTGGCCTTCAAGACTATCCAGGAAATGAGGTTAGAAATAAGAAAACAAATATTTCTCCAGTCTTGAAGGGCCTAGCATTTCTGATTTCTTTGGAACATTATCAGTTGTTGTCAGTTCTGACTCATGAAGACAGTGTGCCTAACTCAAATCAATGCTACTCAAATCTGTCCATCTAGAAAACCTTCAAATTTAACCCTTATCCCTTTGGCATCACTAAAACCAGTCACTGTAACCTTCTGAATTGACTTCTCTGACTTAAGTTTATTGGTCCAGCTGATCTCCTAGGAAACCATTCCTTTTATTTGACCTTGTTAAATAGTGGTTAAATCCAAGACTTGCCATCAGTTGCAACATATTCTATAAAATCTTTACTAGCTTGGTCTTGCTTTAAAGACTGATAAAAAGCTCAGTGTGTTAGTCTGGGTAGATTAGAGAAACAACTTCATAAACATGCCTATGCATATAAGGAAAAGATTTATATATAAGAGGAATGGAACATTGAGAAAGCATCCCAACCCAGCCCAGTCCAAGTCCAAAAGTCCAGTATTAGCCCATATGTCCAATACCAATCCATTAGTCCTCTTCAGACTCACAAAGGACATGCAATGATGCCAGGAAAATCACAGGTCAGTGGGTGCACAGTCTTGTGTATCCTGCAGCAGTAGAAGCATCCCGGTGCTGGCAGAGGTCTCCCCGTGGCTCCTCATTTCCAAGACTCAGGGTCCATCAGCAGGATCCAGTGGTGGTAGAAGAATCTCAGGACTGCCAGGATCTGTCTATGGCTTTTCCAGGGTAAACCTGTGTAGCTTCTCCTCCAGTTTCTAGGATTCAGAGTCTATGCTGTCATCTTGCTTGTCAGTAGAATGTCTCCAAGGAACTGAGTCTATAGTCTCTCACCTTCACTGGAGGAGGGGGGTGAAATTGCGAGATTTCCCAGAATTCTCAGAGAAAGCCATGCCACCGCAGAGGTCTCATTGGTTATCTCCAAATTGACAGGCTAGACTCCACCCCTATGCTCTGAATCATGAAATGGACACAAGCACATGATTGTTACATTCAGTTCTTTGAACTACTTGACACATCGTTTTTATGGCATCCGCTTTTAAAGTACCCCATAGGGTGGCTATGAGTTGACATTGACTTCATCCTAGTCTATTAATGAGAGATTTTGTCTGTTGACATCTTCATCACAGGTAGATGTTTAAATGTGTTTTGTTTAGGATGAACCTATGCATACATGCACTACACCTAGAAGTAACTTTTTGGAGTTACCCTCATGTGAGGCAATCGGAAAAGATCTTTGATTGGGTCAGATGTACCTTGGGTGGGGGGTGGGGTGGGGTGGAATATTGCTTCCTAACAATTTGAAAATAAGTCTTTTACAATGTAGTTGCTCAATGAAGTACATCAGCTGTTGTCTTGACTTCTGCTTCATAGGTCAGTCCTCCTAATTCTGTTTCTAAATTATCCAGTTCTTTGCTATTAAAAAGAGCACTTCAGCAAAAGCACTTACCCTAAGCTTGTTTATTCTGCTAATATTCTAGCTAAACCCCTCCTTGCTAAAATTCATTAGTTTTTTTTAGGTCTATCTTCTCTGCATATCAAGAGACTGTTCATAGAGTATTCCCCATTGTCATGGTTAGATATTGTTGCGTTGGCTCCAACTCGTAGTGAACTCATGTGCAGCAGAATGAAACACGGCCTGGTCTTGTGCCACTTTCACAATGGTTACAGTGGGGCCCATTGTTGCAACCACTGTGCCAATTTACCTCATTGAGGATCTTTTGAATTGACTCTCTACTTCACCGAGTTTGATGTCCTTATTCAGGTGCTGTTCTCCCTGAGAGTGACACTCTTTTCCACCTTCTAAGGCATATTCTGGCTGTATAACTTTCAAGACAAATTGATTTTTTCTTCTGGAAGATCCAGATATTTTTCATATTTCAAAAAAGCTATAAATTCTCCTCCTGTCATCCTTATGCAGTGTCCATCTTTCAAATGCTCATTAAGTGATTGAAATTATCATAGGTTATGTCAGGCACATGTCAGTCCCCATAGTAATAACTTTGTTCTTTGACACTTTAAATAGATCATTTTCAGCAGATTAATCAAATTCAATATGTCATTTAATTTCTTGAATGTTGCTTCCATGAGTCTTGATTGGAGACTTAAATAAAAAAAATTCATTGACAATTTCAATCATTTCTACACTTGTCCTTACATGTTTCTATGGAATATTTCATAACTACATAGAACACCCTTCATATTTATAGCCTCCTATGAGTTCCCTTAAAAGCATTGGTATACAGCGAGTTAAAATCTGGGCTGCCAACCAAATATCAGAGGCCTGAATCCACAAGCTGCTCCCTAAGTGAATCCTGGGCGGTTTGGTCACCTAATGAAGATTTACAATCTTCAAAATATACCTTAAATATGTTTTCAGGGAAGACCAGTCTCTATCCAAGGACATTATGATTGGAAAGGGGAGGAGAAGTGAAAAAGAGGAAGACATCTGACAAGATAGATTGACACCATGGCCAAAATAATAGGCTCAGACATAAGATCGATTGTGAGGACTGTGCAGAAGATGATGTTTCTTCTGTTTTACAAAGTGTCTGTATGCATGATCACCAACCTGATAGCACTTAGCCACAGCAATAACACTTCTACCTTGTCGTATAGGGTTTATATGAGTCACACTTTGACTTAGTGGCAATAAGATTTCAGTTTATATGGTTCCAAGTCACTCAGCACTCACTTGATCCCCAAACCAAAACATTATATTCAACTTAGAGCATCAGTGAAAAGAGAGAGGATGTTCCCAGAATCCCCATGAGAAGGCCATGCCCACAGGGAGGGCTCATCATGCTGTGACACGATTAACAGGCTAGACTCCACCCCCTTTATTCTTTTACCACGTTGACTTGAAATTACAGTCACCATAACTTGGAACCAACTAGAAAGTAACTTACCTTTAGCCAGTTATGATTGCATAAGTCCTACCATGATCTACCACAAAATGCATTGTCTTATAACAATGATAGACCATTCTTGCTTTAATATTGACATGTCAGATAGAGGTTGGCTGCTTTATGCTATCTTGATTATAAAATGCAAGTTGAATCCAGATTTGCTCCACATGTTTTTCACTGCCCTAGATCTAATAGAGGCCTATTCTTTACAGAATGATTACAGAATTCCAAGAGAGAAAACCTAGTAATGGCAAGCACGTCAAGCCTCGGTCTCTGCCAGACATACTAAAATCTCATTGGTAAACCCTAAAGTCAAAGCTTAACGTAAGAAATAGAGTGAAAATATCATGACCGAGGGTAGACATAGGAAGGAGAAAATGATTATATTAAGAATAATGATATAAGCTTATATAGAATAGAGGGCAGTTTCTGCTTGATGATTGCATCCTTTGTGCCATGCATCATTATTCTCATGTCTTCATTTCTTCCTGGTGGGATGTGATTTCATTTTTATTTAGCAAATGAATAATCTAAGACGTGGAAGGGCTCATAAATTTGCTTAGTGAACAATAAATTAAAGAACTAATTTCAGCACTTCTGGCTTTTCCTTCAAAAGTCACATCACTTTGTGTATGTATGTGTCTACATGTATGTACATATTCATGACATCTTAAATAAAGAATGATACTAAGTATGTTTTATATGTTATCAAAATAACTAGTTTTTCCTCACTTCTATTCTTTCAGAAATATAGTAGGTAAGCATCATTATTTGTTTCAAAAAATGTAGGCAGAAAAGAAAAAAATGGTTCTAGAGTATAGTCAAAATAAAATGACAAGGTTTCATTTTCTTATTCTTTTGATTTTAAACATACCCCACATCTCTTTAAGAAATTTCAATGACAGCAAATATAACAAGATTCTGTTGATGAAACCGAATTAAGCATTAGAGAAGGAACTCTGACATCCCTGTTCACAAAGCAGACTCCAAGAACAAAAGCAGAAATTAATCTCCAATTGTATAACTTCTTCTGAAGTCAAATGAAGGAAACTAGGGAAGTGGAGTTTCATCTTGATTATGTACTAGCTGTATAACTCTTAGCACCTACATAACTTCTCTGAGCTCAGATTTCTCTTCTATCCTATAGGGGAAAGATACTTGTTAGAGTTGTGAGAATGGATTTATTGTACATATTCAGTGGTCAGCATAAACAGGGTCAAGGTTTGAACCTTCCATACAGGAACAAAGTCATTTTCTACATTTACTGACTTTATGTTTGTTTTTATGAATATTTGTCCAAAGAAATTAATCCTAAAGGAAGTTATTGAAACAATAGGAGTTTAAGTAATTGACCATAGTTACTATCATTGATAAGCGTGGTTCTAATGGCTCTAGTGAAGCCAACTGGTTACTGTAACTTTATAAATGATCAAATGGAATGCAATATTTATTCTATTAAATAAAATATCAATATTGCATATGAATACTAGAAACCCTCATTTGTTCAACAAGAGTTGAGATGCTTTATATTAAAACCTGTACTCATTTGGAGTGAGCAAGGAAATAAGAATGACAGTAATCACACAAAGAAAAGAAAGAAAATCATGTGTGAGTCCTCATAAAAGGATTAATGGGAAAAATGAGTGCTTCAAAAAGTGAGTTCACTTTAATTATTTTGGTCACACAATTTTATGGATAGGCCGTAACAGAATTTTGATAGGATAAAACTCATTAGTCCTTCTCACGAATGTTGATATAAGGTATAAACAGGAAAGTGAAAGAACATGAAATATTTATTTGCTCTTATGGAGGAGGCCATTTAAAATATCAAAATGCATAGGTATCTAGGATTGATTTCAAGAATAGTACAAATTCTACATACTCTGGGACAAAGCTTTTTAAACTATGAGGCAACACTTAAGTGAACCTTGGGCACACAGGAAAATTTGGCAACAGTAAAAGATGTGTCGATGCACAGCACCCCCAAAATTAATTCCAGATCAAAAGCATTGTGAATCTGAGGGCTTTCCGGCAGTACTTGTCTGTGTTGCAAATTTTGGGAGCAAAAAGAAATCACAAGTGGAAAATATTTAAGAATTTCTGGTACAGAGGACCATCAAAGATATAAGGCATCCTGATAGCATAATGGTTAAGTAAGCAGCTGCTATCCTGAATGTCATTGGTTCAAACTCACCTGTACCTTTGGGAGAAAGGCGTGGATCAGCTCAAGCAGAGATTAGAGCTTAGGAAACACTGTAGGGGTCTGCTCTGTCACATAAGCTCACTACAGATCTAAAGTAGATCTAAATGTACTAACAGTAACAACAAGTAGATAAATAAGTTTTCTTTAAGAAGGAAGATGCAAATTCAGTTGGCATGAATGATACTGACCTTTAAGATGAGCAATTGTGATAAACACTGAATATAAAATTTCAGAATCAGTATTAAAATTGTGGTAGCATTTGAGAGCATGTAGGGTTACTGGAAATAAAGACAACTGAGATATTGCAAATGTCTTGATCATATATTTTGAAAATGACATGCATCTGTTTGGACAGAGAGAAATTGAAAGTGTTACTGTAAAACCATAGAAATATTTAGTTAATAAAATCACCAAAATGTGAAACTATTATTTCTCGACATGTTTTCTGTCTAGGTCTGTATATTGCAGAAGGTAGTGTTTACATGTCTCCAGTTCTTCTATAGAGAATTCTGCAAGGGTCTTTTTAGATCACATCAAAACAGAGGTTTGGAAAGCTTTGAAGGACTCCAATCATGTGCCTTTTAAATAAGTTGTGTTTGGGGAACAGCAAGAAGCTGGAGGAGGCAAGGCCAGGGCAGGTGAACGGGTGCCATGGGTTTCCCACTTGCATTGTTGTGGGGCCAGAAAACTGCCCTAGAAAACCATGCAGGCACATTGTGGTGATGGGCAAATAGAAAAGGCTTGGTGAAAGTTTTCTGGCTTTTTTCCAGCTTTCAACTTTCTTAAAACATCTTCCTAATAAGCCCTACGATCATCTTGTGTCCTTCAAGAAAATCCTGTCAAGATTACCTTGTGGAAATTCCTGAAAAACGCCTTTATAAACTTTTAAGCCAAACTCCCTGCCTTGAATTAATCTTTCAGGTATTCTTAACCTTCCTCCAAATGCCTGATCCATCTAAAATCTTCTGTTTTATGTGGGAAAGCATTTCTATAAGCTTGTTGCAAAACTTCATTAATTGGAGAAGGTACCCATATGAAGATTGTTAAATATTTGATATCAGTCCTGACCTCAAAATTACTTTTCTATAGCACAAAAGTAACCTTTTAAAAAAAGGTGCACCCTCATAAGATTAAATCAAATATTTCACTAAGATAACTTGCCTGCAGTCTTTCATCTATTGTAGAGACCTGTTCAAACTTGGTTTGTGTGAAATAGACTCATACATGTATGAATTCCTAGTAGCTGTGCTTTTTATTTACACATCTAGAATATATGTGAAATTGAAAGATGAAGTATTAGAAATACATATTCACATGCATATGTTATTATACAACCATGTTATACCATTGAAATATTTTATTTCATGAGAAGGCATATGAGTGCACACAAAATCATGCAAAATCAACCTACATTCTAGAAACTGTGAGTTGTTTTTTATACATTTTTTGTACAGTAAAACTATCATCTATAAAAGAATGAGAAAAGTCAATTCATGCTACCTGGAAATATTCTCTGGTGTACTAGACTCGTGGGACATAAAATCCAAGGAAGAAAAAAATCTACAATCTTTATTGGTAGATGGGAGAAAATAGGATAAGGTAGAAAAAGCTTACAGAGGGCTGAGCCCCGGTGGCGTAGTGGTTGTGCGCGGGACTGCGGCCCACTGGGACGGAGGTTCAATTACAGCAGTGGGCTGGGCCTCCTACTCCCACCACCGGAGAGCAGTGATGCCCCCTCCCCCCCCCCAAAAAAAAGAAAAAGCTTACAGAAAGTCTATTTGTCTTTCATGCATCAATTTATTTTTCAGTGGCAGACCTTTGTTGTTGCCTGAGACATGAAAGAGGTGAGCATTATTGTCTTATCTTTTTAATGACCCTAGAGTTGGTATCATCTCATGATGCCTTTATAATGATAGAACAAAACGTTGTCAGGTCTGCCAGCATCTTCACTTCACGATCCCTGGTACATTGGAACTTATTTGGCAGCTATTCTCTCAATCTATCTCCTCACTGAGGCTTTCCCTGGTTTTTGCTGGGCTGCCCTATGCTGAGAACTGTCTGCACTTTCCCAGGTTTCTACTGACTTTGAAGCCACATGATTGTGCACACACAGGCTGTAATCACCCTGATTCTCGCTTCTTCTTTGGCCTGCAGCTACCAAGGACTCAGGCAAGCAAAGGAGGTATGAACTGGAGTAGGCCTGGGCTGAGGAAGCTTCTTGATATTAAGTTGCTTCTTGATCTAAATTTATTTCTTATACATCCATGACTGTGACCGGTTTGTTTCTAGAGACAATCCAGCTTAGCACAAATGTTAACTCTCTTTGTTCTGATGAACCCTAAAAATACCTATGCAGTATTACACCCAAATTACTTTGCCTGTTGCCTCTGGCCAGTTAATCTGGACCAGCCAGGAGCCTGTGTGCCCATTGAACTAGTTCTGAGCCCAGGTTCCAAAATATACAGCACACGTCCTTTATATAATGTCCCAGAGGGGGTTTTCAGTGCCTGAAAAGCACTTAAAAGTCACATTAATTTCTTTTGGACACAGAATATATTAGGAAATTAATAATTCAAAATAATATTTTCATTATTAAATTTTTAATATTAGGACACCTAAGAGTTGCAGCTGTTTATTAATATACTTCCCTCTTTCCCTACCACAGCATGGCTTTTTATTGAAATGTAATTTGATCTGATGTCATATTCCTACCTCAAGAAACCAGAGAAAAAGTTAGTGTCTCTGTGTTTATGGTAAGAATGCTTTTTTAAATCAAATTAAAAATTTTTATTCCTCAAGATCACCCATAGGGAAAAAATATCCTTTATTTGATCATTAGAAATGGATGTGTTCTTTCTTAGCAGTTCAAAACCACTAGCTGCTCCGAGGGGGAATAATGAGGCCTTCTACTCCTGTAAAGAGTTACAATCTTAGAAACCCCCTAGGGCAGTTTATAGGGCTGCTAAGAGTTAGATCTGGATCATTGACAGTGAGTTTGCTTTTTATGTTTTGGGGCTCTTTCTTGACATTAAGTGTAGCTTTGTTCGTGTTTTGTTCTATTGTGCATAGAGTCGCTATAGATAAAACCAGTCTGCTGGTAACTAATAGCAGCAGCACAAATGGCTACTGTAGGTAGTTTAACCCTTGAGGTGCCTTAGAAGAAAGGCCTGACCAATGAGGAGAGTAGAGATACCAGGAGGATTAGGGATGGGGTGGGTGAAAACGGGTATCAATCACAAGGATCAAACTAAAACACCCTCCTAGGGGGAGGAGTAATGGGAAAATGAGTGAGGGGCAAGAAAGCATGATGTAAGATATGAAAATAATGATCTATAACTTATCAAGAGTTGATGAGGGAGGGTGGGGGACAGAGGGAGAAGAAGTGGGGAGCTGATATCAGGGCCTCAAGTGGGAAGAGAATGCTTTGAAAATGATGATGGCACCACGTGTGCCAATGTGCTTGGCACACTGGAGGAATGGATGGATTGTGAAAAGAGATGTAAGGGCCCCCCAATAAAAGTTTTTTTTTTAAAACAACCCCAAGCCAACAATATATTGCCCATCAACAGATGATTAAATACATACCTCTAAGAGGAATAAGAGGAGGAGGAGGAGGAGGAGGAGGAGGGGGTGGGGGAGGAGGAAGAAGAGGAGGAGGAGGAGGAGAAGAAGAAGAAGAAGGAGGAGGAGGAGGAGGAGGAGGAGGAAGAGGAGGAAGAAGAAGAAGAAGAAGGAAGAAGAAGGATCCTGACTGCACATCTGTGGTGTTCACCCATATTCTAACCCAGAAGGGTTTACCACAAGTTAGGAATAACTGACACCCTCTGGTGTATTTCCTTTCTAAACACTGATAATTTTCTAAAACATGCATCCCTTGGTTTGGGGGTCAAAAAATGAGTGCATGAAATTGCTTCTTCCATATTTCATTTTGCTTCTCTGCCCTTACTTTTCTCTCACGATGGGTACTGTGATTTTATGTTAATCATTTTACTTCACTATTTTATGAATCTGTAAAATCATATCTGAATCAAACTCCTCTTAGAACAAAAATAAAAATGAATGCGACGGACGATTGCTGAAAGAAGCGATAATCACGGAGAGTCCTGCTTGGTTCAGCATTAAGGAAAGTCATCTCATGTTGTAGCTCACCTCGGCAAAGTCATTTCTGAAAGGGGGCCTTTTCACCGCACCACGTGTGTACATCTCGGGAAGTGGTATCTTTCCACAGTTTCCATCGGCTTACGATATCATCACTGAACCTATCTGCCTTTACATGATGAGCTATGTCATTTTAAATAGGTTTATCACACAGAGTGCAATGCTGGGATTATGAAATATAAACACACAGCCGGCCCCTGACAACACAGCCTCTTGCTCATCCCTCCTGGGAGGAACTGTGAAACCCTTGCTCGTTTTGCAAGGATCGGCTCAGGTTCTCTTTTGAAAGTTTCCATGTGCATTTTCACAGGTGAGCCCAGATGGTCTGCGCTGGAATGTCAGCCTTTTTGTATTAGAGCTGAGTGCGGTTTGTTGGGATTCTGTTTCTCTAGATCGCCTGAATGTTAGCACTTAAACCCTGTCTGCGGCAAACTCATTGTTCTTGCTTTTGCTCCCTGGCCTCCCAGGAGCAAACACATGGCTCTGTGCGACACGGGGACTTCAGCAGATTCGTGCCCTGAAATAAATGATTCTGACGTGCTGGCTTTTCCCTCCACTCTGGGATGTGCAAGTGGGAGGCAGCCTATTGTTCCTGTCTGTCTGAAAGGAAAAGAAAGCTCATCACATTGATGGTCTTCGAAGGAAGTACCTCCACTGGTAGCCTTTTTTGACTCTATGTGTCAAGATATCAGATCTTCTTTTCTGAGGGTAGCGACCAAGAATTTTAATGGGAAATCATTTCATGGCCATACAAACTTTGTGGGGACTTTTTGTTTTGATTTTATGAAAAATGATGTCAGTGCTTTTGGACTGAGCAGTGGTAAGTCACAGGCTAGCTTTACTGACCCGTTCCCATTTTTTCCCCAAGATTCCAAGATGTTGATTCTTATAAGAAAAAATAAGTTTTGTTTTAGTAGCAGAGTCCGGCTTTTTTTTTTTTAGACCCTCAAATAGTTGGGAACTTTTATTGGTGGTCTTGGTAGGCTGGCTTATGCAAAAGTCTATCTTTGCCTAAGCACTGAAATCCATATGGAATAACATTTATTAACTATGAACCATGCCAGGACTTAAAAGTTTTTTTCTAGTAGGCCTGTAGACATCAGGTCATTGAGGCAAATACCTTCAGTGCTTTCAAGATTGTCACTTAAAACTTGTGATGATTTCTAATATCTGGATTTGTGGTCCTTTGTAGGCTCAATGGGTAATATATTGAGACACTCTATTTAAATTTTGATTTATTCTGAAAATTATCTTAATATCTCCATATTAAATAAAAGACTCCCCAGCCCACAGTACAACTCTAATAACATCAAGAGTAATCAGCTGTCAATTACATGTATTGAGCAAGCAAAATCTCTCTTTCTCTCGGATAACCTATTTTTCCCATATTTTCTTTTGTAGTATTCCATAATTACTCTTAAGAAAGGCTAAGATACAGTGATGCCCCCCCCAAAAAAGAAAGGCTAAGATATCATTTTTGTTATGTTGGTAGAAATGCTATCATTGACCAGATATTGTATCTTCTCTTCTTTTTTCATTCTTCCTTTCTTCCATCCTTCGTTTCCTCTGTCCTTCTCTTTTATCTATCAATCATCCAACTATCTATCTATCTATCATCATCATCAATCTTTTATCTATCTCTCCATCCATCTAGTTTTCTGGTTGCCCAAAGTACTGAATTAAAATCTTAGACATTATTAAGATTAAAGCAAAACTATAGTAAAGAAAGAGTGAGATATTCATCATGCTTTTAAAAGCAATTCTTCCATAGACAATGTTAAAAATATCTTTTATAGTTCAAGATAATTTTATAGGAAAAAAGTTGATAATGGATTGGGGCTTAATCTATAAAAAACCTAAATTAAAGGGCATAAATCATTTTCATAGCCAAAAGCTTATTGATCTTTCCAATCACTATGTCTTCAATAAATATCTATTGGCTATATATGAAGTCATTTCATTAGGCACAAAGTTAGATATATTCATTGTGTTTTTATAAATAATTTAATTTCCCCCCCCACAAAACATGAGTCTAACATCAACCTAAACAAAACCCCCTGCTGCCCACTCAATTCTGTCTCGCAGCAATGCTGTAGCACAGAGGACAAGGGCCCTGAAGCTTCCCAAGGCTGTAATAACATGGGGTATAATAATAATAATAATATAATAATAATAATAATTAATAATAATACATTTTTAAAAATAATTTTTAGAGCTCTTACAACTCTTATCACAGCCCATACATCCACCCATTGTATGTCTTTTGTTTGTTTGTTTGTTTTGGGGCATCACTGCTCTCCGGTGGTGGGAGTAGGAGGCCCAGCCTTTGCTCCTGTGAGCTGGAATTGAACCTCCATCCCAGTGGGCCGCAGTCCCGCGCACAACCACTACGCCACCGGGGCTCAGCCCCACCCATTGAATGTTAAGCACATTTGTACATTTGTTGCCCTCATCATTTTCAAAACATTTGTTTTCTACCGAAGCCCTCCCTTGGTATCAGTTCCTCATTTTTTCTTTTCCTCATTTTTTCTTCTCCATCCCCTCTCCCCTCTCCCTGAGGAATCCTTGATAATTTATAAATTATCATTATCTCATCACATCTTACACTATCTAATGTCTCCCTTCATCAACTTCCCTGTTGTCCCTCCCCCAGGGAGGAGGCCATATGTTGATCCTTACAATTTGTTCCAGCTTTCTACCCCATCTTCCCTTCACCCTCCTGGTATCGCCACTCACACCTCTGGTTCTGAAGGGATCATCTGCCCTGGATTCCCCATGTTTCCAGTTCCTACTTGCACCAGTGTACATGCTCAAGTCTAACTGGATTTGTAAGGTAAAATTGGCATCATGATCATGGGGGAAGAAAGCATTGAAAAACGTAAGGGAAGTTCTATGTTTCATTATTGCTATTCTGTACCCTGACTGGCTCATCTCCTCCCTGCAAATTTTCTGTAAGGGGATGTCCCCTTACCAACAGAAGGACTTTGGGTGCACAATCTGTACTCCCCCTCATTTGCAATGATATAATTTTTAGTTCTTTGATGACTAATACCGATTCCTTCAACACCTCATGGTCACACAGGCTGGTATGCTTCTTCCATGTGGACTTTGTTGCTTCTGAGCTAGATGGCTGCTTGTTTAACTTCAAGTTTTAAGACCCCAGATGCTGTATCTTTTGATAGCCGGGCCCCAACAGCTTTTGCTTATGTACACATTTGTTTTCAGTGATTGTGTTGGGAAAGTGATCATCATGGAATGTCAATTTAATAGAACAAAGTGTTCTTGCATTGAGGAAGCACTTGGGTGGAGGCCCAATGCCCATCTGCTGAAGGATGTAAAACTTATCTGAACCTGACCACCACAACTTTCTAATGAGCAACTGGTGAGTTCAAACTGCCAACCTCCCAGTTAGCTTCCAAATGTCGCCATTGACTCTGGTGGTGATATACATAATACGAATTCAATTAAATCTAGCTATGAGCCTGAACTGCTGATTGAAAAGGTGTTCATTGAGTTGAAAAAAGATATTTTGTACCTAATATGTCAAAAAAGGTCCCTTAGCCCTGAAGATAAAATTAGGAAACAAGATCTAGTTCTTCTTACTGTAGAGTTTATATTCTAGTGGTGGATAGATAATGAACAAATAAATAACAGTAGACTAGAAGTGTCAAGTCAGCTAATGCTATGAAGATATGTAAACTGAGTCATTAAAAGGGTTTCCTTTTCTTTCCACTGACAATGCCAGGAAAACAAGAGATTCTAATATATTATAAGATCTCCCTTGATAATCTTACTATTCCTCCAACAGAGTGGTGACACTATATCTGGTCAATTTCTGCTCTGACCTGCATGAAATCACAGAGCAACTCTGCAATTAAAGACTGAGAACTGTATATTGACTTTAAAGAACTGGCTAAGTATTGCTACTGCCCACAATTCACTAACTGGGTACTGCCCTCAAAGGGGAACCTTTCTTTCTACCATTGATATAATTCTAGGAAAAGGAAGTAGTAAATGAAATGGACCCAAGGTGAGAAAATGCTTGCCTGGTTGTAGAACAGAAAGTATACTGGTTGGTAGAAATTTTGTGTGCCAGAATGCAAGCATGAGTGTCATAATCTCATAAATAACAAAGTGACTCATTTTAATATTCTATTTTATTAGTCAATATGTGGAAACATGAAAGGTGAACTCAGCAAAGAAAAGTCACTAAAATATTGCTATATTACTGGTATTTATCTTGGAAAGATATTTTTTGTTTGTATTCCAACATAGCATCTTTGGCTGGTTTTGGACAAAATCTAGTTTAGTCTGTGAATTTATAGTTTTCAGGTGCTGAAAGGATGCATACATAATTAGGTGCCTTTAAGCAGGTCAGACTCCTGGAGAACATGGAGTTTTAATAATCAGGAACCGGCATAGGAGGTGATGCTTTTTCTGCATCATTGAGTATTTTGTCTCATTTTCTTGTTTGAAAACCCAAAGGCCCCAAATTATATTATTCCAGCAGCTAAGAGATATATTTAAAATAAAGAATTTAAAGTTATCTTAGAATCAACTTCCCCAGATTATCTGAGCAGGTAATATTGTGATTGGAAAGGTTGGCAGGCAGTTAAACAAAACTGAACCTATGTCTTAAAAATAATGTGTAGACTCTCATTTTACTGATTTTTTAAAAAGAGACTTTTTTTCTTTCTCTGGAATATCTACCTTATGAAAGAAGATATTAATCTTAGAAGTCTATATGATTTTTTTCTTGCTATGACTACCTTGCTTATAGCATTTTAGGCATTCTTAATAATTGAAGGATTTCCTGGGATGGTGGAAATGAATAATCACAAGTAGACTAATCACATGATTGACTAATAATCACAAGTTTTGCAGTTTGAATATACTTAGTGCACTTTAGAAGGCAGGGCAGGGAGAAAGTCACTGCTTTGAAACCTGATTGGGCAGGATATGTGTCCTTTTTTGCACTTAGGGTGTCTTCAAATTATTAATCATATATAAACATAAGCAAATAATACATAAAATCTATTTGGTGTTTTGTAATTAAAATCCAAAAGGTTCAAAAGAGCACTTGCCTTTGCTATATATTTCCTACATATTCTCTTTTATTAAAGCCTTGTTCTTAAATTCTTATGTACCCTTCTATATATAACATAAATATAAATTTCCTCTTTTTATGGATGAAACAGAGTATAAGCATTATTATACACCTTAATTTTGTTCTCCATAAAATCTAAAAGTGTGCCTTACATTTACATGTGCAAAACATATTTATATTATAAAAGTACCTATGAATTTATTTATCCATTTATCCAAATGGATACTCTACTATTCTAGCATAGTTTATGTGTCAGTCTGGGTAGACTAGAGAAACAAATTCATAAGCAGGCATGTGTATATAAGGGAGAGGTTTATATACAAGAGCAACTGTACATTAAGAAAACATCCCCGCTCAGGCCAGGCTCATAAGTCTGGCTCACTAGCCCATATGTTCAATATCAGTCTATAAAGTCTTCTTCAGACTCACGAAACACATGCAGTCAGGCAGAATACAAGAGGAGTAGAATGCCTTTGGATCCAGTGTCTTTGTCAGGGGTCTCCAAGCATCTCCTCTGGCTTCAGAGGTCTGGTTGCATCCATGTGACGTGTCTGACTCAGCGCACTGTGGTAACTCTCAGTGGCTTCTTCTCGGGGATATCTTGCAGGAAGTCAGCCTTGTCAGCTGAGTGTCTTCAGGAAGTGAACTGAAAAAGATAGCGTCTCTGCCTCCACAAGGGAATTGCCACATTCCCCAGAATTCTCAGAAGACTGCCACATGCCCACAGTGGTCTTCTTGGCTATCTCCAGGTTGACAGGCTAGACTCCACCCCTACACTTAATCCTGAAAGTGACACTAGATTAGGTGACTGCCACCGTTTTCCTTGAATTTAAAAACCAGTCAATTATATATGTAACCTCTTATCTAATTACTGAAATAGACTTCAAATCTAAGTGCATTAATGAATAAATGTTTTATTTTACATTACTGTGATAGGATGTAATTGACTCTGCTCACAGAATACTTCAGGACTTTGCATTTCTTTCTCTTTTATTTTAATCATATTAGAACATGTATTTGGTAAGCTTTTCATTCTATAGAGCCACATAGTGAATATTTCAAATATTTGTACCCCATACAGTATCTCAGTTATTCAACTGTTACTGTAGCTGGAAATCAGCCATAAATATCATGTAAATGAGTAAGCATGGCTATTATCTAATAAAGTCTTATTGACAGCAATGAGTAGGAGTTCAAATTGAGCCCATGATTTTCTGAAACCCCTGTCCTAGAGTTCTGACTGATGTGGGGAAAGAGTCAGATTGTGCAGGAAGGTTTTATTTGACAGACTTGAAATTAGTCAAATAGCGCACCTGTTCCTGTTTTTCTTATAGAATTCAGCTACTTAATACTGCCTTATGGGGACAGTTAGTTCTATGGATCCCCAAGGAGGGGGGCAGATATGGTGTTCATTTAGCTAGTTTCAACTATACATTTTTGCTTGACAGCCTTTAGAAAGGTACTTCATTTCTTGTTTGCCAATCATATGAGGATCAGGACCAGCGTATGTTAAATCAAAAGTAGTGCTGATGAACATCCTTGAACAATATTTTTTATGATGGTAATGGCCTTCTGTAATTTTTCATTAATCTTTAGACTGTTTTTACACAAAGGAAATATTCATTCTATTCCTCTATTACTATTTTATGAGGAATGGAAGATGAGTTTTATCAAATGCCTTATTAATATCTAGGATGATAGTGCTTGGATTTATAGTTTTCATCTTTATTACAGTGAACTCATGCTTTATTATTATCAAACTTTAAAAAATCAAGTCCCTTCAGTTATCATTGGCTTCTTAAATCTAATATTTTATTGAAATTTGATGAATATAAAAGATGCTTTTTTATGTTGTGCACGTCATATTTCTATCATCAACATAATGCTTATTTACCAAAATGAATATAGTTTGGAAGGTATTCTGATTTTTCTATTTTCTAGAATAAGAATAAAAAAAATCTGCCAGTCCACTAAGTATACAATGTTTACTATAGGGTCTTTTGTAAACAGACAAGCTGAGAGCAGTTATATTTTTGGAGGGTTTTAAAAGTCAAAAAATATATATAGAAAAGGGATATATAATAGAGCTTATTATATAATATATAATATAATATACATTATATGTTATATTATATATACACATATAAGGTCTATTATATGTATATAATATAATATATCATATATAAAAGTAGTGCTGATGAACATCCTTGAACAATATTTTTTATGATGGTAATGGCCTTCTGTAATTTTTCATTAATCTTTGGACTGTTTTTACACAAAGGAAATATTCATTCTATTCCTCTATTACTATTTTATGAGGAATGGAAGATGAGTTTTATCAAATGCTTATATATGTGTATATATATACACACATATACACATATAAGCTTATATTATATATACATATATAATAGAGCTTATATATAAGTGATCCAAAATGCTCAATTAGTTGCACTTGGTTTTCAACAAAAAAAGACTGCTGGCCCTGGTGAGGCAGCCTTTACTATCAAAGGTTTACAATCTCAGGAATCCTTTATAAGATAGACATAAGTAGGAATGAATCCAATGGCAGTGATTTTGGATTTTTCTTCAGGTTGGGATTTAAAAAGAAAGCCTCGTTGTTCCGGAGCCTATTTCAACTCAGAAATACCCTGTTGGATAGAACAGAACTGCCTCCTAGGACTTGTCATGCTATAAACATTTACGGAAGTAAACTGCCCGCCTTGCTCCTGGAGACTGGTGGTTGAGCTTCAACTATGAACGTTTTGGGCATCTGTCAAGATCTTAATCACTGTGCCCCCAGATCTAGTCCTGCTCTAGAAAAACAGCACTCTAAGTTTAGTGTGCAGACAAGCAGAATGAGCACCACCTAGAAATCTGACATTATCAGGAGTGGGGAGCCACGGGTCCTTTTCTTTGAGAGATTGTTCTATAGCATTGTAGGATGGTTACTTGCATCTCTCCTCTACCTTCTAGATGCTACTCCCGCCACCTTTCTTCCACCATAAAATGTCTTCAGTCATGACTACAGGGAACCACCGATATAGTCATTAAGCAAAAGTATACACAATCCATGTCTTCATCTCAGATATTGCTGTTAGGTGGCATTGAGTGGTACCAACCCGTAGCAAAACACTGCGGGTCCTGCAGCGCCCTCACACTGAGTCCACCCACCTGTTTGAAGGCTTTTTTCCATTCTGCTGTCCTAATTTACTGAGCGTGATGCCCTTCTCCCGGGGATGGTCTCTTCTGACATGTTCAAAAGGAAGCCTCCCCAACCTTGACTCTAAAGAGCGCCATGACAATATTTCTTTTGAGACAGATTTGTCTCTTTAGCACTTGCTTATTTTTCACCTACCACCACATTTCAAATGCTTCAATCTTCCTTATTCCATGTACAACTTTCACAGGCATATGAGACAACTGAGAGTACCATGGATTAGGCACACCTTAATCCTCAGAATAACATCCCTGGTTTTTAACACTCTAAAGAGGGCCTGTGTAGCAGATATACCCAATGCAACACACCTTTCCATCTCTGGCCTGCTGTTTCCAAGAGCAATGATTGTGGACCCAAGCAGCACAAAACCCTTTCATCTGCTCTCCCTTTATCCTGATACGGCCTACTGGTCCAGTTGTGAGGATCTGGAATTTCTTTACATTGAGTTGTGATCCAAGCTGAAAGCTTGATCTTTTTTCTTCGTCAATAATTACCTCAAGGTACTCTGTGATACAGTGAATCAGAATCTCTACCTATAGGGTCACTGGTCTGTACTTTAACAAGTGCGCTCTCTCTCTCTCTCTCTCTCTCTCTCTCTCTCTCTCTCTCTATCTATCTATCTATATATGTATGTATATATATATTTACTCTAAAATATGAGAATCTGTATTCCAGAGGAGTATGAAGATAACTTTTTAAAGTTAATAAAGTTCTGTGATATCTTTCAACATAGTCTATTTTTTTAAATTTTACTTTCTCTTTGATCTCTGAATTTATGAAAAGCTGTTTTGTTTTTAATCTTCCCTTACTTCTTTTATCAATTTTTGGCCAATTCTCAGGGGTTTTTTTGGTCTAGTGATCAGAAGACATTGTCTATGATGAATCTACATTTTTGCAATATAATGAGGTTTTCAGGAGGTTTTGTGATTTTTACAAAGTCACTGGGTTTTAAAACATAATTGCACTATAATTTCTTATTTTTTGAATATTTAAATTTGTATTAGCCTGTTTGGAATAAACTAATATAATTACTTTGAAAGCAATCTCATTTGTACATTTTACCACCAGCTTTGCTAAACATATGCTTTCAATGTATAGCTCTTTCAAATTATAATTCATTTGTGTATATTTCTTCTAAAAATATGCTTTGTGGGGTAGGGGTGGGGTTTGGTTTTTGCTTTTTCCCTACAACCTACCTTTAAACTAGAAATTTTAACAAAAATCTAGCTTCATTATTGATGTATCCCAATATATTTCTGTGGGGTGCTCTCCAATCAGTTCTCGACATCTTGACCTTATGAGCCTGTATTAGTCCAGGTAGACTAGAGGAACAAATTTACAGACATGCATATGGATATAAAGAAAGAGTTTATATACAAAAGGAATGGAACGCTGAGAAACATCTCAACCCAATCCAGTTCAAAGTTATGAGTCTGATATTAGCCCATATACCCGATACTAGTCTATAAAGTCTCCTTCTGGCTCATGAAGTCACAGGTCAGTGGGTGCAGAATTCCCATGCTGGCAGGGGTCTCCCCATGGGTCCTCACTTCCAGGGCTCAGGGTTCATCAAGAGCATACAGCGGTGGAAGAAGCAGCTCATCGCTGGCAGGGGTCTCCACGTGGCCTCTCCAGCTTCAGAGGTCTGGCTCCACAGGGCCAAGCCGTGTGGCTTCTCTAGCTCCTCAGATGCTGCCATCTTGTCTTGTCCATGACTCACCATCTCTGAGACTAACTCCCAACAACTGGGGAGATAGTTTCTCATCTCTATGAGGGAAATATCATGAGATTTCTCAGAAGTCTCAGGAGAAAGCCATGCCCACAGAGGCCTCATTAGCTACTCAATGGCTATCTCCAGATTAACAGGCTTGACACCACCCCGACATCTCAGTCATGAAATTAACATAAGCACATGACTGCCACAGAGCTCCAGAAGGAAGCACTGCTCGGTCCTACATCATCCTGGCAGTTGCTGTGCTTCAGCCCATTGCTACATCGCTGTATCACTCCGTCTCATCCAGGGTCATCCCTGTCCTGGATTCCCCTTCACTTTACCATGCATGAAGTCCTTCTCCAAGGAATGGTCTTTTTTCATAACATGTCCCAACTATGTCCTTAGAATAAGTCATATTACGCTAGTATACTTTTCTCACTCTCCTTTCTGCAACACTTCGGATCAATAATGTTGAGTTTCTGAATGTCTACATGTATAGTGCTAAATAAGCTGTAACTACTCAATTAACCAGAGTTAAAAGAAAATTAATTTAATTAGCTGTAAGAGAAAAGTAGCTATACTTTAATTTTTCCAACCTTTCCCTCCAGGATTTTATTTTTATTTATTTATTTATTTATTTATTTATTTATTTATTTATTTATTTATTTATTTTTGGCATCACTGCCCTGGTGGTGGGAGTAGGAGGCCCAGCCTTACTCCTGGAGAGCTGCTGCTGGATTTGAACCTCCAACCCGGTGGGCCACAGTCCTGCGCACAACCACTACGCCACCGGGGCTCAGCCCCTCCAGAATTTTATAAGTTTACCTTCTCAGAATATATAATGTTTGTCGTACATTTGCCTCCTCCAATCCCTACAGGATTTGATTTAGTTGACTCAAAGTTTATTGCTAATAATTTTAAAGTGTTCCTATTCTTTCCTCTTTAGCGTTCTTCAACCTCAGCACAATATTTGTAACACTTGCTTCTTGTGAAAATATTCACTGATGGAACAGAAGGTTTTTTTGTTTTTTTTGATGTTAGGAGCCCCCTGCATCAGTTCCTACTCAGAGCGACCTCTGTCCCACCCTGCCAATCAGTGATGCTTTTGAGCTCATTTCTGCAGCTCTTGTGTCAATTCCCTTGTTTAAAGGTCTCCTTTTTCACTGACCTTTTACTCTACTAAACATGATGTCTTTCCAGGGACTGAATTCTCTTGACGACGAGTCCAAAGTTGAAGAGGCAGACTGTCTCCATCCTCACACTAAGATGCACTCTGCTTATATTTTGTTCAAGATCATGTATATGGGTTTGTCTGACAGCCCACAGTTTATCCAATGTGCTTCAGGCAACTCCAGAACTCAAATGCCTCCGTTCTGCGGCCATCCTTATTCACCGTCCCGTGTTCCCAAGCAAACAAGGAAATGAAAAATACCATAGTGTGGACTAGGCACACCGTAGTCCTCAAAGGGGCATCATTGTCCTTTAGCACTTTAAATAAGTCTTCTGTCATAAATTTGTCCATGGAGATATGCCACTTGATTAATGTCATGCTCCTCCCATACGTGCTGACTGTGGAGCCAAGTAAAATGAAATGATCCATAATGCCCATCTTTTCTCTATATTCGTGATATTGTCTATGTGCCCAGTTAGACCTATTCCCCAAAGCGATTAACACTACAGGCATAAGGTTTCAGATTTGCAGTGTTTATGTGGGGTGAGGGGCATAATTTAATACATAGCCATCTTCTAATGCTGATTATAGTGATAGAGAAAACTGAGGCCAGGATAATTTTATCTCCTGAAAAAAAAACTCATTGTCTAGCTTTTCCAAATAATCTTTTTAATTTAACAAATATTATAAAATAAATGTCCTATCTCCATATTAAAGAGTATTGATGCGTGCTTCTTCTTTTGAAATTATGTACTCAATTATTCTTTAATTTCTGGGGAAATTTTCTTGAATTTGTATTTTAACAGTCTTTTTGTTGCTTTGCTTGATTTTAATAGACATCATTTTATGATCCACTTTAATTCTGCTTTTCTTTTCCCCCTAACTCTTCCTTTTATCATTTTTAGTGCACCTGTGGCTAGTATTTTTTTTCTGTTCTAATTTTGTCTTTGTTTCTACTGTTTCTGAGCTTTATCAGTTCAAGATTTATCCATTTTTGTTTTCTCACCATCTGTTCTCTGACATAGTCATCCATCCATATAAAAATTTGCCTTACATTACTATTATAAAGAATGAGAAACTGTGTATTGGGATATAGCAAGCTGTTTCTGTCACAATTAAACCCTGACCTTGTTGGGGGATCATTTTTCTTGTCCTAAATGATATGGTCAAGAGCTGGGGAATTGGGACCATGCCTGTCATTTTTTTTAATTGGTAAAGAATAAAGAGATTCCTGGGACACAGCAAAGTAGTATTTTCTTAAATTCTGTTCGTTTCTGGCCTCAGAACATCATCTAGTCAAATCAGACATAATGAAAGAAATAAAGCGGGTTAGCAAACGTTGTTAACATAAATATTGAAGGAAATAGCTCTGTGTTTTAAATCTTTTATACCACTTATATACAGTAGGGATGTACAGAGGCAATGTAATTTTAACTAGTAGGGAGTCCAGCTGCTAAATCTGCAGCAATTAATAGTGAATCACTGTCTAAGCGAAGTGCCCAAGAAAAAGCTTTCCTCTCTAAGCTCCATTTAGCTTCTCAGTTGCAATTACCTTGTGCTGCATGTGTCTTTTCCATGGCATGAGGGTGTCATTTGCAGGTTTATAAATGCCTTAGAATATCAGGAATTAAAATTAGAGTTTGTTTTCCCTAGTGAGATAACAGATGTTCCAGGATGCTAATTACCCTAGAAACAGTATAATTTACATAGAATATATTAGGCTTATTGAATATTTTTCTTTAGGTTTTGTTTCAATGAATGGCATTCCCCCCACGTCATACATATGTTTGACTTAAGAGAAAAATAATAATGAGCAGAGTGTTTTCTAGCACCTACTGTTTTTAACTCTTAGTAAAACCTGGCCATTTGAATGCTGACTCTGTATTTCCCTACAGTGCACCATGCAGTCCATGTGGAAATCTTGACATGGCTCTTATTAACTGTTCACCTGAGTGGCAGCCTGTGTTTTCATTTGCTTTATTCGCTATTTGGAACTTTTCTGGCTGCCTGCCTGACGCGCTTTCCTTCTTGATGGCCATTCTTTTTGATTATATGTCAGTCTAATTATAAATTGTGCGCATGGAGAAGACATATGCTCTGTGTGACCTTTTATTCTTTTGTGAATTGTATTAGAATGCTCAAAAGCATACCCAGTACAATTTAATTTCTGGGGGAAAAATAGCATGCAGTAGATTTTTTGAATGTGAGTCTTACTCAATACTTAGTGTTGGCATAGGACTGTGTGACTGTGTATTTAACATGGACCATTTCTGATAAATCCAGACATTGGCAAAGTTTTAAAATTTTAATGCTGATTGCTGCTTAAATGACCCTTCTTTTTACTTTGCCATCCATGAAAGAAGCAGGTTCCTTCTAAAAGGGTTTACCAGTGCAGTAATATTTAACGTGAGGGCTATCTAACCTTCCTACCTTTGATGCCCTTTCTCAGCAACAGATAACTCAAGTAGCTCACTGCCCACTCAGAGCGACCCGACTGGCCTGCCCCTGTGAGTTTCTCAGACTCTTTTACCAGACCAGAAAGTGCCGCCTTTTCTACCCCGTCAGCACCCCCCCCACCCCTCACCCACACCCCCCACAGAGCTGCTGGTTTGGGGGACTGCTGGCCTTGCCATCAGCAGCCCAACTCAGAACCACTGCATTACCGAGATACAGGATAGTCAAAGATGAGTGTCATGTTAAGTCTTACAAGTTGTTCTTTCCTTTGAATGAACAATTCTAAATCAACAATTGAAAAGAAGTTGCTCTGACACTAATATATCTCTACTGTGTTACCTAAATCGTTTGGAAGCTTTGTTTCTCCTTTCTGGAGCTAAGATCCCGTTTTGGATGAGCTCAGGAACTTGTAGCCTCTCGTGGGGATTCCTGTGACTTGACATGATTCGAAGGGCTGTGATCACAGATAAGTGCTTAATTGCCGCTCCAACCATATTCTGCGGGAACAATTCACTTCTGATAATACTAATTACTCCTTTTCTGACTTTCTCAGTATAAATGTTTTGATATACTACTGAATGTAATCATGTAATTGATAGTTTGCCTGTAGTAATTACTAGAATACTTAGAGAAGGGAAAAATATCCCGTTTGGTCCGTTACCAGTCAAAGAGTGAATATTTTATATTGTCATGAGAATACCAAAGAGATCTTATTGAGCATTCAAATGCCTTTAAATTCTGTGGATCATAACACATCCCATATGATTGTGGAGGATGAGAATTACAAAACAATGAACTGGGCTCATGAAGAAGTTTCAATGGCATATGGGGGGGGGGTTGCTTAACATTTTTCTGAAAGGTGTGTATCAGAGTTCTATTCTTTCATCATATTCGCACAGTCTGGATGTAGGCTGAGAACAAAATCTGGGGAAGTGGTCTAAATGAAGAAGCACCAAGTAGTGGGATTGAAGGAGGGCTCATTAGCGACCTGTGATATGCAGATGACACAGCCTTGCTGTCTAAAAGCAAGCAACACAAGAAGCCCTTATGGATGAAGACTGTAGCCTGCAAATGGAGTTCACTGGGACATAAAGAGAAAGAATTCTCACAACTGAGTCGACACAAACATCACAGGTGGAGAATTAATAGAAATTGTCAGGGATTTAATTTTACTTCGGTATACAATTAATGCCTATTAAAATAGCAGTCAAGGAGTTAAATAAAAGTATTTCATTGGGCACATATGTGCCAAAAGACCTAGTAAAAGTGTTAAAGGGTAAACATGTCACTTTGGGGACTGAGGTATCCCTGACCGAGCCATAGTATTTTCACTTGCCTTATATACATACAAAAAGCTGGACGAGGAAGGAGACAATTTGATGTGTTTGAATTATGTCATTAGGAAAGAATATTGAAAAGACTATGGATTGCCATAAGAATAAAAAAATCTGTTCCTAAGAAGTACAACCAGATTGCTCCAAAGACGTAAGGATTTCTTATCTACTTTGAGCATGTTATCAGTTCCCAGAAAATGACATCATGCTTGAAGACTAGATGGCCAGAGGAAGAAAGGAAGCCTTTCCACAAGATGGATTGATAGAGTGGCTGTAACGAGGACTGAACCGTAGCAAAGATTAAGTTCTGGCTGTATGTTTTTCTACTTTACATGGATAGGGTCACTATGAATCAGAATCTAACAAGAAAAACATGCATAATATTCTGGGAAGAGGGGGAAAGGTAGCTTATTTAAATATGAATTGTTTCAATCCAAGAATTTATGAGTGCTAATTATTAAAAAGCATAGAGTTGGGCTGAGCATCCCGTGGCATAGTGGTTGTGTGCGGGACTGCAGCCCACAGGGTTGGCAGTTCAAATCCAACAGCAGCTCTCCAGGAGCAAGACTGGACCTTCTACTCCCACCAGAGGGCAGTGATTCCTACAAAAAATAAATAAATAACTTTTAAAAAAGCATATAGTTACTCCATTCATTACATTTGGTTTACTTAGTAATTATTAAGAATCTTTGATTTTCCTTACTAATTTCTCCCAGCAAGCCCTCATGGCATAGTGAATTATGGGTTGGGCTGCTCACTGCTGGTGAGCAGTTCAAAGCCACCAGCTGCTCCATGGGAGCAAGATAGGCTTCCTAACCCCATAAAGAGTTCCAGTCACCAAACTCTTCTTTTTCTCTCTCCCACCCTTTTCCTGAACACAATGTCCTTCTCTCGAAATGGGTCTCTCCTGATAACATGTCCCAAATATGTGATATTTCATTCTCTATCTTGCCTATGTAGAATTTCTATTGGCTTAGAATCTAGACTCTAGATCAAAGTGGTCTTTGAGATTTTCTTTAAATTTGGAAGGTGCATTCACATAGGAGCTGACTGTACAAACTAGGACAGTGGTTTGCATTCCTATGATGCTCCAACTCCTCAGTCCACATTCTTTGTGTCTTCAGCTAAGCCCAAGCTTCTGTACCACACACCATAGAAAATGCTTTCATCCAAGACTTTACCATAAGTTATCAACACTCAGGCAGGCCAGGAATGAGGCATGGCTTTGTGATAACTTGTCTCCTGATCCCATGTCACCAATCATGATGGTTTTGCATGCTCATAACTATATATAAGCCCTGATTTTAAAAAGAGTTGCAAAAGTGACTTAACAGCAGAAATAATTTCATACTAGTCTCTTGGCATGCCATTTCAGATCCAAATATCACTGTTAATAATACTGATTAGACCTGTGCCTGCTATATGATACACATTCTTCTAAGGGGGATTCTGCTTGGCTTAGTGGCTTTAGTTCAGCTGTTCCAAGAAATTTGGAGAAGAGCCTGCTGCAATTTAATCTTCTTCTTTTTTAACACCTTTTGGCACCACTTGAAAAACTAGAGATATGCCTTCTTTAATTGATGCATGTGGCTTCTTCAAAATGTTCTACTGTCTACGAGAAGAGAAATTCTCTAAGTGGCATCTTATTTCAAACTTCAAGTTTAAACAGTGAATTTAACAACAGAAGACTACGTGTGCCAGATCTGTCCTTCTCCCTTCCAATATTGATACAAATATTTGATTTCATTAGAATTTTCTTATATTATTTTTGTTTTAATAATCAACAATATGTGGATCATTTTATTAATTGGATCAGTGGGTACAAGTAAGCTTTCAAGTCTCAATTTGCATGTCAGTGCTAGAACATCACTGGTACGAATGGTCACAGTATCAGTGACGAATCAAACAATGGCAGCATGAGTCTTCTCTGAGGCACCTTGGAAGAAAGACCTGGCGATCTACCATCAAGAAGTCAGCACTGAAGATCCTCTGGAGCATGGTTTCACTCTGAGATACACGGCACTGCCATGAGTCACAGTGCACTTAATGGCATCTGGTTGGCTCTGTTTTATGTTCAACAAGAAACAGAATGCTCTGGCAGTTGATATTTACTTCTAAAAGCATTCTTCAAACAAAGACGTCAAGGTACAGTATATGCTCAATGAGAAGCAAAGAGGCACATCAACAAACCATTGGGGAATTAAGGACAAGAAGCTTAAAAGTGCTGTTGATTCCCTGGCACAGGCATGAGCAGATGGTCATGCTACCTAGTCTTACTACCTAGTCTTCTGTTACCCTGGACCCATGGGTCATAACTCCTTTGGGGATTGCTTACTTCTTTCACAGGGGTTGCCCATTTCATGACAATAGCAAACGTACAGTTATGAAGTAACAATGAAAATAGTTCTATGATTGGGGGTCACCACAACATGAGGAACTATATTAAAAGGTCATGGCATGAGGAAGTTTGAGAACCACTACTCTATACTGACAGAAGGGAGGTGGCCTAAATTTTTTTAAATTTTTCTCATACATATTTAATGAAGTAGCTTCATTTTAATATGTTTTCTCATTCAGAGGTAGGAATGTTAATTCTCATTCTTTAGTTCCCAAACTGCCCAAGGTCACTCAGAAAAGGAGAATTTTGCTCCTGGAATTATGTATTGTATAAGCCTTCTCTTAACTTTAATCACAATATTAGATATAAACTACTTCTCACTCAGCTGCTTTGGAATAGATGCGTTACTGAATCTCCAGTGCCATTTTCTATTTCAGTAAATTCTGGAATTTTAATATGGTTCATGAGCCTGTGCTCATGTGTCAATTGTTATCGGAGATATTAAATTAGGGGAAAAAAACCCAAACCCTTCAGTCTCCAGGAGTCATAGTTATAAAGAGTCGCAGTCTAAATATCAGGCAAAAACAGAAAGTACCACATGGCACCTAATTATAGACAGAAGATTATACTCTGTCCAGTGTTCTATAGACCTCTATAATATGAACACTCAATTAGCTTCCATTTACTTAGTGCATCAATTAGGAATTGTTTACTCCTGTCAGTAAAGAACCGATCATTTCTTTTTTAAAAAAGATAATTTACTGGTGACAGCTCTTATAAGGTCCATGCATCACGTGTATCAAGTATATTAATACATATGTTGCCATCATCATTTCCTAAACATTTATTTTCTATTTGAACTCTTGGTATCATCTCCACTTTTCCCCTCCTTCACCTGCCCACCCACCCTCCCAACCTCATGAACCCTTAATGAATTATTATTTTCATATCTTAAACCAACTACTCTCTCTCTTTACCCATATTTCTGTTGTTTAATTCCCCTCAGTGGTGTGTGTGGGGTAAGCACTGATCTTTTTTAATTGGTTCCCCCTTCTTCTTCTTCCGCCCTCACCTTCCCCTAACCTCCTGGTCTCTTTACTGCCATTTCTGTACCTGAAGGGATTATCTGAGCTGGATTCTGTGTGTCCTGAGCTCTTATCTGTACAATGTACATGTTTTGTGTTAGCCAGAGCTGAAAGGTAGGACTGGGGTCATGATAGTAAGGGTTGAGGAAGCCTCAAAGAACCAGAGGAATACTGTGCATCCTTGATTTAACACATTTAAAAACTACAGTCTACTGAAATCTATATTTTAAACACACTTATAAAATTGGAAAGTTTGCTAAGCTACTTAGTGGCTTTTGGAAAGCTGTGTATCAGGGCTAACGTCAAAGGCAGCCTACATTGGTACATCAGGGTGAGAAGGCAGAAGGTGTCAGGAGTGCTGCCCAGTTTGTAAATACTAACAAAAGGACAAATTAGGAAATAGAGTGATTCCTGCCTTCAGGTTTCCATATTAATTATAAGACTTTTAATGATCTATGTTTGTGTTTATTAGCAAACACTTATTGATGCTTAGTAGAGTTAGGGAGTCCAATGGTGACACAAATGTTTAAGTACTCAGCTATAAAATGCAAGGCTGGCAATTCTAGTTTCCCACAAGGTCTTGGAAAGGAAGGTGCAGCCATTAGTTCTAAAATGTACTAGCCATTGCCAATGCCAAGGAGCACAATCCCACTCCCCAGGTGTAGGAATTGATTCAAGGGCAAAACATTTTGTTGCTGTTGTTGTTGTTAGGTATAAAACTATACTCGTTTCCTTTAGATTTTATTTCTTTTTATTAACTATTTTATTGGAAGCTCTTACAGATATCACAACATTCCATAATTCAATTAAATCAAGTATAATTTTACAATTGCTATCACAGTTAGTTTCAAAACATTTTCTTTCTTCTTGAACTCTTTGATATCAGCTCCCCTTTAGTCTCTCCTTCCTTCACCCTGGCCCCCCAGGAACCCTTATCATTCTTATTATATAATATGATTTTTGCTGTTGTTTGTTTTTATCCATTCACCTATTGTTCTCTTATTTGTTCTCTTCGAGAGGCACTATACAGTATCAACTTCCCCTTGCCCCTGCCTCTCATCCATATCCTCAGGGAATCAATACTCCTGTTAATCTTTCTGACGAGTTTATCGATTCAGCTGTCATGCATCAAATGAGCTTAATTACACAAGTAAACATACACAGGTCAAACAAGACTAATGAGGTAAAACAAAGACCACAATAGTGAGGGGAGGAAATGTTAAAGAACTTGAGGATAGCTGTATTTTTTCAGGGTTATACCATCCTCTTTTATCAGTCCTTTCATGTGGCCCTTCTGTGAGGGCCTGCCCATTTATCCTACAGGTGAGATTTGAGTCTCCACTTTGTCCCTGCTCCTTCTCATCAATTTGATTGCTTGTTTTTGAACTTCTGAGACCTATTCCTGTCGACAACTAGTGATCACAAAGGCTGGTGTGCTTCTACTCGGCAGGCTTTCTTGCTTCCCTGCTAGATACCGCTAGTTACAACCCTTTAAGACTCTAGGGGATATATCTTTTAATAGCTGATTTCTTCAGATTTCATCAGATTTCTTCAGCACATTGCTTTAAGTACCCATTTTGTCTTCTGCTATCATATTTTGAGGGTAAGTATTGTACTATGATCTTTCTGATTTTCCATATAAATAGTGATATTTGCTCTCAGATTTATAATCCAGAGTCACTAATTCTATGAAACTAAAAAAAGATATTGTAACTGTAGAAATATCTCATCACCTCTTTAAATGCATTTGTCTCTTTGAATTTGCATCAGCAGTGTCAATGTTTGATTTTCTGGCACAAAGGGCCATAGACGGCTTATGCAAACTAAAGAGTAAATCAGAAATTATCTATATTGATAGGATTAGAGAAACAACATGCCTATTATTGGTGGGCACAAAGTATGTTAAGAATGCTGCACTGCAGGGAAACTGTGAGGGATCTGAGGTCCCAAGCCCAATCCCAACTACATGGACAGCTCCTCTTCCCATAGGGGAGTTTCCTTTGGAGGATAGCATTGAAGCTGCAGCTCAGGGAAAGGGGCTTGCCTGATCAGAGCACTCAAGAACAAATGAAGGGGGAAGAAAGAGAATGGAGTGCATCCTGGCCCACCAAGCCTTGAGGAAGATATCCCCACTCAGAACAGCCAGTGTTGCACAGAGAGGACCATAGGGTCGGCCCCAATATGAAACATAGGCATCCCTTGCTGACTCAAGGCCCTATGGGGACAACAATGGAGGAGGGTTGGGATTGTATCTGGTCTGATCCCACCGCACCAATGCAAAATACTAAAGGTATACAGCAGAGGAACAAGGAGAGCACAGCATGGAGTTTTCAAGGGAGTGCCAAGTATTTTTTTAGGGTCCAGGGTTTGACACACCATTTAACTCTACTGGAGGACACTCTTGAATATCAATGAACAGACCTTGAACTATTTATAGGTTTTTATTTTGTTATTATTGTTTTTATTTTTTTTACTTATATATTTTTCTGGACATTGGGTTTTTCTTGTCATCTTTTGTTTTCTTTGGTTGCCTCTTATGATACTTTGGTTTTTTTGTGCATATCATTATCTCTGTGAGTCTTTCTAGATAAGATAGGCTGGATAAACAGTCTGGACGAGAAAACAAGGGGACTGATAATTCTGGGGGAACATGAGAGATGGGGAGGAAGGGGAAAGGAGGTGGTGTTGACCAACCCTGGGATAAGGGAACAAGTGATTCAAAATCAGTGACAAGATGGGTGTGAGAGGCCTGATAGGGATTGATCAAGAGTAATATAACAGAGAGAAATTACTGTAACCCAAATGAAGGCAGACCATGATAGTGGGACAAGAGGAAAGTAAAAAGGAAATAGAGAAAGTAACTGGGGAGTAAAGGGCATCTATACAGGTCTAAATATAGACATGTACATAGGTAAATATATGTATATATGATGATGGGGAAATAGAACTACATGAATATGCTTATAGGTTTAGTATTACGACAGCAGATGGACATTAGACCTCCACTCAAATACTGCCTCAGTGCAAGAACACGTTCTATTTTTTTCACATTGTTCTATTAAATTGGCACTTCATGTTGCTCACTTTCCTGACATCATCACTGAAGAAAATTATGTGCATAAGTAAAAGTAGTGAAGAAAACTGATAGTGCCTGGCTATCAAAAGATATAGCATCTGGGTTTAAGACTTGAAAGTAAACAAGTAGCCATCTAGTGCAGAAGCAACAAAGCCCACATGGAAGAAGCACACCAACCTGTGTTACCACGAGGTGTCAAAGGGATCAAGTACCAGGCATCAAAGTACTAAAAATTATATTATTAAAAATGAGGGGGTATACATATTGGGGACCCACAGTCCATTGGTAGCTGAAGTGACATTCCCTTACAGAGGGGTTGCCGGGAGGAGAGGAGCCTGTCAAAGTCAGGGTAGCAACAATGAATATGCAACTTCCCTCCAGTTCTTAAATGACCCCCCCACCCCCACTATCATGATTCCAATTCTACCTTACATATCTGACTAGACCAGGGGATGTACACTGGTGCAAACAGGTGCTGGAAACATGGGGAATTAAGGATAGATTATCCTTTCAGGACCATTGGTGAGAGTGCTGATACCAGAAGAGTGAAGGTAAGGTGGGGTAGAAAGGGGGAGCTAATTGTAGGAATCTGCATATAACCTCCTCCCTGGGATATAGACAACAGGGAAATGGATGAAGGGACACATCTGGCGTGTACAACATGACAAAATAATGATAATTTGTAAATTATCAAGGGTTCATGAGGGAGGGAGAGTGGGAAGGGAGGGGAAATATGAGGAACTGATACCAAGGGCTTAAGTAAAAGGAGGATGTTTAGAGAATAATGGTGGCAACAAAAGTACAAATGTGGTCTGCTTACAATTGATGTGTGCATTGGTTATGATAAATTTGTGTGAGTCCCCAGTAAAACGATTTAAAAAAATGAACTGGAAAGTGGATTGATGGCTTCTTTTGAGATTCTAGCATTTACAGAATAAAGACTCTTCTATATAATGAAGAGGGAAAAAAAGAAAGCCACACTGAAGCAAATAGAGAAGTCACTTTATGAAATTTAAATTTAGAAGATATTTAATAACTTCTTACTATGGGTTCTGTGCTCAGGGGAAATCTTTCTATTTTACTACATTCTTTTGCAAGCTGATGAAAATATGGATCATGTTAGTTTTATACTCCACACTGAGATGTTGTAACTGTAGCAAATGAAACTCAGTTTTATTTACATTTGTACTTGGAAAGTATTAATAATATTTGATAATTATACATTTTATTGGATTGCCTTTCTTTAGAATGGGCAGAAATGTGGATCTTTTCCATTTGGTTGGCAAGGTAACTATTGAATTATGGTCAATTAATATGGTTCTTTGCTTCATGATTTCATACATGATAGATTATGCTTCTGGAATCCATATACCTAAGTTCATGGGCCCATTTTTTAAGGTATCCCCTTCTATGGTCGTGAGAAGAATTGGGGTGGCATTGAGGTCTCACTTTGTTCTGCATAACAGCCAGAATAAAATTTCCTAAAGGTAAGTAAAACCATGTCACTCTTTTATTCACCCTCTCTGCCGCCCTCTCTCCCCCACCATGCTACTTAAAATAGAAGCCAGAACCTTTGCAAAGACCCCCAGGTCCTCCTGGTTTATCCACCAGTTATCCCTTTGGTTTTCTTTCTCATTTATCTCTTTTCTTTTCTTTTTTCTTGATCACTCTCTCAGCTTCTGGGACCTCAGGTAAAACCACTCTTTGTGACATACACAGGAAATCTCTTATGGCTCACCCTTTTGTTTGGAAAACCTGGCCTTCAAATATTATTTTCTCAAGGAACTTAGTTGGTCACATACTCCAAACTTCTTTTTTCCAAACTCCAGATACTTCCTACCTGGCTCTATGTCATGATACCTTGGTGGTATAATGAAGTACGCCTTACGCTGCTAATCACAAGGCAAGCCGTTTGAACCCACTGTGCACTCAGCAGGGCAACGATGCGTGTTCTCACGCAGACTTACAGGCTTGGAAACTCAAAGAGGCCATTCTGCATTTCCCTATAGGTCATCGTGAGTTAGAATCGTCTGGGTAGCAGTAGTCTGATGCTTGTTTCATTTTTAAAAATTTGATTCTGGGCTGAGCCCCGGTGGCATAAGTAGTTGAGTGCGGGACTACGGCCCACGGGCTTGGCGGTTCAAATCCAGCGGTGCCTTTCAGGAGCAGCACTGGGTAGCTCCCACGGGGACCAGAGGGCAGTGATGACAAAAAATAAAAATAAAAAAAATTTTGATTCTACATTTTTCTGTATTTTAGTTTGTTTGGTAGTTTACAGTGCTTATCACCTTATAACATATCACAAATTCCACTTTTCTTAAGCATTTATTTATTGGCTATTCCTGCCACAAGAATTCAGCTCTTCAAAAGCACAAACTTTTTGTTTAATTCTTTAGAAGAGTGCTTGATTGGTCATTCATTAAGTATCTGTTGAAGAAATGGCATGTGAACGAATGAATCAGTGAATTTACAATGATATTCCTAAGCCTTTTTGTAGAGTGCAATTGAGAAGCATGGTTTTAAAACTCCCAAGAAAGCCTATGAAAAAAAAAGAAGTTTGCAGGCTGTTTTAATTATTGTTAATTAAGTTATTATTAAATATCTTAGTTTGGAAGTTAATCTACTATGAAGATTGTGCATTTTGAGTTAACTCTTGACATTGCATACAAGGAGAAAGCTGTCTATTTATAAAGTGCATGCAATAATGTGCCCTGTTTTATAGCAGAATGTCCGCAGATAATAGTCCTGGAACTCAACCAGCTTAAAGTGTTATTAATTATATAGTGTTAGGCAAGATACTAAAATCTTTCTGTTTTCACTTCTGCATATATGCAATTCTGAAACTAGGAGTACTTATTTGATAATAATCAAATTGCTCTTATCATCTTGAAGGGGTATCTTAGTTAAATTAAAAAGAAACTTCATGGGCTGAGCCCCAGTGGCATAAAGGTTGTGCGCGGGACTGCGGCCCACTGGGATGGAGGTTCAATTCCAGTTCACTGAAGCAAAGAGGCTGGGCCTCCTCTCCCACCATCAGAGGGCAGGGATGCCAAAAAAAAAAAAAAAGAAACTTCATATTAGGTATAAAAATGAAGGCGAAGTCTCATCTCTTCACAAACTAGTTTGGGGCTGCAACAAGTCACTTTAGAACTGTCTGCTTGCAAACAGAAAGGGTAGCACAAGATTGCATCTAAAGTCTTTTTGTCTCCAAAAACCGATAATTCTCCGCTAATGATGATGATGGAATATTTCGTTTGTGTGTCACTTATCAAATGCATAATTCATTTCTGTAGGAAATTTAGCCTTCAGGTAAATTAGAGATGACAAAACTAATAGAATTCATCCTGAGCTTAATCCTATTTGATATAGTGAATGTATTATTGAGACTTCAAAGGAAAAATTGGGAATTCAGAAAATGCTTGTTAATGATCATGACACGCACATGTGGAATCACGTTGATTAATGATATAAAACTCTTAAATAAAATATGCAAACGTCTACTCTTACATTTTGGCAGTTATCTTTCCTTTGAGGAAATTAAGTATATCTGTGTGTAGCATTCATTTCAGTCCCTATGACGATTATATATGAATTTTTCAAGACCAGGTCAATTTTCATTAAATTGTTCCTGTTCACTTTGCTAAATAGAAACTCGTTTGTTTCCAAACTAAGAATGATGACAAGAGGGATGAACAGCTCACTTCCCGATCTTTCTGTATAGACGGTTTCCTAGTGAGGACCATTGAAGCCCTCTCACTGAAACCACGTGTCCATGAACATGACCTACAGTAAAAAGGAATTAGTGAAAGAGGGTCTAGATCATGTAACCAGACTGAAGCAAATCTCTCTTGCACAGTCTGTGGTTATAATCAGCCGGCCTATGTTTTCATTCTATAGTTCCGTATTTGCTTTTTTCCCACTTTTGCACAAAGATTAGATTTCCAGCTAGTTTCATAACAAAGAGTTAGTTCATCTTTGAAGAAATACATATAATGAACATTTTCTATGACAAAATTATTTTCATACTCTAAACATTGGCTCACTGAAATCGAACACTATATTTTTTTAGCATAAATAGAAGATGATAGCGTGGGTAACAGAATTTGGTACTAAAACTGGTTTTTGCCACAAAGAGGGGTTATGCTCTTATTCGTATTTTTTTAAAACTCAGACTGAATGTATGACTTATAGAATTGTAATAATAGCCAATAATAAGATGGAGATCGGTTGAAAAATTAAAAAGAGTAGTGAACAACTGGTTGTGTTAGAGATTGTTGAAACTCTTGAGACAGTGCCCTTCAGAGCTAGAAAAGAATGCATACTGTTGCTTAATTTTCATTTAAACAAGAGGCATGTCTATATGGATGATAATAACAGTAGACAGATACACACACCTCAAAATAATCAACAATTTGAGAGAGAAAGGGCAACATTTGCTGACGGGTAAAATTTAGAAGTGTTAGGAAAGAAAGAATGGAAACGAGAAACACAGGGAGAAAGTGTGATGTGATGGCACAGTGTAGAGATTGCAATCAATGACTTGGGAAAATTGTATGAATTATTAAAAGGAAAACTGATCTCATCTGTAACCTTCACCCACCTTACAATAAAAAGTTTGTTTATTTTTTCACTTAGAGAGAGAGAGAGAGAGAAAAAACAAGTTGGGGTTATAATTAAATAATAGTATAGATTTTAAAATATAAAGATTTATATAGTGAATAGTAGGAATTATTTTCTGAGAATGAGGGTAGCCTTTGTGTGAAGAAGAACGGACTTTGAAAGAGCAGGTCATGTACTGCTTTACCCTGAGAAATAGACATGCCCTCCGTTTGTGGTTGTGCAGCGAGTGGCCTCACTTGGTAATTTGGTTTAATCCAGAAAATGGGAGCAAGCGTTAGAGAGATCACGTGGCTTGCCATAAGGGCTTGTGATATAAGTTTATTTTTGTAAATAGCATGAATGAAAAGGTTCAAAAAAGAAAGAAAAGAAAGAAACTGATAGTCCAGGTGTAAGCTTTTGGGAAGAATATTCATTTTAGGAACAACTAAAATATACTGTGATCTGTATACAAAATGATGTCTTCATTTTGACTGGATCCTCTTCCCAGTTTTTAAAATCTATCTGCCAATTGTTTTCAAATTAAATGTTTGTCATTTGCACATTTTTTACATGTAAAACTTAATGACATTAATTGCACTTATCATGGTTGTCAACAATCATTATTAACTACTTCCAATTTCTTTCTATCACTGTTTTTAAATGTATATTTTAATTTATTATTAATTGGGAAGTAATAAATATATCATTCCAAGGTTCAATTGCATCACTCAGCATTGCAAAATTGGTACTATAATCAGTTTCCAAACATTTTTTTTCATCCTGGACTCCTTAACATTTTATCCTTTTTCCCTTCCCGTCACAACCCCTGTAATCCTACCCCAGAAAAACCCTTATTCTATGTGCTTCCCCTATAGGTTCATTAGTTCTGGGTTCCCTATACCTAAAAACAGAAAGATATATATCACTCTTAACCGAAGCTCCGTGTCTGTCATTCTTTGGCCCAACCCTGGTTAAGGATAAAATGCACATCACAGGTATTAACCCTGCCTCATTGCACACACAAGACTTCAATTTAGTTACTGAGGTGATTCAAATAGTTTAAAAAATGTACTATAAAATTCCTACTTTTGTCTCAGTGGGTCATTATTTTTGATAGGATGAGTTTGGAAGCATATATAAAGGGGGAACCCCCCCAAAATACACACATTTTCAAAACTATGTATTTAATTTTTTTCCCCAAACCACCTTACCACCTTCACAATACTCTGCATTACCCTCAATACATTTGTCAAACCTGTGGTTTCATTCTTGGAAGCATTTTCAAACTAATCTATCTGCACGGCTGATAGCACCTCCTTGGTTTTTTCCCACCTATTATACATAATCACATGACTATCTCTCATGTCCCTCTTCATTTGCTGAAACAAAAAGAAGTTGCATAGAGCAAGGACATGTGAGGAAGGTATGGGGGCCGAGAGAGGCATGCGAGTTTTTTGCCTCAAAATGTTGCACTGAGATGGCTGCGTGATCAGTTGCATTGTAATGGTGGCAAAATCAATCCCCTATCTACAGCAAATTAGACTTTTTTGGTGATATTTCTTTTTGTAAACCTCATGAATCAAAAGGCTCAAACTGCCGTTTTGGGGGGCAATATTTTCACCATCTTGTTTTGCAATCTCCTCACACCTCTAAATAGAAGCTTGATTAAGAGTTTGATCTGGTGGACAAGTCTGACATTTTCATCTGTTTTGGAAGTTGACAGCTATCTAGAACAAGATTTGTCATCATCATTTCACCTTTTTTGAAATGAGAAAACCACTCATACACTTGAGTTTTTCCTATAGTGCTGTCAATTGGTCAATAATTTAAAGTGACCAAAACTCTGTTCATAAAACTCTGCATGGCAATTAGAAAACGTGTGTGCTGAGGCTGTGTTCTGTCACTGCATGTACTCCATCTGAGTGCTGGGCCTGGGTGTGTTGACATGTGGAACCCTTGTGAAGCTGGTGGGAACAAGGCACGGGTGAGTCCTGCTGTACGCGGCATTTCCATGAGCCAGAATGGATGCACAGATATTGACCAATGGCAACACATGTGGAGAAAATGATCCAAGAAGCTAGAGTTTATGAGAAATAATGCTGCATCAGATGCAGAAGTCGACTGACTCACTCACGGCTGACACTATGCGTATAGCACAATCTTGCTTGCAGACAGCACAGAGGGTTTCCTGATAAAGAAAACTGAAATCTTCACAACAGGGCCAATGAGCAACATCATAATAAGTGGTGAAAATACCAAATTTGTTGAGGATTTTATTTTGTTTGACTCCAAAATCAACTCACTTGGAAATAGCAATCAAGAAATGAACAAGTTTATAGTTTCACAAGTTTATAGTTGTCTGGGAAATAAGCAGCCCTTGTGGTACAGGGGTTAAATATTCAGCTACTAACAAGCAAACAGACAAACAAATATTTGGGTGTTAACCAAATGTTGGTGACCCAACCCAACAGCGGCTTCCTGGGAGAAAGGTATAGCGTTCTACTCACATGAAGACGTCCAGCCTTAGAGATTTGGAGCATTCCACTCTGTGCTACAGGGCAGCAGGGTGTCATTTTGACTAGATGGCAATTGATTTCCCATCTAGTTTTTTCTTTCGGCAGTTCATATCCTTCCCCAGCACCAAATTTAAATGCTGCTTCTGTTTCAGTCTACCATGTTCCATGTCCAATTTTTACAGGCATATGAGGTGATTGAAAATATCACGGCTTGGACTAGGCACACTTTAGTCTTCAAGGTAACATCCCTGTCTTTCAATGCTCTAGCTAGGTTGTGTGTAGCAGATTTACCCAAAGCAATCCATCTTTTGATCTCTTTCCTTCTGCTATGATGAGCATTGGTTCTGGATCCAAGCAAGATAAAATTCTAGACAACTTCCATCTTTTCTTCACTTAGCATGATGTCACCTCTTGGTCCAGGTGGGAGAATTTGGGCCTTGATTACATTGAGTTGTAATCCTGGCCTCAGGCTCCCATCCTTAATTTTTTTATCAGCAAGTACTTCAAGTCATGCTCATTTTCAGCAGGCAAGGTTGTCATCTACATATTGCAGATTTTCAAGAAACCTCACTCAAATCCGGATGGCACATTCTTCTTCATATAAAATCCAGCTTGTCGTATTATTAGACAAGTGTTTTAAATGAATTCTCTTGTACTCGGTGGACATCTTCTAGTTCTTTGATGCAATTTATTTGATATTACTACTGAGTAATGGATTTGATGTTGGAAAATAGTTTTTTTGCACGAAATTAGCTGAATAGGAAATTTTGATTGATTCATTTTCATGTCTTTCTGAGGATAGTAACTACTGGAGGAAAGTCTTATACTTAAACCTAAATTAGAGACGTGGAAACTTCAAAATTGGTTTTTAAATTGACTTTGAGAAGTAAGTGTTCTATATACCTGAAGAATGTACTTGATAGTTCCTTCAAACCAAAATCAAGCTGTTCCATTCAATAGTCAATGAAAAGTGACTTTGTATTGCATTCCTTCCAAACAGAAGAAATGTGCTATTTTCTTAATGATCACATACATTCAAATTGAAAATTGCAGTTATAAAATGTGCCTACAGCTATTGCAACCTGTATGGCCACTTATAATCATATCTATCAATTACTTACTTTTACTAAGTATAAAGCCAAGATGACTTAGCGTTCTTCGAGGCTATTCTGCAAAGTATTCAAAATGAGAATGGGAGGCACTGCAGCCTGTATATTTTAAGGATAATTTCCGAATGTAAGTGACATTTTATGAAAGTATGGTTTGTTATTTTTACTAAAAAATATTTCACCATAAACATACTTCAACACATCAAAAAGCAGAAGGATAAGTAAAGTAAATGTACTATTTTAAACTTTTAGAAAACATTTAAGAATCATTTAGCTTACCTTATGCAATGAGATAAAGTTTCCTTTTAAGTAACTAGCTTTTTATTTATGTTTTTCTCAAATGCAAGCATGATCACCACAATCCTGTCATCAAGAGCAGTGGTTGTCATAGACCTATCCACTGGTCCTGGTGTGCAGCAAGTCTTGCTCATTTCATTCAGATTTCTTGGTCAAAGTTTATGTAGTGATGGTCAGTTGGTGAAAACATTTACATTGACTTACAGACATAAGTCTGAATGTATCAAATGATGTGACATAAAAGGATTTCAACACCATAGAACATTGTGGAAAACCAAATGCAAATGGTAGTTTTAAAACACCAAAAACAAAACCCTCCCCTTGAGACTGTCTAGTATTCATTGGGCACAGTTTTATTGAAAGCTTCCAAAGATGTGCCCAAAATTGCTCCAGGGTCTGAGGATAAATGACTGAATAAATAGGACAAGAAAATCTACTATTTTGCAACATACCAACATTCCAAAGGCTGTAATCTGTATGGGAATAGAAAACCTCACCTTTCATCTATGAAGGGGTGGGTGAATTTGAACTGCCAATCTTGTGGTTAGCATTCTAATACCCTACACAACCTATGCTCATTTTATATAGAATAAATATTATAGCATTATAATTATATTTTGGAACATTATCCTACTGAATTAAAAAGAAAAAAAAGAATTGTTTTTAGGTACAAGAACTGTTGAATGCAGTTTTGACTTTAGCACTTTTTTCTTCTTCGTTGCTATGTCTCAATTTTTTACTCAATTTATGTGACTGTATGCAATAGGGAGAAGAATTTCAAGTGTTAATTAATGATTGTGTTTTAAGAAAAGTCACTGAGTCCTTTGAACCAAAAGTAATGTTCTCTAAATGATCTACTTTGTTCTTCCTTCCATAAGATTAAAGAAGGATTTATCCAAGTGAATGTAGAAATCTTTCTCTTTTAACCTTTTCCTCCCAAAGTTTGCCTGCTAAAATTTGCAGAGGACCTTTAATACTAGCCAGCAAGGAAATTTTCAGTATTTCCCTAAAGAAGTCTGAGAGAGAAAATGTGCAGAACTGAGTAATCTTTAGAAAATGTCCTAGCAGCCTGCCCTCCTGCAGGACAGAAGATGAGGCAACTTAATGACTTGATCCTCCAGGAACATTCACAAGGAAATCCTCTCAATTTGTTGGGAAAGTAGAAACACTCTTAGATGTTAGCTGATTTCTATGAAATTGGCACTGTACAAAGGACCACAGCCTCAAGTATTCTCCATTCATAAATACATTATCATTGGTCAGTTAGTCAAGACGTGTTGTTGTTGTTGTGGATGATGGTGCTGTGATTCAGAAAAGAAGAAATAAATTATTTTCCCTTGTACTGTTCTCAGGTGCAATATCTATTGAATATATGTCTAATACTGGGAATAGCTCATATCATCATTGCTGGGATTCTGAACAGTCCCCTCTTCCCCACTCCAATTTTGTTCTCAATAAGCAAAGCAAAAGTATCAAATATGACAGAACACTACCTGAGGCCCTGTTTAGCATCACAGGTTTCTTTCCACAGAAACCAATTAAAAGAACCTATCCATGCTTTTGCTTTTCTTTTAAACTTTTTCTAAAACATAGCTTTAGTGAAAATTATTACCAACCGAGAGGAGTTTCTAAGACAAAGTAGAACCATTTTCATAAATTCTATCTGAACTCTGTTTCTATAGTGAAATTCCATTCTAATTAAAGAATCGTGTATGAAGTCAACATGCAATTAACATTTGCCTTGCATTGATTATCTGGATATAAATCGATCTCCTTGAGACTACATTAGGTTCAGCTTGAAACATTTATGCTAATATCATCAAGCCCTTCTTCCTGTTTTCACAAGGTAAGGCATGCAGATCGACATTGGAGAATCCTTGAAGCCTTCTCTCACTATGGCGGGCCATGTGTCAAAACTCCTTTAGCGAGTTCTCTGAACAGTGAGGATAGGGACACATGAGAAAGCCGATGCATTTTGTCCATGACATTACAGAAGTTCATGTGTTCCAGCTTCCATGTTCAATGCTCATGAGGAAAAATAAAGAATATAGCTAAGGAAAGATAAATATGCAGCCACATACATAGATTGCATAAAAAGTGAACCTATTATGAAGTGCTCTGTAAATTCAAGTGATAAGCAATATTTTCTGTGTAGTTATTTTAATTTAAAGAAAAAAAGGTGCAGAGGGTGGTGGGCCCCCCTGGTAAATAAAAACCATTAGCACTGCTATCAGCTTGGGTTCTCTAAGACCCCAAAATCCAGCCTAGCATCATTGACAAAAATGGGGGTAGAGTTTCTCAAACCATAAGAATTATTTGAGGGCTGAGCCCCAGTGGCAAAGTAGTTATGCACGGGAATGCAGCCCACTGGGTTGGAGGTTCAAAGTCAGCAGCAAGATTGGATCTCCTACTTCCACCACCAGAGGGCAGTGATGCCCCCCTCCCTCCCCCCCAAGAAAAAGAAGAATTATTTGAAAAAACACAGCATTATACTTTGTGTAGAGTTGAGTTGCAACAACTGTTTTCTGTGGAAAAATACATATCATGGCCCTAGCCTGTTTAGCACATTAGAAGATTCAATTGTGACTTCTTTGTTGTCAAAAATATGTTTCACTTTAGGAGGCCTAAGGAAATCTGTGTGAGCAGAGTCGGGAATTTCTTTAAGTGTGATGGAATAATTCATACCAGCTGTTTGTCAAATTTAGGCACACTGTGAGAAAACTTATTTTGAGACCTTCAAAACATTTTAAAAATCTGAAAATACTTTACTCATAAGAAAATTGTTTGTATTATTTATTCTTCCAATTATACAGCCGATTGCAAATGATGGTTTAAAAACATCCAGAAAATCCTCTGAGACTGTCTAACAGTAATGCTAGAAGGGATATTCTTTGGACACAGTTTTAATGATAGTTTTTTTTCATAATGTCCCAGAAATTTTTCTAGACCCTGAGGAAAAATGAGTGAACTAAAGAGGCAAGAAATTCAACAATTACGGAATATGCCTGTGATGAGATTCAATTGGTTCACAGGAACAGTTCGCAGAACTGGCTTGGCCTGACACCTAATATTGTGTTGAGATCTGTGAACCAGTTGTGAAAATGGCACTTGTAATCAAGGTTCGCTCAAAGATGGACAGCTGCATAGCTGTGAATGTGAAAATCACAAATTACATTCCTTATGCTTTTTTTTATTGTTCATAGGCACAACAACATATGCTAAGCACCATAATTAATGTTCATTCAATTGATAGACATAAAATTTAGATGGAACTATGCTTGAAATATTTATTTATTCATTTCATAAAACTCATTGTACTTTTGATGTAATACTACATATTTATTCCCTGTTTGTTACTAGAAACAAACATATAATATATAGAGAAAAAAAAGTACCAAACCAACTTGTCATTTGTTACAGCTTTGTGTTACATTTCAAATTCCCATGAGATATTATGAGTGAATTGTGCAATTCCTCAAAGAGTTGAAAAAGCTAAAGCATTATCAGAATGATTGCGGATAGTTCAGCAGAAGCACAGTGGAGTTTTTCAATGATACGCATAATGCAGAAGAGAAGTCGCCTGTTCTACTATATCAAACCCAATGGTTATTGTCTAATTGAACAACCTCTCAAGGTTGACGTCTTCCTTCCACAGGGAAAAGATGGCTAAGGATAAGTCACAGAGCTGAGGAAACTCAGATAAAGACAGATAGCATTGCAAATGAGACCGCCAATCAAGAAGAAATATGGGAATCGCTCAAGGAACAGTTTATTATTTTATCAAGTAGTATTTAAATATATTTCAATAATATTTCAGAACTTCTAATGTAATCTCACTTGGTTGTTATTTAATTGTTAAGTTCATGAAATAATAAACTACATTTTGGATTATCATTTTTATACTTAAAGCAATCATTAAGGCAGCAGCGGGTTGTTGAGTTCTTTTAATCTCAGAGACTGACCTCCGGTGGCATAGTGGTTGAGTACAGGACTCTGGCCCACTGGTTTGGCGGTTCAAATCCAGCAGCAGCTCTCCAGGAGCAAGACTGGGCCTTCCACTCCCACCAGAGGGCAGTGATGCCACCCCCCAAAAAAAGTTCTTTTACTCTCACCAGTGAACATACCATCTACTGGGGGAAAGAAAGGTAGACAGTAAAGTAAGTGAATGATATGATGAGGTGATAAATGCTTAAGAGAGGATTTTTAAAAGTCTAAAAGATATTAGAGTATAAGGGTTGAGGAAGTACCATTTTTAATACAAGTGTCATGAATAGCCTCACCTGGTGGATGGAATTTCACAACACTATAAATGATTCCAGACAAAAAGTCTTTTAGGCCAAAGAAACAGCAGGTGCAAAGGTCCTGAGGCAAGCATCTGGTTGGACTATTTCAAGAACAAGGAGGTCCTTGTGATAGAGTTAAGAGAGATGTTGAAAGAGAGGTCTTTAGAAAACAGGGTTAGAACATTATCTTTTACTTATGTGAGAGCAAAAATCACTGGAGGATTTAATGTAGGAAAATTTGTAATATTTTTAAAAAACATTTGCTGGTGACTATAGATGAAAGCAGAGAAACAGGTTGGACGGTTTTTGAAGTAAATCAAGAGCCATATGATGGCAGCTAGAATGGAGGTGGGAGCCAGTGAAAGAGGTGAGAGAATTGTGTTATTTTGGAGGAAGCCTGATGGGATTTATTGAGACATGTAAACAGGACGTAGAAAACAACATGAAGTTGAAATTCCAAGGCAGCAGCTCTCATCTGGTGGTAATTTTTCTCTTGGTGGCATTGTGGCTGCAAGATAGGCTCCTAAAGTCAAGGTCATTAATTTAAAACTATAGGGCAAACTCAGGAGAAAGATGGGGCTTTTCTTCTTTTATAAACAGTTACTCACAGGAACAGCTCAACCTTGTTCTGTAGGATCGCTTGACATCACTCGATGTCAGTGAGTGATGGCGAGAGTGAGAGAGTGAGTGGCATTTTGAACTGTCTTAAAGGGAGATGGCACTTGGGTCTATTGTTAGAGGCAGATGGTGTTGTTAGACACCTTGCAATGCACAGGACAGCCTGTGTGAAACAAAGATTTTACCCATCCTCTATATCAACAGGACCAAGGTTGAAAACCCGATTCTAAGTTTTATGACCTGAGTAACCAGAAGGATGGAGGTGACAGCAGCTGAGAGTAGGTGAAGTGTATTTGAGGAAGTATAATCAGGAGTTGTTTCTTTGAAGTGTGTATTTTTTAAGAGACTAGAGTTCAGTAATGCCATTAAGTGAGAATAAGATTAAAGTTTAACAATTCTTAAACTGTAAATAATTCTCTTAGAAATGACATACTTTTAAAATTTCCATGAAGTAGAAATTATGCCACAAAGGCTCCAGTATGGCAGATGTGCAAGGACAGTCTTAAAATAGAGGTCATTTTAATTTAAAAATTGCACCTGCATCTACGTCTTTTATCTTATGTGAAATGATGAAAGTCTGGCCTTAGGTAATTGTTGCATCTGGGAGACTTGGTGGTTTAGTCCTATTGAGTTGGGCTGTGACCTTCATGGTTGGCAGTTTCAAATCCTCAGCATCTCTGTGAAAGAAAGATGGGCCTTTCTGCTCCCATAAGCAGTGACAGCCACTGTGGCTGTGAGTCAGTTTTGACTCACTGGCAGTGAGTTTGGTGTTTGCCTTGGTTGGATGGCGGTTAATCACTGCGCCGCTGACACCAAGGCCAGAAGTTCATAAACACCAGTTGCTCTTTGGGAGAAGAGTGAAGTTTTCTACTCTGCTATAGAACCCCATTCGACCCTATTCAAGGGGAAAAAATAACATGATCATAGGAACACTGGTATATTACATGGTGTTAGATATGGAAATGTATATATATTTATATATATGAGCCTTAGAGAGGATAGGGGGAGCAAGGGAGGGGATTAAGTGGGTCTGATATCAAAGAGTTCAAGAATAAACAAATCATTTTAAAAATTATGTTGGCAGCAATTGTACAATTATGCTTGATCTAGTAAAATTGTGGATTATTATATTATCTGTAAAAACTTCCAATAAAATGTTTTTTAAAAAGTGGGCCTGCGGAGAAAACATGGGAGCAAACTGAGAGGAAAGAAGAGAGAGAGTGGAATGCATCGTGACCCACCAACCCCCGAGGATGATATTCCTCCTCAGCGCAGTCAATGCACAGAGAGGTCCATAGGACCAACGCCACCACAGTCACTGTGTCCCTCACTGACCCATACTGCTACAGGGACCACACTGGACACAGCCCAGGAATTGTGCCAATCACACCAGGGTTAGACATGAAGGACATGCAATAGAGTAGCAAGGAAAGCAAAACAATGACATCCCCAAGGGAGCCCCAAAATAGACTTGGGGCCAGAGCATGGCACCCCATCAAACTCAATTGGAAAACATTCAGAAAGATGGACAGACCAGGAACTATAGAATTTTTCCCCTGTTTTTTTAAAAAAAATAATGTCTATGCATATAAGATAGGCAGGATAAACAATTATAAGGAGAAAACAATGGGATCAATGGTTCTGGGGGGTACATGGGAGTGGGGAAGGTATGGAAAGGGGAGAGTGAAAAAAACCCAGGGGCAAGGGAACAGCAAGTGATCTAAAATCAATGGCAAAGAGGACGTAGAATGCCTGGTGGGACTTCATCAAGTGCAGCGTAGCTGAGAGGAATTACTGAAAGCCAAATGAAAGTTGAACATAATGGTAGGACAAGAGGAAAGTTGAAGGAATTAGAAGGAAAAACTAGGAAGCTAAGGATTTTTATAGAAGTCTAAATACAGACATGTACACATGCAAATATATTTATACATAGCAATAGGGAATTAGATTTATAGACATATATTTATATGTTAAGTATTAAAGTAGCCGACAGACAGACATTGAACCTATACTCAAGTACTTCCTCAATGCAAGAACACTTCATTCTAATAACCACCTTCATGGCAAGATAGCTGAAGACAAAATGGGTGCATAAACAAATGTGGTGAAGAAAGCTGATATGATTGACTATCAAAAGATAAGTGCCAGGGGTCTTAAAGGTTTGAAGATAAACAAGCAATCATCTATCAGGGAAGCAACAAAACCCACATGTAGCACACTAGCCTGTGTGAGCATGTCAGTGGGATCAGTTATCAAACATCAGAAGACCCAGAGCAAACAATTATATTGATACAAAGAAAGGGAGCTGGGGTTGGGGTGTGTGGAGACCCAAAGTCCATCTATAGAAAATTGGACATCCCTTCACAGAAGGGTCACAGGGAAGGGATCAGCCAACCAAGGCACAGCATAGTACTGATGACCATATAGCATTCCTCTAGTTCTTTAGTGCTTCCCCCCTTCTACTATCATGGGCCCAGTTCTACCTTACAAATCTGGCTAGACTGGAGCATGTGCATAGGTACGGATAAGTGTTCTTGACACATGAACTCCAAGACGGAAAAAAATTCTCAGGAACAATAATTGGAGTAGCTGTACCATGAGGGTAGGGAGAAGATGAGGGGAGAAAGGTGAAACTGATCACAATGATCCATGTATAATGGTCCCCTCCCCCAACAAGGGGGATGAACAACAAAAATGTGGGTGAAGGGAGGCCACAATCAGTGTGAGATATGAAAATAATAATAATTTTAAAGTTATCAAGGATTCATGAGGGAGGGAAGGGGGGATGAGGAGCTGTTACCAAGGGCTCAAGTAGAAATAAAATGTCTTGAAAAGGATTATGGTAACATATGTACAAATGTGCTTGACACAAAGGATGCATATATGGATTGTTAAAAGAGTTGTAAGAGCCCCCAATAAGATGATTTTCAAAAGTGAAAGATAGTCTAGAAAACCCATAGGAGAAGTTCTGCCCTGTGTGATAGGGTCAGCGCAAGTTAGAATGGACTTCGTGGCAGTTTTATGTGCTGCCCCTGTGAGGTGCAAACAGCTAAGAAGCTCAGCTTCTGAACCGAAAGTCATAGGCTCTCGTCCACGTCAGAGTGTTTTCAGAAGAAAGATCTAGTGATCCAGCTTCAAAAAATTATTACTAGGAAACCCTTGGAGCACAATGTACTTATACTATCTCTGACACACTCCTTGTCACTGGGAGTTGGAGTTAGCACTTAGGTTGTGGTTTTTTATGTTTGTTTATTTGAATAAGCATGTTTTATAGCTGAATTACAATAAAGATTACAGTGAATGATATATTTTCTCAAAGAGGAAAGTTCTGTTTATCTCTTTGCTCAGTCTTCTACAAAGACGAGATTGTTAAATAGATGAAGCACTGAGAAATCCTACCAGTGGGGATGAAAGAATCAGGGATTCTTTCCCTTTTCTTTCTCTCTTTTGCATTCAAGAAGCATTTCTGAATACACTGATGAGACCATCCTTTAAAATAATTGGTTTCTTTTCATCTCTTGGTAAGTTTGGTTAGAATGGAACGTTCGCAGCTGAACAAGCACTCAGAGGACAGGCTGACTTGTTGCTGGGCCAGTTGGCTTTATTCCTCCTCATCCAAGCTTAGTGGTTACATGGAAAAAACGGTATGTGTGTGACCTAAATTTCAAAGTCTCTTAACTTTGCAGTTGAGTGCTTTAAATTGAACTTCTTAATTACATCCTAAGAACCCTAGTGACTTTCCCTTTTTCTGCACATGTCTTCAAGAGGAAGAAGCCAAGCAGTGAATACCTTTGTCCTGCCTACTAGCCATGAAGCAAGAAAAACATAGATTCTGGAGATTCAATTAATTCTTGCACTTTAGTTAATGGCAGTCAGTAATTATCTTTTTTCATTTATAAAATGCCATTTTTCTTGCTATACTGTTTTTTTTTTTTGCCTTTTTTTTTCATGTCAGACAGGTAATGTGCCCATGTCATAACAAAGATTATGGGAGGCACACATCACACAGATGCGTGAAAACCCAATCATCATACTTATGAACCAGAAAAGGATCACTATCCTGTTTTTAAAGTATTGTTAAGATGCTTCTTACATGTACTTATCTCTTACTGTAAAGCAAAACAGCCAAACCAAGGAGTTCACCACTTATTTCAATTGCCCAAATGTTCAGAGCTGCATGTGCTTGATGGGGACCCTCGACAAGGAAGGGAGACTTAACAGACTGACGGTAAAAGCAAAAACCTATGGATAAAGATATTTTATTGAGCTGTTGGTAGATATAATTGCCTGTGTTATTTTTAGACCTTCAATTTCTAGTCCATGTATTTGGGGTTTCAGTTCATCTTTACTTACATCACTTTTATTACAGCATCAGAAATAGAAACAGTCATAGACAAATGCGTGACAAATGCTATGTGGCTTCTGTTTTCTTGTCTCATAATAAAAATGATCTAAATTCAGATCAGAATTACTACAAGGACAGTAGAAAAATCACTCCGTCTTTTGTGTTTGTTATTAGCAGGTTGTGCAACAATATTGTTAGGTTGATTCTTTTTTTTCCCCTAAAATTGAATGTAGTCCATGCTACTCAAAAATACAAAATGCAAATAGTGACCAGTTAATCACGAAAGGCTGCAAAGAGAAAGGTGCACAGAAGTAGTAATTAAATAATGAATCTGCCTGAAGATCCAAGGAAGGTGCAGGCAATACAATTAGCAGTCATCGCTGTGTTGTCATCTGTTCCTATGTGGGGAGTCAAAGGGAATGACCCACACTTGCCAACCCATTACGGCATGTTTGTTATGTAGACCTCGTGTGGTCTTCTGATATTTTGACATTATAGACTTGAAAATTGTGTCCACAACTTATATGGTGCTTGAAAGTTTGATTTAATTTATTAAGGGTATAGGTTCTGTGGAATATTCTCCCTTTTTCCATTCCTTCTCACATACAAAATTGTTTTAGTGGATTCCATTTGAGGAAAATAAGAAAATATGCATTTTTCTTTATTCACTATCTCAATGGTCTTTGAGAAACCAGATTAAAAATATTATGGAAAATACACAAAAAAGTTTCTTGAATTAACAGATGGCTTGTTGCCACATTCCCTCACTTATTAAAAAATCAATAATTAAGTAAAGTACATGCCTTGGTATAGATATGCCTCACTCTCTTGATGCTTACAGTGACTGTGTAACTTCTGTTTTTCCTCATCTGCCTAAAAGCAGAGAAAAAAAATGCTTACATTGAATTTAAAGAGCTGGTGACAGTTAAAATTATATATCAAACAAATAAAAAGGTATTCAACCCACTGTCATCCAGTAGATTCCAACTGATAGGTTATACATTTTTATAAGAACAGACAGCCTCATGATTCTTTCATGGAGAGACTGGTGGTTTTGAACCACTGACCTTGCAGTTTGAATCCAATACTTACGAAAAGTGCTTTGAGGGCACAAGTGAGTCAATAAATACAAAAATTTTCGGTTTCATTAGGCTTCTGGATAATAAATTCCTAAAGAATTTTAACTAGTAAGCATTAGATACATCAAGGATGATTTAAACGTTGGTCTGGATGATCTCTTGAGAATGCCTCCCTTCCATTTTGTGGCCCTCTTTGATAGCCAGTTTAATAATGGGGATGTAACAAGAACCAAAGTACCATATGTTTCTTACTAGATTTTTCCTGACTTATCTTCTGCAGAGCTTTAGTTGTTTTGCTCTATACTTTGCTCATAGATTTTCATCAGCTTTCTAATCTTCTTTATAATTAGATTAGAAATTATTAAAGCGGAAAATGATGTACAATTTTACATTTAATTAATTTATTTTGCAATTTTCTATTGAAAACAGTCTATTCAGGCATTTTGATAGGCTGCTGGGAAAAATTATAAGTAGAGCATACATATTGGTTGCTGTTAGACAAAAGGAGGAAAGCATAATTGAGAGACAATTGCAGTGCCTTTGCCAAGTGTTTCTAGAAAGGCAGCCACATTCAGATAACTACAGCAGCACGTGGAAAGGGTCTGGGATTGATGTTTAATCTGACATAAAGAGAGGAGTGGAAGTCAGAAGGGATCTAGAGGTGGTCTGAGAGAGAACACAATTTACATGCAAAGGGCTTGAGTTTGCAAGTCTCTGTGTAGCAGAATAAGAAAACAGCAGCCTCAGAAACTAAAGCTACTGGTCTTTCAAGCAGGGTTTCATGATGTACTCCCATTAAAGAATTGGAACTTGACCCCGAGAGAAATGGGGAAGTTTTGGTGGGTGTGAGTTATACATTGAACCGTTGGATATGATTTGGAAAGGATTGAAGTTTAAAAAGGAGTGTTCTGCCTCTACTTTGGAAGGGGGGGGGGGGCATGGCTGGGGCATGGGTTAAGTCAAGGAGAACAATTAGGAGGCTGTTAGACTAATCAGAAGAAAAGAGATAGGGCTCTGCATAAAGGTGAATATTGAAAGTGAAAAGTTTCTGCATAAAGTGAAAGAATTTCTAACATTTCCTGGAGCATCGTGCCTTTCTTGTGGTTCTCTTAGATTGATCAGTCAAGGGAGGACAGTGGCTATAGGATGCTTGGGGGTCATAGGTCTGGCTCCCTGTCTGTCAGCATGCACCCACTTTGTGGCTGATTAGTGAGAAACTCCCAGCACGGCAAAACCAGCCTGTGATGCTGATGTGTTGTCTAGAGAAATATTGTGATTTTGCCTAATTGGGGAAGTCTTACATTTCTCTTGACTTTTCATTAACATAGAAAGTAGATTGAGGTCTAAGGGCCATCCTTTCAAGACATTCTGGTAACATTCCAACATTTCCAGTATTCCATAATATTTACAAAAGGAATAACGGAAGAGAACAGGGCAAGCAAGCATGTCTAGAAGAACTCCGGCAGTGCACTGAGTGACGGGTGGGCTCTAACCGTAAGACAGGTAGCTCAGAGCAACCAGCTCCTCCATGGGAGAAAAAAGAGGCTTTCTGCTCCCATCACTATTTTCAGCCTGCAGAAACCTCCAAGAGCAGTTGTCTTCCACCATGCAGGTCTGCTGTGACTCGGAATCTACTCGATAGCAGTGCAGTGGGTGCAGAACTTTGTTTTAGATAATGTCTCGGGATAGAATAGCTTAACATCTTGCTAGACATCATATGGGGAAGAGGAAGTTGGGGAGAATAGACATGAGACAATTTTAGATGGGAGGAAATGCTACAAAAAACTGGTGGTTCAGATGTAGAACTCCCTCCTTCTCCACAGGAAACTTGACTTTGATGCTGGGTGGGCCCATGCATCGCATGTGCAGCCACTGTCTGCCAGGAGAGGCATGCATCTCACTATACGGCCAGGCAGATGTTAGCACAGCTTCTGTATTGAGAAGGAAGAGAGAGAATAGCCCAAACTCTACTTCTGACAAGTAACCAGTAAAAATCCTGTGCATCACAATGATTTCATCTATAGTTCATCATAGGGATGGGGTAGCACTTCATTATTTTTAGTGATTTTCTTGGTGGCTCTTACAGCTCTTATAACATCCCATACATCATTTGTATCAAGCGTATTTGTACACATGTTGCCATCTTCATTTCCAAATAGTTTCTAGTTGAGTCCTTGGTATAAGTTCTTCTTTTCCCATCTAATTTTATTAACCATTTCAACAACTCTCATCACAATCAAGACATACATCAATTGTATGCAGACCACATTTGCACACTTGTTGCTATCATCACTCTCAAAACATCCTCCCTCCACTTAGGCCTCCAGTACCAGATCCGCATATTTCCACTCCTTCTGCCCTCTCCCTCCCCCATGAACCCTTAATAATTGACAAATTATTACTTTTTCATATTGTACACTGTCCGATGTGGCCCTTCACTCACTTCCGCTTTGTATCCCAGGGAGGAGGTTCTATGTAGATCCTTGCAATTGGTTCCCCCCTTCCACTCCACCCTCCATCCACCCTCCTGGCATCACCACTTCCACCACTGGTCCTGAAGGGATCATCTATCCTGAATTCCCCAGGTTTCCGGCTTCAGTGTACATCCCCTGGTCTAGCTGTATTTGTAAGGTAGAATTGGAGTCATGATAGTGGGTGGGAGGAAGTATTTGAGAACAGGAGAAAAGTTGCATATTTCATCATTGCTACACTGTACCTTGACTGGCTCATCTCTTCCCTGCAAACCCTCTGTAAGGGGATGTCAGCAGCACTTATTTATATCATGCGTGTTGTCACCACAGGTCAGGGATCAACTGAACAGCAACAAGCAACACCAACTTTATGGATCTAGTTCTCTATAATCTCCACTTAGCTGCAGAATCACCTTTTCACCTATCTACTTCTCTCTCTATGTATATTTGAATAAGAAGGTAGACTGAACTGGTTCTGTTCTCTTAAAGACATAATTATAATTATCAGCTATCAGTTTATCATACTGTGGAGGTGAGATTTTTGGTGTGATACTTTAAGCTACATCACTGGTGTTTCAAACACTAGCAAAATTACTATAGTGGACTCCTTTCTCTACTCTCCCACACTAATAAAAACTAGCAAACCCAACTACTGTACACATGGACATCACCCAGTGGAATACATAATATTCATTCCTTCTAGTATTGCTTTCCTTTGGAACCCTTAAGAGAGGAATAATATGTCTGTCTTTTGTATTTCCTATATCTTGTTGCTAGGTCCAGTATAGCAATTGTCATATTTTATCTGTCATCATCCCTTCCCAGAATTCAAAGTAATAGTTAGATTTCCATATGCTTACAACTGGGATAAATGTAGACCTTGAAATAAATACCTGTTGAATTAAAACATAAATAAATTATTGATTATGTGAATGAATATAAGTGATCAGAAGAAGAAACCTAGAGACAGTTGCTAACAGAGGTCTTGCTGCAGCACTCTAATTCCTTTCTGACTGCTTTTTTTCCCCCAAAGTTTTCTTGAACACCGTTTTAGTTGTCCCCATATATTTATGTGAGAGAAATCAAAGATTTGGGACTTGCAATCTATGGGACTTTTCTTATACTGTCTTTTAAGTGTAGGAAATAATGGTTAAAGACTAGGGTAGTCTATAAAGATGAGTACCTATTTATTTTTCTACCAAAGAATGTGACACAGACAATATTCCTGAACAAGCATGCACAGAATCTCTAAGAGGCACTGAGAAATCTCAAAAGCCCATCCTCTAAAATAGGTAAGTGTTTCCCCCCCACCACCCGCTTTCAAAAGCTGAGTTACCAGCTATCCATATGTTTTACCATTTGCAACTGGAGCTTTTAAGTAAAATTTTAACCTATGCAAAGATGAATGAGCCCAATATGAACAGAGCACAGTTTTCTGTTCCTGTGGAGGAAACAGGCACAAAAACCATTTTACACATCAGGAGCCCTTCTACTATTATTCTGATGTTTTATGTGCAAAAATGGACCAGAAACCATGTGGATTAAATGTGTCTTATAATAGTTATGAGAGAGAGAGAGAGAGAGAGAGAGAGAGAGAGAGAGAGAGAGAGAGAGAACTAAGAGAAAATGTGAGTAGAGTTAGCTTGAATGAGGGAAAGGAAACATTTAATACTTATGGCCAGATAGGTCTTTTCATTTCTGGCTACACAACTCCCTTATTTATTCATTAATAAGCAAGCGAACAAAACAAAATCTTGTGCATTTAATTTAGCCTTTCTTTGGAATTCTACAAATGGTTTCTCAACTCTCTCTGATTTCCTAATTTTTTTCCAATCAGAGCATAGCCTATATGTAGGGGTCACAGTGGAGGGACCGGATAGCATTGACTGTAGAAACACCTCTACACTAGCATTGCCTGCAGCAGCACCTCTTCACTTATTCATCTCTCTCTATATGTATATGGTGAAAGAAGATGTACTGTTATTCCATTATGATTTCTGAGTCTGAGTGTGGAGTCTGAGTGGAGTCTGAGTGACTCCATTTTTGTGGAGTCATGGCTCCATTGACTACAGTTGAATGCTTTCTCTCTCAGAAGTCCTCAATGTATAGTGATTATGCGTTGGCTTGTCATCCTCATGATCAACAGTTAAAAACCACCAGCAGCTCCATAAGCTGTTACTGTCTTGGAATCCCTGGGGACCGTGATGCTTCAGCATAGACTCAGTGGAATGGAATTTCCTTCACATCTACCTCCACCAGGGGCATGCTATCTACTAAGCAAAGTCAACACGAGTCTACTAGTGGCTCACTACTAATTCTTAGTGAAGAGTCTCATGGGATGAAGTGCAAAACGTGTCAAACTGTTCACTATGGATTAGTACATAAGAACAAGCATCCCCCTTTCCCCTCTGCATCTGCTCTCCATGATGGTTGGAATTATGCAGCGGTCTTGGCAATTGAGGCGGACTTTTTCCCCTTGAAAGCTGATATGGTTCTGTGTCAGCAACCTGCCCAGTGAGCAAAAGCATCTGGTGTAGCAGGGAATTCTATTGCCAGCCCCCAAAAGAGGAGCAGGCTCCTGATTCCAGTTGGACTTTGGTGGTCCCAAACAAAGCTGGCTGTGGGAAGAGCCATGTGGCAAGAAAGCCCTGGATGCTAACTTACAGTCAGAACGAGAGGTGGTGCAAAAAAGGTAGTCCAAAGGGTTTAGGGAGAGGAAATGGGAATTACTGAATTCTAGCATTCCTCAGATGCCAGCTCTGGCCTTGTTTTAGAATTAGGCATCTTTCCACCTCTGCTGAAGCTTGTGAGAATGAGATTCAGAAATCAGAATGGTATAAAATGCTTCTTCTTTCATAATGCACTGAATTATGTCACCTTTTCTTAAAGTGTGCTGCATTTTTGTGGAGACAGAGCCCCATTGTCTGGGCCGGGCTGTTCAGTGGGTGGTTGTGAACTTTCGTCCAGGCGCTTCTGGGTGATTTCTAACTGCCGACCTTCTGCTTAGTAGCAGAGGGTACAGTCCTTTTAACCACACACATTCTCCTTTGAGAAGATTAAACAAACAAAAAGGTATTGCCTTCAAGTTGATTCCAGCTCACAGGATAAACTGGAGCTGCTCACTAAGGGTTTCCACAGCTGTAATCTCTGTGGAAGCAGATGGCCATATCTTTCTACCATGGGAAAGCTGGCCAGTTCAAACTGGTTACATTTGGGTGAGCAGCCAATCCCGTAATCACTGTGCCAACAGGGTTTGATAAGGATGAGCTTATACAAAAAGCAGGTTCCATCTATAGCATCTTTATGACCCTTTTGTCTTTCTTGGGTCTAAGCTCTATCTCCTTTTAGCTAGCAAGATGGAAAGATTCCCCCTTTGCAGCTCTGCCCCAAGCTGTCTGTATGTGGGCAACTCTTCATCTTCTGGCAGCATGACGTTTAATGCTTTTAAGACAGCACACACACCTACATGCTGCTTTCATTTAGAGAATGGACACAGTTCGTTACACAATTATTAAAATGTGGTGCATTAGATCCTCATATTGCAGTTGAATTTCAGTTGCTTCTTATCATTTGAATTTCAATTGTTCCATGGCATGGAAAATGAAGCTTTTTTCTATTTTCCTGGCTTCCCCTTTCCTCAGTCAGTCAGGGTCTCTGTGGCCTTTCCATTGTGCCTTCTCCTGCTCGATTCCCGGAATGACGTTTTCAGGACATGAGTAAGAGAAAGAAAAGAAGGAAGGCCACATTTAGACCATGAGAGCTTGAAAGGAACTCGGTGATCCTTCTAGAACAATGTATCACTTCACCCGGGATGGTGTCTAAGCGCTGAGCCACTGACTGGCTTGCACTGAGTCTGAGCATTGATGATTCAAGTGAGGGCTCACTCGTGGAAGCCCATATCTTTTCTTTTCTAATGACAGGGGTCATGTGGGTATATATAAAATGTTCCAATCTGATTTTCTGCTCTGCCGAAACACTATTTTTTTCAGCATATGAAGTTATTTATATATTTTTTAAAAATTACAAGGGTTGTGAAAATCAAATTTGTTACCTTGTTCTTGTTGAATGGAAATCATAGCATCACAAGAAATCAAAACTGATTGAAAATCTGGGCCACGTAGTTATTGTTATTAACCGCTCGTGTTATCTAGGTTAGGCTCTAAGCTTACTCAATCAGTTTGCAGCATCTGGGACTAAAATCCCAGCCTATTACTCAGATTCACAATATTCAGTATGTTCATCTGAAGTACCTGAAAGATTGACTTAGGGAGATCAGGAGAAAACCTGCAATGAACATTACTGAGCATGTCATCAGAGAAGCTGGACTATGTGAGGGACGGAGCTTCATCATGCTTGAAAGAAGGCTTATTAAGAACCTGTGATATGCAAATGACACAGCTTTGCTTGCTGAAAATGAGGAGGGCTGGAAGCATTTGCAGATGAAGATCAAGGATTGCAGCCATCAGTATGGATTAAACTCAATGCAAAGAAAACAAAAGTCCTCACATAGACCAATAGCTACCATCATGATAAACAGAGAAAGGATCAAAGTTGCCAAGGATGTAATTGTGATTGGATATAAAATCCTCAATGCCCATGGAAGCAAGTGAAGAGATCAAATGGCAGTCATCACATTGGATCAATCTGCTGCACAAAACCTCTTTAAAGTGTGGAAAAGCCAGGAGGTTACTTTGAGGACTAAGGAGACCTTGACCCAAGCCAGGGTATGCTCCATCTCCTTATATGCATGATTTTATGGAAAATTGAGTAAGGAATAGTGAAGAAGAATCATTGCATTTGAGTTATCTGGTGAAGTTATCAATATATGCCCACCCTCCCAATACGATCGCTGAAGATAAATGGGTACAGAGGCAAACAGAGTGGAGGAAATGGATAGTGCCCAGCTACAAAATGATAAAGTGTATGAGGTCTTAAAGGCTTAAAGATAAATGAGTGGTTGCTTAGCGCAGAAGCAGCAAAGCCCACATGAAAGAAGCACACCAGCCTGTGTGATCACTAGAGGTCAAAGGGAGCAGGTATCAAGCAAGCATCAAAGAACAAGAATCACATCACTATGAATGAGGAGGAGAGCAGGGTGGGGACCCAAGGCCCACTTGTAGGCAATTGGTCACCCCCTTACAAGAGAGCTGTGGGGAGGAGACAGGTCAATCAAGGTGCAGTGAGGTAGCGATGAAGCATACAACTTTTCTCTAGTTCCTGAAGGCTTTCTCTCCGCCCCCCACCCCCGCCCCCCGCAACTATCATGATCCTATCTTTACAAATCCAGCTGGACTGGGGAAGATACACTGGTAGAGATGGGAGCTGGAAATATGGGAAACCCAGGACAGATGAGCTCCTTGAGGCCAGTGGTGAAATTGGATT